>JABGLZ010000959.1:15881-52480 GCA_014705045.1 Colletotrichum theobromicola | reverse complement strand
ACAGCATACGAGATCGTCGGGAGAGTATCACCAGAAAAGATCCAAGATTTCAATTTATAAGAGTCGAGCGCTTCACCCATTTTTACCATTCCACTCCAGCACACTATACCATTTCAAAACCGTCAATACATCATATCAAAACACTTCACACATTCACATAATGAAGCTCACCATCTCCGTCCTGACCCTCGGCGCCCTAGCCTCCGCCAACCCCATCACGCGCCAAGCCTCCTCCCAGTACAGACTCACCGACTTCTACGCTGGCTCCGGACCTAAGTCGTCCATGACGAACTACAATTTCGGCATCGCGATCATTAGTCCCGACGGCGCCGTCGCCCACGAGGCCCAGTGCTCCACCAGCAGCGGCAGCAACTGGCACAACGGCTACATTGCTCCCGTCTTCTCGGGCACGTGCGACGATGAGGCGGCCAGTTATGGCTTCTCGTTCACGAGCACGCGGACGCCCGAGCAGGGGTACTGGCTCAACATTACCGACGCCGTTGATGGCACCCACACCGGCAGCAAGTTCTACTCGCAGTCACTCGTGAAGCGCGTGCAGAACAACGCCAACCCGAATGACCCGGACCCGTTCCCCAACTACGAGCTCAGAGAGGCTGGAACTTCGCAGACTCCGCGCGGTGCGGCTTAAGTCCTTCAACCGATTTGGTGCAGATTGGCTCAAACTGGATTATGAAACATTAGAAGAGGTTTTCGGTCAGAATAAAACGCTGCAGCTAGAACGAATATCTGCATCGATAACCTCTGTCGGGTAGCAAGTCTTTATAATGAACCTGTATAGCAGTCTTTCACTCGGATCCGAGGCACTAAAGATGTTGAATAAACACGCACACACAAAACAAAATCATAGAAGTTTCAGATGACTTGAAGAGTTTGACTCACGCAGCGGATGAGTGTGAAGATCCCATATTTTGTCAGTCATCATATCTTCCCCGGCCATTCTTCCTGCTACTGCAACAATACCCGAGTATTTGCGCGTCTGGAATCAAGTCTACCGATTAGAGAGTGCAGTATATCTTGCAGAAATGATGTAATGGCGAAAAGTCCTTGTTTGATAATTTACGACTTCACCTCGGACGCCATCGATGACATTCTCATTGGCTCGCACTCCATGGATCAGAAATTCCTATCGCCAAGTATTCACCAGGTCAAGCTCAGCAGCCAGGATTTGTAAATGCGCAAATTTTACAGTATTCGGCATTACTGCCGGCATGGATGCCAAGCTGTGTGGTAGGGGTTGGACAACTCATCATATCAACTCACAGGAAATAGCGGCAGAACGACGACAGATCCAAACCCCCTCTTCGATAGTTATAGCAACTCACAAGAAACCCGAGAAGATTGCTCCAAAATTCTTGATGGTGGTCCGCAGGATAAATGGGCCCTTCCTTGGAAATCGGCCCAGTTTTGGATACGGCTTGGGGATACGAGAGGATATAAAATCTGAACGGCTATTTGCTATTAGAAGCTCGATAGCCACGACATATTGGACTTTCGCCATCATTTGGTCAGGCGCAAAGAAGAACGCCCGAAGCGGTTTTGCCATTTATGGATGCTTACTTGTCGTCTCAGGATTGTGTGTGAATGCACTGCAGTCACTAGCACCAGGTAGAAACCAAGCTCGTAACGTAATGAGCTCGCAGCGAACTCGGCAGCGCGGAGGGAGTGTACGAGCACTGCGAATATGATCAATGCATAGCTTTGCGCAGTTCTACGGACTAGACGTGGCTTTCGGGTGCTAATATATTGGAATCGCTTGGGAAGAGAAGGGAGGCACATCGTCCAATAGACCACGGAAGTGGGATTCAGTACCTTATGGTCAGACAGTATCCAATTAGAAGCTCGTAAGGCATGTTGGGAGAGTGATCCGGCTTTTGCATGTCGAAAATATTCAATCCGCGTTTCGAAGTGCCATTGCTTACATCCATGTTGTAGACATATGTACCTACTTACCTATGCATTGAGTAAGTTGGTGTGGGTACGCTTCAAGTAGCACACCTCGGTTCGGCTATCAACAAATGATTCCATGTCCAATCGGTCTTCTTTTAAGCTGGATGCGCCAAAACAAGTTTCTGCACTGGTCCAAGATATTCTGATCATTTTGGGCTCCCACGTGTTGGGCAGACGGTACACGGCGGGCTGACGTCTTGGCAAATGCTGGTGTCACTTTCGGGACAAGCTTATCGCGGGTGAAGTCACTACATCGGCTGCGGCCGAATGAGAGGCGTTGAAGATATGCGACTGGGAGTCACGACGAAAGTAGGGCAACCTATCAGAGGAGGCGGCTTGTTTGGGCAGCTTGTTTCCCCCCTCCAACACGACCAATCCCCAAGACAAACGTAGGCATGGCCCGAACCCGATCAAACGGCCTAGCTCACATCGCTGCAAGCATGTCCAATCTCATCATGCCGCGTCGATTGAAAAGTACAGTGCTTCATGCCCGACGACACCCAGACAATCAGTGCACTTAGCCTCCCTTCAAGAAGGACTTTGAAATTCCCATGTCAATTGTGACAATGTTCTTTCTCTCTTTCATCTCACACACCAAGTCAGGCTGTGCAGAAGGGAATGTAGGAAGCAATCACTATCACACACCATGGCGACTCTTTCCATCAACGGTCTTCACACTTCTCTCGAGAGGCTGAGCCTCGCTCCTCTTCCCTCTTTCCCCCCTGCTGACGTACTGGTACGCCCTCTTGATATCTTTCGCTCCTATATCGCGGAAATTGTCGCCGAAGTCACGGGATGTGATCCGGCCCTTGCGTACGAAGCGATCCAAACCACTGCTGCGATTTCTATGGGAGATCTGGCGGTCATCCTTCCTCGCCTGAAGATAAAAGCAAATGCAGAGGTTGCGGCGGAGCTTCTGGCAAAGGTAAGCAGCATTTCTTGCGTTGTTGAATTGAACCAAGCTGACTAGATTGTGCAGTTTCCCAAATCTCCTCTCTACACCTTCCCGTTTGTTGACGGCATTCACATCCGAATCTTCTCCTCCCCCTTCACACTTCCCAGACTTCTCCTTCCCTTCATCGCGGACCGGAAAGAGCTATATGGCGGCGATGAGTCATTCGGCCTTCGACCCGCCCCTGACTCTGGAAAGCAGAAGGCTATCGTCGAGTTCTCCTCTCCCAACATGGCCAGCGAGTTTGAGGGTAGGCACTTGCGCAGTACTATCAACGGCGCTGCCATCGCTAATTTGTACGAGCGCATGGGATGGGATGTCGTCCGGATGAACTACCTTGGTGACTGGGGCAAGCAAGTCGCCCTCCTTGCTGTCGGTTGGGAGAGGTTCGGCTCCGATGAGGAGTTTGAGAAGGATGCCATCCGTCACCTTCTTGACGTCTACAATAAGATCGGGGAAGCCTTCAAGCCTGAACTTGAGGCCAGTCACAAGGCCAAGGCCGACAACAAGAGTACCGCCGATATTGAATCGCAGGGCATCTACGCTGAGCGCGATGCATTTTTCAAGCGTTTGGAGGATGGCGACGCCGATGCGATGGCTTTGTGGAAGAAGTTCCGCGACGTCTATGTCGAGGACTACACCAAGGCTTATGCGCGTCTCGGCATCAAGTTCGACGAGTATCACGGCGAGTCACAGGTCACTTCCGAGTCTATCGCCGAGGTCGAGGCGGTTCTCAAAGATAAGGGTGTCCTCGAGGAGAGCGAGGGTTCCTGGGTCGTCGACTTCAAGAAGCACGGCGCCAAGGGACTGAGCACCGCAGTGCTGCGCAACCGTACAGGCACCACGATGTATCTCCTCCGCGACATCGCCAACGTGATCGACCTCGACAAGAAACACTCCTTTGACAAGTTGATCTACGTCGTCACGTCCGACCAAGATGCCCACTTCGCCCGCGTCACTAAGGCCATCGAGCTGATGGGTCACGTTGACCTCGCCAAGAAGCTCCAACACGTCGGCTTCGGCAAAGTCCAGGGCCTTTCGGCACAGCTCGGCAACGCGCATCTCTTCGGCGACATGATCGATCAATGTGCCGCTGCTGTCAAGACAGCCATGGCGGAGCAGGAAGGCGGTGCTCCAGCTGCTGCCGCCGAGCCATTCGGCATCACCTCTTTGATTGCGCAAGACATGCACACCAAGCGCGGCAACGGTTACGCATTCGACAGCAAGAAGATGACTGAGTTTGAAGGAGACACTGGTGCTGCACTTCAGCTTGCATATACCAGACTCAAGCTGGCTTTGCAGCAGCTCGATGCCGACCCCACAGCTCTGGCTGACGTTGACTACGCACATCTTCAGGAGGAAGAGTACACAAATCTTCTCCGACTCATGGCGCAGTATCCCGACGTGATCAACGCTGCATACAAATCGGTTGAGCCCTCTGCCGTCCTTTCGTTCTTGTATCGTCTGGTTGAACAGCTGATCGAGTGTCTTGATGTCGACGAAGGCGATGAAGCCCCTGAGGGTCCGGAAGTAGACCTTGCGAGGGCTGTGTTGTATGAGAATGCGAAACAGGTATTGGAAAACGGGATGAAGGTTTTGGGTATCCATCCTTTGACGACTTGAGATGTTGTGCATTTATGCTGATCATCTGGAATGTTTGGCGTGTTTTGAATTTGTATCCTTCGGTCCTCGGACAAGAATGCCTCGGAACAGTGGGCAATTTGTACTCTGTGTTCATTTGGATGAGTTGATGAGATGATGATCTGATGATGAGCATGGCACTACTGGATGTTTTGACTTTGGTTTGTGGTTTACTGCAGAGCATACTGACCAATTTGAAGATACCTGTAATCAAAACATTTGCGCGAGATGAACCTATTGCTTTTGCGTTGACAGCCTGACTGGCTATTCAATCACGGATGTTATATCTTTCCTTAGTCAAACGGAATAGCAGCAACCATATCTGCGTTTTCGTTGCCACTGACGGCTCACATCTGAGTGTGTGTTCGTTGCACTGTGTATGTTCACGGCCGAAATAAGTCTCAGCAAAGTCCCAGCTCAATATCTCCATATCAAATCATGTCCACTTTGCACTTGGAAGTTCGAATACTCGAGGAATACGTCCAATACAACTGTTACCACAACTGAATCACGGCAAGAGCGACCCATCAGCGCGACTTCCTCCAGTCTTCCCCTCCCCTGGTCTACAAAAAGGCCTCTCCTCTACCTCATTTCGACCCCAACTCACCTTCCGCACCTCTCCGTCTTCATATCGAGGCATCTCTCGACATCACCATTTCCGCCGTCGTCCATCGTCGTCATTAGTCGCCGTCGCCAGTGGTCGTCTTCCGTCACTATTGCCGTCGCCGTCGCCGTCGCCGTCGCCGTCGCTATTGCTGTCGTTGGGTCCTTTCCTCCAGCTGCTCAATTTTCCCAAGAGCTTGAGAGGTGGGTTTCTTTGACGCGTTGCTCACAGCCTTTCCTCTCGCTTGTTCATTTCACCTTTGTCTTCCCACCTCGGTCGGCACCTTTCGCGTATCGCGCAAGCAACAACGCGTCTGCCTAAGTCCCCCTCTCTCTCCTCTTCTCCACGCGTGGGAAACTTCAAGCAAGATCTCATCTTTAACCTCAACACCAGATTTGCAACTATCACCAGCTTGTTTTGCTGAAAGATCCCTCTTGGCTTGCAACACCACAATTACGTGGGTAGTTCCTTCCTGTTCCTCTCTTTCCGTCTACATTGGCTGATTCTGAACTATAACAGGGCACCACCGGACGCCGACAGTCCTCCACAAACCTCTTCCTCAACACACCACAACATCACATCACAGGCCTCACCCTTCAGCGCATTACCATACATCCTTACAGCACATACCTCTTCGAAGTATCCATCATGACTGGCCGACGTGATCGAGGAACGGCGGTTATATCGCCTGAGGAGCGCGCCCGCCGTGCCGGCCGGGCCAAGGAGAAGATCCGCGAGGAAGTGACTTTCACCCCTGCTCTCCTCGGTCGTGTCCAGTCCCGAATCGACGCAAACGCCTTTCGCCGTTGTATCTCAGACAACACTATCTACCAGTCGATCTGCAACTCGCTCAAAGATCAGAACCTTCCCGAGCGCGAGCGCCGTCCTGACCTGGTCGATTTCCTGGCCCTCGAAGCCATTCTCCCCGTTCAGTACAACGGACAGTACAACAAGGTGCTGAAGGACCTCTTCGTCCGCTGCCACACGATCTCCTGGGCCAAGGAGGCCATCCTCCGGGCCAATCACGACTGGTTCCAGGACCAGCTCAGAGAGTCCAAGGACTTCATTCGCACCATGATCAACAAGGTCGACTCCCAGCTTCTCGAGATCATCCTCGAGGATATCGAGACCAACTTCTGGCGCGAGAACATCAAGGACCACGTCCTCTACAAGAAGGTCTACCACAAGCTTCTGTCCGACAGCCCCCTCACCCAGCGCGATGTTCTCACCGTGGTCGCTATCAACGGCGGCAGATACCCCACCGAGATCTTCCGCCACCTCGTCATCAAGCAGAACTCGGACATGCTCAACTTCGGCAACAACATGCACGCCCGTCACGATCTCTACGAGGATGAGGAGTACCGCGACTCGGCTCCCGCGTACACGCCGCAGGCCAACAACCCCTTGCAGAACCTGGCTGCCAGCGCCACCGCCGTCCCTACCGCTCCTGATGCCAATGCCACCGACGGTATCGCCGATCTCGAGGCCCTTGCCGATGCGATGGGAGACAAGAACAAAAGCCGTGAGATGCGCAAGAAGATCCAGGAAATGAAGGAGCTCATGGACACCGACGCCAGCCTTCGCACCGTCCGCGGAGGTCGTATCCAGAAGCCCTCCGCTACTACCACTCAGCGAAGACAGGTAGTGCAGTCCATCGAGGACGAAGACGACGATGACGAGGTTGTCGCCAAGGAGGAGCAGGCCAGTCCCAGTACCTTCAAGGCGCCTGCGCGTGCCAGTGCCAAGGGAGGTCGCAAGACTGGCTGAGGACAATGACCGTTACGGATGGAGGGGTGGGAGGAATTGCACTTGTATTTCTCGAGCGAATAGTTGCATCAAAGCGCACGGGCATCCATATGGCAGGAAGGGGAGACTGTACAGTACAGAGAAGAGCTTTAATCGTCTCGTCCTGCAGTATTTAGCAATTGGAGCCCATCATTCCTGTTCTCTGGCGTCCCAGACGTCCTCGTCCGGCATCTTTGTCGTAAGTGTTTCTTCGTGGCTCTGTGATCTTTTCCCTTGTGCTAGATATTTCATTGTCTCTTCTGTTCAGGTCTGCCCTTGTTTTTTAGTCGTCTTTGTCTTGGGCCAAGACTCCATACTGATCCACTGTTGTCTTCATATCCTAAAGCCTCGGGGATCTTTGCAAGATGCTCTCTCATAGGCAACAGACAGTCTCTGCAAGACTGTGGCCAGCAATTTTGAAACAAGCGGTACACTGCGGCCTGCGCTGCTCGTGTCCGTAGGGAGTAGATTCATTCATTAAAGTAGCTAGTCATGTCATGTTGCGATCAACCTCCAACCGTCATCCCCTCTCCCTCAAACCTGCTCAGGCTCCCTCGGATTGCTCGTCACCACGAACTCGGTCTTCTTGACGATGACCGGCGCGTCCAGGTGATAATCCGTGCTCCCATCGTCAGAGCTCTTCGCCCTTCTCGAGCCGCCCTCGATGCCGACCTCCGTCTCGTTGCGGTCGATGCCGCTGCTCAGGGGCTGCATGCCGCTCATCCCCGGCCTCCAGCTCTGCAGCGCGTATCTGCTCCCCACGTTGCCGTTGCCGGTGGCGGCGCTGCGTCCGTAGCCGCTCGCGCCGCCGTATTTGTTGCTCCTGCTCCCTGACCTGCTCTTCTCGTTGAAGTACTTGACCAGCGGCGCGAGGGTGGGCACGCAGGTGACGATGATTCCGAGGTTGTTCTCGACGGTGGACCACATGATGAGGGGCGCGGAGTCGAGGTAGTTGGCGAGGGAGTGGACTGTCTGGATGCGGATGATTTGGATGACGGTGATGAAGGCGCCGAGGCCGAAGAGACCGAGTAGTACGAACTTCTTGCGCTTCTGGATCTTCGAGGTTGCGAGAACGGGGAATGGTAGGAACATGCTGTGGATCATCTGTCAGCTGCTGAAGAGAAAGGCTGGGCAACGGGGGAACTTACACAACGATATCGAAGACAATGGTCAGCGCAGCCATGCTGGTGTAGAATGGAACACCCGGGATACAAGAGCCGTTGGTGATTGTCGGATCCCACTGCTTGGCAATCTAGAATTCGTCAGCATCGGGATAAAGGCAAGACTTCAGCGCATCATACCGGTGTGCAGAGGTTGACTTGCACTACCAAGAAAGCAATATGGTAGGCAATACAAAGACCAATGGTCGCAAATGTGCTCCATCTGTAGACACCCTTGGGAATAAAGCGCAGATATGATAGGAGCAAGCTGATCTTAAAGCCAAGAATGCTGGAGATGTAGCTGTCTGCTGTCAGGAGGGATTACTTCGAGATGGCCAAGGAAACTTACAATGGAGCACCAGCGTATTGCAAAAGACCGAACTCGTAGAGATTCTCTTCCGGCATATCGGTCAACTTCTTCAGACCAAGACCCCATTTCGTTTCTATGGTAGTGTTAGAGCCCGTTCAAAGCTCACGGAGAAAGAATCAACTTACGCATGATGCTCACGATGGCGAAGCCAGCGGCGCAAAACTACAGCAGTAGGGTTAGAACAGAGCCTTTCTTGCTTTCCTCGATACCATCTTACCCAGGTGACAACGATGACCCAGTCATCTAGATAGCATCGTAAGCATGGTTTCCTCTCAGTTCTCGCGTTTTGTTTGCACTTACCGGACCCAGTGGCCTTCAGCATCACCATGCGGACGTATAGCCGCAAGGCCATAATGACCAACGACAACGCCGTGAACACAATCGCGATAGTCGCAATCTTGGGCCCATCGGTATCCGTTCCCGGCGGGGTGTTGTACGTCCATGGCGGTGAACTCATGGCTGTGATCGACTCTCGAAATATCCTCCTTTGGGATCCTTGAGGGCCAACTCGAGTGGTGCGGTGAGCTATAGCCGGCGGGTAAGGCTGAATATCTGGCGTGCTGACTATCTCGAGAGGAGGTTGAGGGGACGGGAAGTGGGAAGCAGCCACTGCTAGCCGATCGAACCGACGCGTAGCCCCGGGTAGGGAGGAAGGAGTCCAGGCGCAGAAAGGTGGACGTGGAACGGGAGTGGCGGAGCCCGGTTGGCTTTAGACCGCTTTATCTGGGCAGGCCTTCGTTCATAACTTCATCAGACGAGGATTTTGCGTTCGTTTTCGCCAGTTCTTCATTAGGCGCGCCAAGAAGGAGAAGTGGAGGGTGTGGGAGATAAGAAGACTAATATTCTTTCAAAGTTCAACATGGCGTACCTCTGCCCCCGAGGCAACTTCTCTTTCCTCATCGGTTCCGACGTCTTGGAATGGGCTCCAGTCCCGACCGTTTGGACGAGAAAGGTCCTCCCCTGTCGGAGGACAGGCAAGATATCACACTTGCAGTAACGGCCAAGCCGGCTGCAGGTGCGAACTCCGTGTGGTATCTAGCCCGAATGTGTGTGAGATGTGGGCTGCGCCATCTTGTTCGGCTTCATCCCTCGGATCATCAACAAGGTAGGACGTCCGTCCATCCCTCCACTCAAACCTCGTGCTCCGTACTATGCCGTTCGGTTCGCGTTTGTAAGCGTCTTTGGCAAGAACCACGAGGACGGAATACGGGGTACGAGGGCAAAATGGCGAAAGAGCCAGGAGAGGCAGACCCTTTGCCCTTCGACCCCCCCGCCGGAGACCGTGCCGACGTTGCATTTCAGGAGCACGTCCTGTAGACGAGCCAACCCCGGCTTGCATCTTGCAAAACACATCGAGTTGCGACCAGTCACTTGAAGCTTCGCCTGGACGAGGAAACTCTAGGGTTCTAGAAGGATAGCTGGCCGCTGGACGCCGGAACCATGCACCGCTGCAGGTCCCCTGAGATGCACTATGCAGTACATTACATTGTACGTGGCACTAATTAGCGCAGGTCCAGGGATGGTGGTGATGGGAAACTTGATTTCTCCCACTCGGGAGCTTTGTTGTGGGAACGCCGTTTCTGAGGGAGGCGGCCGTGACTGGCTGGCTGGCGGATGTTGGCAAAGCCACCGACGGATGGCGTTGGTCTTCGAGTCCCAACCACGGAGTCCTTCCGAACAGACGAAGTTGCAGTTGCCGCATGACCCAGATGAAGGGACAAAGAGCCTCAGCCTAAGCCGGACTCGGTGGCAGGTCCTTCCCAGTCTCCTGGACTCTTTTACGACACGGGAGTGATATATCACATTGGGGGCTAGAATGGCGTGTTGAAGAAGTGCGCACAGGTTCAGACGTGACAGCCGGGAATTTTGACAACTTGGCGGGCTAACTTCACTCAGGTCTAGCCTCCAAGTCTTCAGCGTGTAGCTCGCAGAGTGGATCGCAAGGGCACCCGAGGTAGCCCGAGTTGGTCTGTGTCGCGATGACAACTCAATTGTGACATACGAGGATATCCCTGTCCGAGACACACGCCGGTTCGGGCAATTGTCCATGTGCGGTAAAGTTCGTCTGCTCTGGTATCGACCAGCCATCCCTATAAAAGCAGGTTGTCTCAGTAAAAAAGGCCCTTCCTTGAGGGAAATTCTGGTCGTAACGTTTCAACGGCGCGTTAGTTGGCGTTGGATATGTTCCATGGGTTCCAAAGAATCTGCTTTCGGTCATCAAACATTAGGTTCCAACACACGACAAAAGTTCGGTTGATTGAAGAAGTTGCTGTGCCACCACGTGGGACCTGGAGTGCCGACTTGGCCTGAGCCCTTGGGACAGCCCCTGCTGCCGGTCCACACAGGCAAAAGAAGTTCCAGAAGTTCTCCGGAATTCCGCTTTTCAGGTGAGAATACAGGGTGAAGGATGCACTTTGCAGGCGAAGGACTTGCAGTCCGCCCAGTCTCCCCCAGGCCCTCACGGAGCAACCCCCAACTTCGGGGTCCAGCGGAGCCAAGAAATTAGCTTTTAGACGTGGGCTGCGATATCAGGGGGTGGAAGCATCCCGTGAGAGCCGTCCACGGCCTCGTCTTTTTTTGCGAGCGCTTTGACGGGGAAGATTTGCGGTCGTAGTGTACAGATGCTTCATTCTCAGGGAAATCATCGTGGTCTTTTTTGCGGATTTTGCGTCGCTTTCGGATCCGAATGCTGACGGTCAGATGTTGTTGTTGGTGGTGGTGGTCAGCCACACAACACGGGGTGGACCGAGAGATCGGGACGGGACGAGAGTCTGTGCTGCTGTTGTCAATCTTGACTTTGCCAACGGTGTGGCGGCCGTTGAGTTAAGTTGCCTCTGTCTGTGCATAAACTCTCTCACTCTCGCACAACTCCTGTCATCTCTTGTCGTCCATCTCAACCATGGATGATCGCAGACGGGTTACTCCGGTGCAGTGCAACTATCAGATTAAAGGCAGCATCAATGCCTTCTGTTTACTCCACGGAAACACAAATCCTCGAACAGCTCGAGTTTGGACGAATGTTTCGATTGACATGGCTCGTTGCCTCATTCGTCAGACCAACAGAAAGCAGCCGTTGGAAATCTAGACTACCAGCGAACTATGTCACCCAAAGCCAGGAACTGGAGTCGCAAACATGTCGCAGTTCAGTCAAAGATTGACCAGATGTATCGGCTCCGATCGAGATTTTTTTTACCAAGGTATAGCCGGCTCTCCCATCCATGGACCATGCGTAACGGTCGTCGCCATCCGTGATGCTGCCCCCCGCTCTCGAGATGTGGCGCCTCGTACGATGCGGCTTCAACCGAATCTTGGAAAGGTCTTCATGTTGCACGGCCGATGACGAATTTCAGGTTAGACCAGCGCGAGGCCCCTGCTGGTTCCCCTGAGAAAAGATGAGGGGCTTCTTAGTGATCCCCTTCTGAACGACCGGGATGTGGCTCGCAGAATCTCCACTGCCGGCGTGGGTTCGAATAGACTTCGACTCAACACATCCCCGCAGCTTCAATTTCCGACCGAGGTCGCGCCCGACGATAACACGCTAGAGTCTAGAGACCTCAAATTCGCCGAGGCAAACTCCGGATCTTCTCTGAGTGCGGGCAGACTTTATCCGCACCAACAGAAGACGCAAGAACATGTCGATCGAAAACCACAAAGAGAGAGAGGGTGTGGACGAGGCCTCACGCTGGTAGCGAGCGGGAGTCTGCAAGGACGCCTGCGAGTTCTGCAGCACTTGGGACGGAAGCGAGAGCACCAAGCTTTATTATCTGCCGGGGCACCTGACTCCTTTGATCTGCAGCGGCTCGAGGTCCCGCTGAACAAGACTCTTGCAGGACGCATGTCTACGGCGTGGAGCTTCACCGAGGTCAGCCAGACCGGGCCCAGAGTCCACCATCATACCACGAGGACGGGATTCCCATGGTCCGAGGCTCCAGTGCCTTGATAACTGATATGGCGGAAGTCGGAGCCCTCGACAACGCCGCCTGACGCGACAAAGAATCAGCAGCGGAGACTGGACTTAACAGAAATGTCCACCGAGGCATCCAGCGTTCATTTTGCCCCCCTGATTTCCGGTCGATATCTAGGTCGGTATCGTCCTCGTTCCTGATCCACCGCCCCCAACGCTTAGCCTACCAAGGGACAAGCCCAGGCAAGGGGGCCAAGGAGACCAGCCACAAACGGCACTGCATTAGCATCGATCCTGGACTTTCGATCCCTCTACTATCAGTCTATCATGGCGACCTTGCGAGCAGTACGGATTCATCAGCAACAAGTAAGGTCCGTACGCGGCAAACTTCCACTAGTTCGAGGGGGCGAAGTCGTCTTATAGGTTCCCAATCTCGGGTCAGCCATCCCAGTCGGGAAACGACTTCACTAGGATGCGAGCGATGGAACCTACATGCCGTAGTCCCGGAGGCCGGGTAAACGCAGACTCGCATCGTACTAAAATGGCCGCCCTTGGCCGCCGGCGAGCAGAAAAAAAACTCTCTTTTGATGAAGGGATCCAGCGGCAATACACTCTCTTTTACTTCTCCCTAGCCGTCAAACGTGCCGATCTTGTGCCTCTTTGTCACTCGTCGCGCGTTGTCCTCTCGTTTCCCTCCTCCCACCTTCCCACCTCACGGCCGGAAAAGTCAACATGAAGAGCTTTGTCCTCCAAACGGCCCTCTTCGGCGCCGCTCTCGCGGCCCCCAACCGTCCCGGCTCCGCCTTTGCTCCCCTCGCCGAGCGTGCCACGGACTGCAAGTGCTTCCCCGGTGACAGCTGCTGGCCGTCTACTGAGACTTGGGATGCCCTCAACACCACTGTTGGCGGCAACTTGATCGCGACCGTCCCTCTGGGTTCTCCTTGCCATGACCCTACCTACAATGCAGCTACTTGCGCTACGCTGCAGAGCGAGTGGCAGGACTCCGAGATCCAGTATGTTACTTTCCTTGATCGATGTTGATGATGGCCGTTTAACAAGAATGTAGCATGGAGTCCTCCTCTTCCGTCATGGCTCCCTTCTTCGCCAACCAGAGTTGCGACCCTTTCCAGCCAGAGTCGCGTCCCTGCCTGTTGGGCAACTACGTCGTTTACGCCGTGAACGCCACCACCGCCGAGCACATCCAGGCCGCCATCTCCTTCTCTCAGGAGCACAACATCCGCTTCGTCGTCCGCAACACCGGCCATGATTACCTTGGCCGCTCCACCGGTGCCGGTGCTCTCTCCGTGTGGACTCACCACATGAACAGCGTCGACATCGTTGACTGGGCCACCGCTGCCTACACTGGCAAGGCTGCCAAGGTCGGCGCCGGAACCCAGGGCTTCGAGGTTATGGAGGCTGCTCACAACGCTGGTCTTGCCATCGTCGGCGGCGAGTGCCCTACTGTTGGTCTCGCCGGTGGCTACACCCAGGGCGGTGGTCACTCTGCCCTCTCCACCTCCTTCGGTCTGAGCGCTGATAACGTCCTCGAGTGGGAGGTTGTCATCGCCAACGGCACCCTTGTGACTGCCTCCAAGACCGAGAATGCCGACCTCTTCTGGGCTCTGTCTGGCGGTGGCCCCGGTAACTGGGGTGTTGTCACCTCCATGACCGTCAAGGCTCACGCCGACGCCAAGGTAGGAGGAGCCACCCTCGTCATCATGGCCGCCGACAACGACAACGAGGTCTTCTTCAACGCCATCGACGCCTTCCACGAGGAGCTCGCCGGCATGGTCGACAACGAGACCATGGTCGTCTACTACTTCGGCGCCACCTTCTTCCAGATCGCGCCCCTGAACGCCTTCAACAAGACCTCCGACGAGGTCAAGACCATCATGGCCCCCTTCGTCGCCCGCCTCGACGCCCTCGGCATCACCTACACCGTCAACTACTCCGAGTACGACAGCTACTACGGCCACTACGACAAGTACTTCGGCCCCCTGCCCATCGGCAACATCCAGGTCGGCATCGCCCAGTACGGCGGCCGCCTCATCCCGCGCGACAACATCACCAACATCGGCTCCTTCTCCCGCAGCGTCGCCGCCAAGGGCGCCACCTTCATCGGCGTCGGCACCGACGTCGGCAAGTTCGGCAACAAGGACACCAACTCCGTCACCCCCGCCTGGCGCAACACCCTCGTCCACGCCACCCTCACCACCGTCTGGAACTTCACCGCCCCCTGGGACGAGATGCTCGCCAAGCAATCACTGATGACCGACGTCATCATGCCTGAGATCGAGGCGCTTACCCCGGCCGGCGGTGCGTACATGAACGAGGCTGATTTCCAGCAGCCCAACTTCCAGAAGGAGTTCTTTGGCAGCAACTACAACTCCCTGCTATGCCTGAAGAAGAAGTGGGATCCTGAAGGATTCTTCTATGCTCGCAACGCTGTTGGTAGCGAGTCGTGGAGTGTTGCCAACGATGGCAGGATGTGCCGTGTCTAAGGTGTGGAAGAACAGCAGTACTATGTAATGAACAAGAATAAAGAATAGACTTGACCTGTCTGTCAACATGTCATCCCAAGATCTTAAACTGTGTTTTTTTCGTAAGCTGTAAATGCACGTCTATGAACCCACAGGAACTAGCCCAGTGGATTTGAGTTTCTATGTTTCCAGGCGAGTTGGCACGGTCTTATGGCCCAGTTTCTTAATGCTCTACAGAGAAAAGATTTTGACAAATAAGCTTCAAGGTGTCGTCAACAGACGCTCTGCCACTAGTAGAGTCAGTCATCAAGCGAGGTGTTTCCGGGAACATTCAGGCAATTAAATACAGCATGGATGACTAGGGTGATAGAGCTAGCATAGGGATAAGAAGACATGATGTGGGACGGCGATAGAGGACGACGGTAGAGGACGACGGTAGAGGACGACGGTAGAGGACGACGGTGGAGAACGACGATACTAACGACAATACTAACGACAATACTAACGACAATACTAACGACAATACCAACGACAATACAGATAAAATTACAGACAATAATACTGATAATGATACAGACGAAAGCGCCTATAATGGGCGAAGTTAGCTTTCTAATAATTATGCTGGTTAAGGCCCTAAACCTATATTAATTATGAGATGCTGCAGTTAATACCAGACTATATGCAACTGTTAACTCTAGTTCCCTACCTAGAAGAGAATTCTGCAAACCAAAAACTCATAGACGCTACAACAATTAGAACGACGCATCCCATCCTGGGCTAGTTATAGCTACAGTAACGACAGGTTGAAGTGCCCTTCATCAGGACTGCTGTCTATATACTGGGGGTGAGAACTGTGAGATCACAAGCAAGAAGAGCGAGCAAACAGCGGGTAAGGTGATCTCATCGAGTCGCGGACTCGTTGACTATGCGAGACAGAAACTTGTTGCCCGCGCGTGATCTTCCTCTGTCATTAATTGTGACACCACAAGTACCAAATTAGCTGTCTGCGAGCCTCGCCGTCCAAAGGGCGTAGCTACTCTTGTTTGTCATCGTTATGAGGTAAGATCTAATTACAACAATCAGCTCCAGCCTTAATGGTTCGCGTAACCAATATACTCATGCCTCAGTGTTCACTCCCGCTTTAATGATCGAGACCATCTAGCCTGATTTCGCTCAACCTCCTTCGGCCGAGGCCTTCCACTTCAGATACTATTTCTCTAAAGGTTGCCGTCCAGTATCCTTACAGCTTAGTCCATACCAAACTTTCGATGGCTCTGTTAGCTTATGAGTTGTAGATAGTTCGGCTGGGCTACCTACCTAGTAGTAAGTTGAAGTCAAGAGCCATTTCAACAGACGGGACTCCCCATACCCACTATGGAGTTGAATGTCCGCCGCTGGATGATGGCCCAAAATGGAAAATGTGGATCATTAGGACGCGTTGTGACTGGACGGACTTGCAACTCCGTTATGGGCCTGGTCCTCACCAAGCATGGCGAACAACTTACTTCCGTCTAGTCACAAGCCTCATTTTCTGGTGCGTCAAGGTAATTGCCTCTGCTTTCTCGCCGATATCGCCAATCAGCATTAATATGCACCTTTATTTTTTTTTGTCGCCGTGGGAAGGTCCTACATGGCTAGTGAGGGGTTATGACGAGCAGCGGAGACTGAACTCCATGGCTTGTGGCTCGGCCAACCTCAGCGGACCAGCCAGCAAAACGGGGTTGTATAAATAAGTCAAGAACTATCCAGGCCTATCATTTCCATCATGGACCTGCATTTTGATGCACAAGACACACCGATTTTGATTCCATGGCTCCTTCCAGTATTCAAGACCTATCCGAAACGGATCGTGTCACCCCAAGCAAGGCCCAAAATGGCCCGTCTGCCATCAGAAGCCACAATACGAACTTCGAAATCTTCCGCCGGCTGGTTCCTCTCGTTGCCGATGGCAAGACAACACATCTCAACGCCGGCTTCATGCCTCCTTCGAACCTCATCGTGGACGAAGCCATCCGCCGCTTCTGCTCGCAATCTCTTCATCATCCATCGCCCAAAGCTTGCTGGCGTCAAGACGTCGAGGCCGTCCGTCAGCTCTTGGCTCGATACATCAACACAGATCCATCATCTATAGCCTTTGTCCGCGACACGACAGAGGGCTTGGGAAGCTTCATCCACGGGTTGAAGTTCGAGCCTGGAGATAACGTAGTCATCCTGGACTGCGAACATCCGAACCAGGCATTCGGCTGGATGGCACTTCGTCCACTCGGCTTGGAGGTCCGTCTTATCCCGGCGGATCCTGAAATACCTGCCGCTGCCGATGTGAAAACCTTCGCCCCGTATGTCGACGACAGAACTAAAGCCATTGGCTTAAGCTCAATCATGTTCCATAGTGGACAATGGAACGACATCGCAGATATTTGCTCTGTCTACAGACCCAGGGGCATTCACGTTCTTGCAGATCTAACCCAGCAAGTCGGGTTCGCAGACGTAGATGTTCAGGTTTTGGGCGTCTCGGCAGCTGCCTTCAGTTTACACAAGGGCCTCAACACACCAACAGGCTTCGCAGCCCTCTATGTCGATTCAGCCGTCATCGAAGAACTTGACCCAACGCCTCCGCTCGTCGGCTACGGAGGCGTGGCCAGCGTGAGCGACTCTGAAGACTTCATGATTCCGAAGGGGCCGATCATCTTCGATCCGACTGCTCGCCGATACGAGCACGCTAATATGAGCTTCATCTCTGCTGTTGCCGCTCGGGCATTCCTTCAGTTCTATCTCGAAGTAATGGGTCCCAAAAATGTTGAGAACCATCTTTATAGCCTTGGAGATGCTTTACGCGATGCTTGCGCCGAGCTTGGTATCAGCGTCTTGGGACCAAAGGAGAGGAGACAACATGCGCCGCACCTTCATGTTCTTCAACTTCATGATGCTCGTTGGCTTGAGCATTTGACAGCTTCTGGAGTGGTTGTGACGAGGTTTAGGTCAGGGATTAGGGTGTCATTTGGGTTCTACAACAATCTGAGTGACGTGAACAGACTGATATCGGTTCTCAAGTCGGGCATCGCGCTGGGCATCTCTTCAAGTTCCGCCTTGACAGACAGACTTTCCTAAGCTAAAGAGAAGAGGACTAACGGTAGTAGCTCTGGTTGGGGCGTCATAGTTTGCTTTTACTGGGGTTTTCGTCTCCATCGTCTTTCCCCATGCAGCAAATAACACAATCTATACTCAAATTCGAAGAAATATCGATTTTGTGACTGCTTAACGTCCATAGCTTCTTCCACCAGGATCTAGTTGTCCCTTGTTCTGTATAATGAGGCCAACGTTGAATTCAAATAAGCGCGCTTTGCGATTGTGTCAGTGAACTTGCTGCCAGCAGATTCTCTAAAGCTGCGGGCTTGATCTGGCGCAAAACAAAAGAAGAATCATTCTGATTCGGTCTCCAGCGAAGTTCCCCCGTCCGGCTGTCTTGTTCTCGATGGTGCTGTACAGCGTTCATCCTGAGGGCCGTGATCGGATGACGACCCAGGCGACTCCCTGTTCACAGCGGCATTAGCGCTGTTCAGACCTGTGCTTCAGGCGGAACGCGACCGCTCGCCCCCCGCAACTGAGCTTCTCCAACTTCCAACGACACCTGAGCATGTCCGCCGCCCATTCTTGACATCATGCCCTCCCCGAGCAAGCCAGTGAAAAGAATCTCGTGCGCCAAGCGACCCTTCAAGGCTCTACGCTCAATGTTTGCTGATATGCCACAGGTGTAAACGATGTCAATACCGAAAGGTGAGCCGCCTCCCGACTGTGGCCCATGTCTTCTTGGTCGCTGATGAACCACTCGCAGTTGAAATGTTCTCGGACAGAGCCATGCCAGAACTGCGTCACCTCCAAGACCACATGCGAGTACCGCGAGGTCGACCGCAAGAGGACTCCAGCCTCACATGAATACGTCGCCAGCTTGGAAAGCCGCCTCTCCTGGTTCGAGTCATTCATCAAGAACCTACGCGCCGCATCGCCCGAGCAGAGGGAGGAGATGCTCAACTCAACCGCCCTGGACGACAAGTCACCCCAAAGTGAGCCGCAAGCACCTGGAGAGTATTTCACGCAGCTAGGAATCCACGCAGGTAACCAGGCCAACCTCGAACTTGGTCTGGAGGGCTCGCTAGTCTATCACGGCGCTACGAGCATCTTCCGCGCCGAGGCAGAGCACGGGCAGAAGGACGTGGTCGACCGCGTTGGCCAGGGTTACTACGACGGCGTTGAGTCGAACTTTGAGAGCGTCATGGAGCATTTCGGGATAGGCATGCAAGATGAAGTCGTCATGAAGTCGCTGACGCAGTTTTTTCGGTGGCAGTACCCTCACTTCATGTTCATCTACCGCGAGGCCTTCCTGAGGGACCACTTTGGGGATAAGAACAACGGCAAGTACTGGTCTTCGGCGCTGCTCCTTTCTATATGCGCCCTGGGGGCTCTCGTGTCGCTCGAGACGAAGGATTCAAGCGACCAGTTCTTCCTGGCGGCGGAGAGCATCATCATGGTGACTGGTCTGACAAAGCCATCTATCGCGACCGTCCAGGCGTTCCTTTGCCTGGCGTTTTATGAGATTGGAAGGGGCAATCTGTCAAAAGGATGGGGATACTCAGGTAAGAGTGGCATCTACCTTTCCCGTGTATCTTCAACCTAGTAGCCAGCAGGAGAAAGACGTAACTGATGAAAATCTCCATAGGGATTGCCTTTAGAATGGCCCAAGACTTGGGTTTCCAAAGAGACCCCAAAGACTGGGTCCAGCACGACTCTTCCCTCGCTACTCCCGAAGATGTTGAGATACGGAGACGCATCTACTGGGGCTGCTACATCTCCGACAAGCTAATTAGTCTCATACTTGGGCGACCGGTGTACCTCGTCTACGACGAGGCGGAAGTAGAGCCCATGGAGACTCTACCGTACGTCATTTGACACCCTGATCTTCTCTATGTTGACTTTATTAGTGAACCGCCTGAAATGGCATCATGGCGACCAGTCGGCTTCGGCGACGAAGATAGTCAGTCTACAAAGGCAACATCCATGATTCCGTACCTCCACGAGCAGATCCGCCTGTCCCGGATCATCGAGCGTATGATGACCACACTATTCAGCCCTCGTTCGCACCTCGACGACATCAGTCGAAGGGTATGCTTCGACAACATCAACCTCGAGCTGAACCGGTGGCGAGAATCTCTCCCTGACTTTGCTAAATGGCTCAAATGGGGCCCTTCATCAAAGCCAATACCTGGAGTTTTTGCTCTGCAGTGAGTGTCTCGATCCCTAGTTGGGCTCAAGATGAATGACTGAAAGACCGCAGCCTTCTTTTCCACAGCGCCCGCATCGCTTTAAACTACGACCAGGCCTTCGCAACAAGCGGTAGCGAGTCGGGGGGGAGGTCGCGGGTGTATTGCAGCACTTCAGCAACCGACGTGACGTCCCTTTTGCGCACCTACCGGACCCAGTATGGTCTGCAACACGCGCCGCTTGTCTTTGTGTACGGCGCGGTGCAGGCGTGCCGCTCGGCCAAGGCCTTTGGGATCTCGGAGGAGTTGCAGTATCTGAGCCAGACACTTGGGGAGTTGTCGTCGATTTGGGGCCTTTCTCGTGAGGTTTTGAGACGGGTGGGTTGATGAGATGGATCTTGTAGACGCCGTCACGCAGGAGTAGCCCTTCAACCATTCTGAGAAACAGGCCTCGTTGTCTTCGGTCAGATGATCATTTATACAGATCAAATAACTTTTCTCATAATGTTGTCTCTCGACGCTCTCCTTTGGTTGCGATCGGAATGTGACGTGATTGACGAAGATGAGAACCCCCGGGGCCAAGAGGGGAGGGAGAGTGGACAGGGGTGTTGCACCCTGGCCTATGGGCGGCCCACCGCCTGTCTGGCTGTGTTTCCTCGGCGCTTATCGCTGAGTTCTGACAGATGTGATGCAACCTGCGGGTTTTGTACCCGTCTCTTGCTCTTGGATTACTCTTGTTTGACATCCAGTTCTCTCACAGAGAATGAAGTGATGGCAGAGTATAATACAAGATGAGAAATGCGATACGTGGCTTAGCCGGGCGTGATACGATCTCAAGTAACCCGGATTCCCGCACCCTGAAGGTCCACAAACCCCGAGTTCCGGGTACAACATCTCCCCCGCCAAGTGCGCATGTCAAGCACAAGCAGTCACTCTGTCATGTGTGGACTCCACGAATCGTGAGTTGAGTTTGCCAAACTCCAATTGGCCGTCGTCACGATCGCGCCCGTAGCACCTGTGGGCTTCTCCCCCTCACAGAGGGCCCAGCATCGCATCACCGTCGGATGTGAACCATTGGAGCACAACGGCCCGCGGGCAAGTTGTCCTCTGCACACGTGGCCGTATTTCGAGGGACAAGAACAGGCTGGTAATCTATTAATCAGCCTTTCTTGTTTCCACGATCTGCTTGCCGTGATTAGGTAGGCTGTCCAAAGTCCCCAACAGCATCGTCCAGGTAGCAAACAAACGAAGGAAGCATCCACCTCTGATATGCTCATTGGTTGGAAAGCCCCTGATATCACCGCTCTTCAGACGGCTCTGTTGGCGCTAAATCCGGGGAGGTTAGATAGGACGAGGATCCCCAGCCGTTCAACAGAAGCAAACACACCGGAGCACGCCTCCGCCTCCGAAATCTGCCTCTTTTACACCAGACCAAAGAAGCAAACATCGTTTGACAAGCGGGGGGGCCAAGGTCCACCACACACGAGAGTCGAGCATGGGGTCCCGTGGCAAGCAAACAACGTTCCCCGAAACGGCAGGACTACCAAGAGCCTCCAACGGTTTTGAAAGGCAGATACCCAGGCGTGGGGACTCGGGCCAGGGGTTCATGCGGTTTGCTGCTCCCGCGGTGCGAATCGAGGCTCTTGTTCTCGACCCACGCGGCACCCCCGATCGGGCATCCAGGTGCGCTTTCAATGGAGCGGTGCGTGACTTGCTGCGCCGTCGAGACGCATCCATTGTTGGTGCAAGGTCCAATCTATTATCTCGCGAGAGCTGGTGAAAGACGATCACAAACCCGCCGGCCCCTTGCTTGCCTGTAGCTCGCACTTCGCGGGGGCCCCCCGAATCCAATCCAAAGATGTCTTAAGCCTGTCTCCCGTCCTCATACCTACCTATCTGGTGAGTTACACATCCTCCCTTCTCCCTCGAGCCCCTCGTAACTCTGACAAGTCGCAACCATGGCGGAAGTAGACAACCTCATCGCCAGCCTCAACGACATCCAAGTCCAGGACCTCCCGGACAACGCAGCCCGCGTGCGCGTGCGCGATGCGCTCCTCCACGCCCTGAGACGGACGCAGACGCCGTGGGACATCGCCTGGGACCACGTCGTGACGCGCAGCGGCGTCAACGCCGCCATCAAGACGCTCATCGACGCCGGCGCGTTCAAGAAATGGGACGAGGCCGGCGGCGGCCCCATCACATCCCCAGAGCTCGCGAAGCTCACCGGCGCCGACGAGACCCTCACCCGTACGTTTCCCGCCTCTCGCCCCACCCGGATCTTTGAGATGATTCCAAAAAAGCTAACAACATCCTCCCCCCGCAAAGGACGCCTCATGCGCTGCGTCGCAGGGCAGTACCTCGTCGTCGAAACCGGCCTCGACACCTACACCCGCACCCCGTGGGCCGCCGCCCTCGCGACAGACCAGGGCCTGCGCGCGTGGTACGCCGGCTTCTACCACGACCTCGTCGGCCCCCTGCTCAACTCCCTGCCATCCTTCCTCAAGGCCTCCGGCTTCCGCAACTCGACGGACAACACGAGGTCCAACCTGCAGCACTGGCGCGGGCCGGACGCCATGTTCTTCGACTACATCGCCTCGCACCCGACGCTCGCGCAGGACTTCAACGACGCGATGGAGGGCAACTCGCGCGGCAACCTGACCAACTGGCCCGAGATGTACCCCACGCAGACGCTCCTCGACGGGGCGCGGCCGGGGCGCGCGGTGGTGGTGGACGTGGGCGGCGGCAAGGGGCACGACCTGGTCAAGTTCCACGTGCGGCATCCGCAGGTCGGCGCGGGGCAGCTGGTGCTGCAGGATCTGGCGAGCATGTTGAAGGACGTGAGGCCGGACCCGGCGTTCACGGTGCAGACGTACGACTTCTTCGCGCCGCAGCCGGTGAAGGGGGCGAGGGCGTATTTCATGCACGGGGTGCTGCACGATTGGCCGGTGGCGAAGGCGCAGGAGATTCTGGGGAATGTGACGGCGGCGATGGAGAGGGGGTACTCGCGGCTGCTGATCCACGAGAACATGGTGAACGAGAGGGATCCGGTCGCGAGGGTGACGTCGTTGGATATGCTTATGATGGCGGGGATGGCGGCGGCGGAGAAGACGGAGGGGGAGTGGCGGGAGATTGTCGAGGGGGCGGGGTTGAAGGTGGTGAAGATCTGGACGGGGATGGATAGGGGCGAGGCCATCATCGAGGCGGAGTTGGCGTGAGCGACGTTGGTATGCTGGTTGTTTTTGCTGGAATTATGCGTATCGTAAGCGGTGTTTGCGTTTTAGTTGCCTATTCATTCTTGATCAATAAACGTTATGATGAAATCAGTACACAGCCCACACCAGGAAATGGATCTAGACAATTTGTCAGTTGGGTGTATTCAAAGCCTCACGCTCATGGTGAGTTGATTCACCATCGAGCTGTGAAGCCTTGTGACGGGCCCAAATGAGCACGATTAGGGACTATGTGTAAATGTGTAAGAGATATTACTCTTTATGTCTTATGGTATAAACTCTAGGAACCGCGTGATAAATAGTACAAATGATGGTGTTTATGGAATCTAGTGATCGTATCCTGCGCCGCGCTGCCATGGACTGTATGATGTGTCAGCTTATGATCCCCAAGTCAGTGACAGAAGGAAAGCCTTACCTATTGTTGTGTTTCTGCCTAAACTCGTCCATTGTCGCAAACGGACTTGCTGGGGGGTCTTGCGCGCCCGGTGTGCGGGGTGTTGTGGGCGTCAGCGGCCGGAGGGACGGGTCTGCCGGGAATAACGGCATCGCCGGGCTGACGGCCGGCCGCGTCCCCGGTGACGGGAGATACGACATCTCGTGGCTGTCCGCGGGGCCCCGCGTCCTGCCGTCCTCCATGGCCTTCTCGCCGCCGTATAGCGACCGCACCGAGCGGACGGACTCCCGGCGGTACAGCCCTTGCTTGTCGTCCTCGTCGAGGTCGAGGAGGGACTTGTTCTCGGTGCCGTCGCGCTTCGCGAGCACGTTCGGGTCGTGCAGCTGGCTCGGCACGACCGGCTGGCCCTTTACGCGCCAGAAGACGAGGATGCTCGAGATGAGGACCATGAGCAGCAGGACGAGGGAGAAGACGACGTTGACGACGAAGAGGATGACGCCGACGACGCCGATGACCAGACCCGGGGTGCCGAACACGTTGGTGAAGATGAGCAGGAAGACGGAGTTGATGAAGTTGATGGCGGCGATGGAGATGTTGAACGAGTTGGTGCTCTTGTCCATGAAGGGCTTCAGCACGCTCACGGCGATGAGGGCGCCGGCCTCGATGATGATGAGGGCGACGGCCTGGGCGACGCCCGAGGCCTGGCCGAAGGCGATGACGGCGGCCTTGATGAAGATGTAGGCGATGAACGGGATGATGAAGTAGTAGGCCGACGCGCGGTACTGCACGTACAGGAACCCCCACTTGTTGATGATCTTGGGGTTCGAGAAGAGCACGTGGGCGGGGTTCTGGTGCGTGAGGATGGACTGGCGGGCGATGCGGATGACCTTGAAGGAGGCCCAGACGAGGGTGAAGAGGGTGCCGAAGAAGAAGAAGACGGCGAGCACGACGACGGCGGGCGAGTCGCGCTGGACGAACTCCCACAGGCACAGGACGGCGATCTGCGGGAAGCCGATGAGGTTGAGGCGGAACATGATGCCCTTGAGGGTGATGGACCAGTCGCGGCGGAACTCGAGGAAGCGGTCGGCGCGCATCCAGCCCTTCTTGGCGGCGACCTCGGCGGCGCCCTTGAAGGCGGCGACGCAGGCGATGGTGAAGCCGACAAAGATCATGTAGATGATGAGGCCGGTGAGGAAGAGGTTCGTGGTCTCGATCTTTGCGCGGAAGGCGACGCGCTGGATGCCGTAGACGACGTAGGAGCCGTTGTCGAGCTTGATGTTGGCGCGCTTGGCGATGTTGGAGAGGCCGCGCTTGAGGAGGGGCCCCGGGCCGCCGTAGTTGTCGAGGGCGTCGAGGGAGCGCTTGGAGACCTGGACGGAGTAGGTCTTGAGGGAGCTCAGGAGGTCGGCGGCGTCGCCCCCGGTGGAGCGCTGGTACCAGGTCGCGAGGGTCTGGATGAAGCCGATGCGGACGATGCCCATGGACCACTGGAAGTTCTGGGTCCAGGCCTGGACGATGGGGGGCATGTCGACGCCGGTGAGGCCGACGAAGGCCTGGGCCTGGAAGTAGCCGAAGAGCGAGAGGGCGTTGGCGGCGAGGTGGGCGGCGGCGTCGGTGTGGCCCTTTGCGGAGATGAAGCCGGCGGAGATGAGGCCGATGCCGGCGATGATGGCGGTGGCCCACTTGACGCCGTTGAGGTTGACGGTCTTGCCGTTGGAGAAGTCGGCCTCGATGCAGGCGACGGTGGTGTCGGTCTCGGTGAGGTTGATGAGGGCGTGGACGGTGGCGTCGAGGTCGGGGATGGTGTAGGCGATGCTGGGGACCTGGTCGAGGGCGTCGCCGAGCTCGAAGGAGAACTCCATGTTGATCTTGCCGGGCTTCATGGGACACAGGCCCTGGAGGTCCATGCTGCACGGGTCGATGGTCTTGCGG
Source organism: Colletotrichum theobromicola (assembly GCA_014705045.1). Taxonomy (NCBI): domain Eukaryota; kingdom Fungi; phylum Ascomycota; class Sordariomycetes; order Glomerellales; family Glomerellaceae; genus Colletotrichum; species Colletotrichum theobromicola. The sequence goes on along the minus strand of JABGLZ010000959.1, from coordinate 26,805 downwards.
ATGTACTCGTAGCCGTAGACGCGCAGGGCGACGTCGAAGACGGCCTTGCCCTCGACGGAGACGACGGCGGCGACGTTGCAGGTGACGGAGCCATTGTTGGCGAAGACGATGATGTTGAAGAGCGAGGCGGAGAAGTCGGACTGCTTCTGGCAGCTGTTGAGCGAGAGAGACTGGAGGATCTTGTCGGCGCAGACGGAGGGGAGGAGGGCGGCGAAGGAGAGGTAGGTGAGCAACGGGGCCAACCGTGAGAATCGCATGATGGGCGGGGGTGGTTTCTGTCGTCGGTAGTAGTCGTCGGGTAGTATTCGAGTTTCTCGAGATTCAATCGGGGGGCGGGCAGCTCTTGGTGGAAAGGTTAGCTGGACGAGGGACGGGATGGCCCCAACGGGTCTTGTGTTTCTTGATCTTCATTTCGCAACTCACGATAATTAGGCCGTGACGCAGGATGGTCTCCTGCTGGCTGGTGGTTCAAAGGAGTGTGGTGGCATAAAGACGCAGGCCAGAAAAGTGAAGAGAGAGAGACAAACAGCAGCTGGAATAAAGCAAAAAAGAATGACGAAGAAGACAATGATCAACAACGAGTACGCAGACGCAGGGCTTTCTCAAAGAGTGGACGGATGTAGAAAATCCAAACGATCAATAGCTTCGAAACGGGCGCGACGTCACGTCGCTAATTGGGATCGAAGTCGAATTCCAGGAAACATTCAAGATTCAAGACGCAGAAAACGGAGAACGAACGGCGGCGGCGGCGGATGGAGAGAGGGCGGAGCCGCGTTGCTCTCTCTCTCTCTCTCTGCTCTGCTCTGGTCTGTCAATCTGGGCTGACTGGGCTGGGCCTGGGTTGGGTTGGTTCGGTTCGCTCACTCAACTCACAGACTGTCTCTCTCTCTCTCTTTCGCTCATCCACTCACTCATCCACTCACTACTATTCGTCAATGCTTGCTGGCTGGATGGGCTGGCTGCTCGATAAAGGGGGCTCGCCATACTTCTATGGACCCTCATTGGGGACTGATGTGCAGGCCGTACCTGCCAAGAGATCTGCCTCACACCCCCCTTTTTTACCGCTAAACGCGTACATGTTTTCCCAGTTCGTGATGATAAGATTAGTCGACGAGGCGAAGCAAGCTTGGGGTGGGGATCCGGCCAATTGGGCCAAGCGAATCAATGAATCAATGTTGCACAACTCGTGCACTCGGGCGCCTAATCCTCTGCACTGATTCAGATTCCAACACCATTGGTTTCCAGGTTTTGGGCGGGATGTGCCAAACGTGCCAATGTGCCAATCAATTCCACTAGGCAAAGCAGTCAAGACTCAAACGACGATCGCCAATCCTGCCAACGTCTCAGGTGTTGGAGCGAACGCTGCGCTAGTTGGCCAACGGCCCGTTCCAGGCGTTCCTGAGCTCTTGGGGTTTTCTTGGAGAAGAATGGAGGGGTGGCGGCGGAATAATAGGGGATAGAGGGGAAGCCTGAAGGGAAGCAATCAGGCGCCGCACCTTGTCCAGCTGAAGAACCCCTTCCATCGCTCTCCTCTTGTCTTGTCGTGCCTTGCACTGCCTCCCGAACGACATCTCTCTTGCGGATGCCTAGGACGCCGCGCTGGGTAACCAATCCTCCTGCCATTCCGCTAAGACGGTCCCGAGTGTGCCGAAAGCGCACATCCATTCCCCCCCCTTGGGTGAGGAGTCGAAGGAGTCGAAGGAACGCAGTGCGTTATGTTTCTGTCAGTGAATAAAAAAGATAGACCCCAGTGGGGGGGGCAGAACTAAGGTAATAACTCCACTGTATTTTCCCGAATCGTGCGGACGGGTCGCCGGAATACGAGTAATTCCTCTCCCACTTTAGCGAACCGGTGGTAATGTCGTCCAAATGCAGGGTTGCATTGCATTGGGGGTCCAACATTATCTCGACTAGCGGGAAAGCGGCAAATCCTCTCTGTCTCTCTTTCTCTGACTCTCCCTCTCCCATCGTCATGAAATTCTTTGGCCAACGATCTCGATTGAAACCGCACCTGCGGGCAGTATCTCGGGCCAAGACACAGCAATGCCCCAACGCCGTGGCCGTTTTATTTGATTGATTGCCAGAAAAAACGTTTGAACAGTTTCAGGTCGTCGCCAAATTCTTCACAAAGGGATTAGCAGCAGTGTGGAGTATGGAAAGGGCGCAGCAGGACGATTTACGCGTAACGGACGCGCCGCCCTTTTTCTTGGCCCAGCGGTTGGATCGATCAGAATGGAGGACGTCGGCCGATGTTCAGGTCGTGCCCTTCCGGAACTCTATCCCATCTCAACTTGTTGTTCAGACGGAGCGGCGGCCAGACGAGACGGGCCCCGGACGGCCAGTCCAGTCCGTCCACCCGATGCCTACATTACCGAGGGTCCACTTTTCATCCCGGAATGCCGGGCGGTGCCGAATGGCCGCCTTGGTTCGTCTGCTCAACCACAGTGAAGGAATGCGATTCGCCAGGTAGGCATTTGATAACGGGCAATTCGGTAGGAAAGGCTATGACTCGGAAGTTTTGCTTCGGCAATTACAGGCAAGATGATCGCCAACCGCCGAGCATGTGGTGTCAAAGCACACTGACAACGAACCCGCCCATGGCGTCGCAACAAAAGCACCAGCTAACTCACAGCAAGTGACATTCAACTCGGAACCATCAACTGTTGGTTTCACTGGTGCAAATAATTGAATGTAGCCATCTTCCCGTTGCTTAATCACCTCAGACACTCAAGCCTCCCACTCACTCCCGAGCCGCCTCCCCCCAACCTCAACAGTCTCAGCCGCAGCCTGCACAAAGACAACCCACCGCGCCACCCCGCCGTCCGGCGTGACGTTCACCCACTTGTGCTTCGTCGCCCTCTGCACCACCGAGTCCCCGGCGCGAAGGACCCTCGTCTCCCCCGAGTCGAGGTGCAGCTCGACGACGCCCTCCAGGATGACGACGACGTCCAGCGTCATGGTCCGGTGCATCGGGCTCTCGGCGCCGGGGTTCAGCGTGGTGATGAGGGTTGACGTGCCGCTGTCTGGGCAGATGACGCGTGTTCCCGGGAACGATGGACGTGTTTAGTCGGTTTGGTACTGCTCGATGTCAGACTCGGTGGAGAGGTTGACTGGGAAGGTGTGTGTTGAAGAGAGAACTTGGATAGAGCCCAGTGGGAGGGTTGGAGATGGCCGGGTTGGCGGTAGGGATGAGAAGACGGCTGTGCTGGAGGCGTCGTGCGTTGTGATGTAGTGAGACATTGTGAGATTTGAAAGCTTGTGGTGAGAATGTGACATGTCGATGAGTTGGCTCGAGTAATTGCCGGTTACTGAAGCTGATTTTGTGAATCTTTTCGGGACTGACGGAGAGATTCTGCGTGGTCGCAAAATGCACTAGGCCTGTGACGTCAACAGCAAACCTTGCCGGAAAATATATTCCTGTCGAGGTTGGTCACCGGATTTCTAAGCTTAAATCTAGTTCTGCGGAGTTGACTTAGTCCAGCTGATGTCTAAAAGTCTGCTCTACCCAAGAATCATTCACCAAGTAGCTGATGAAGCAACTAACCCTGATTCACACTTTCGAGGACTCGCACACTCACCACGAGCACTTTTTTGTGTGCTGTGGTTGACATCACGTCACAAGCTCCCACGGGAACAGCCCGGGCGTGTCGCATCGCCCTTCTTTACCTACTAGGTACGATGGCTTTGGCTCCATAGCCCTCGAGTCCCACGCTTACAGCCACACCGTGCGAATGGACAACCAAATCTGAATATCAGGTCAAGGTTAGAAGCACCTTCTTCGTAGACGAACGTGACCAAACGCTCTTCCTATCTCTAGGCGGCTGGGACAAACAGACGACGGAACTAAAACCGGACATCACAACTCAAATCAACCAGGCCTTCAACAACGCCGACTTCGTGCGTTAAGATGCGGGCGGCAAGGGATGGGAACAGGTATCCGTGTTCAGATCGTATCACGTCGACCTCTCGGATGAAGCTCAGGAGGCCAAGGTGAGGAACTTTCGCAGGTGGATGCCGAATCACAAGGCGCTGTGGACGGCTGTCGGGTTGAGGAAGCGGGGAGACGAGCGGATGCTGCTGGAGGTTTGCGCCTGATCCTATGAAGGAGTAATGTGGTTAGGTAATTTGAGGCGGCCAAACGAGTTTGGGACTGCCTTTGCTTCGGCTTTTTCTAATTCTTCTTCCGGGGTTTTTTCCTCAAAGTCCAGCCACCAAACCATCGAGTTCATGTACTTTCTAACATGTAGCAAATCGAGCGCAGTGCAATATTATTTGTGTTTTTGTTGTGGTTTTGGACCCGTTGCTTACTTTATTCTTTACGTCCTCTTCCTCATGTAAATACAGCTGGGGACTGAAGCCCAGAAAGTATCACTAGGAATCCTGAGGCGAGACTGGTGATTTCCAGTTAATGTCACGTATGCTATGTGGATAGAAACAACATCCATGGAAGCCTGAAAACCTACAGTTTGATATCTGCTATACCATCGCCTTTTGAGTAATGAATGCCGGTACACACGCTCCTCGCTTTTTTTCCTATTTCTACTATACGCTTTTCAGACGTTCAAGTAGAGCATGGAACGGGAAAAGAATGGAGTCAAGATTTGATTTGCCTCTGCCCTGTGTCTAAATGTATTGATGTTAATCGGCTGGTGACATATGTAGCATAAGGTAGTATCGCAACGGCATGATATTGACGGCTTCGGGTTGGAAGCATACAGGTGTCTTCTCAGGATTATCCATGTAAGAGATAACGTATTCAGGCTCATGTCATCCAAAAAAGAAAAAAGAAAAAAACATACGGCTGTTTCTTCACTGCTAAGCAACTTATCATTGCAAAGATGCCTACCTTAGCTGGATAGGCTGTTAGTCATGAGATGGAAATTCTCAGAGTTATCGTGTTGGGTGCACAGACACGTCTTCCAAGTGAGAGAGAGCATATTCCGTGTCTTTCTTACGGCATTTTACGTCAGAGTTGGAGAGAAGACCATTTTAAAGTTGTCTGGCGAATAGAATATTTCTCATCACTATTGTCAAACACCAGTAGAAGTTCGGGCAGCTGCATGACGGATGCTTACATGCTCGGGTTACCATGCATGAACGGCTTCTCAGAAAATGCAGACTTAGTGAAGAAAGCAACATGGTATTTCCCGAGGTCGGGGAAAAATGATTTACTTACACTTCTCTTCAGTTCAGCAGTGACAAGCTCACAAAAATTGCATGGCCTGAAAATTATCGTGAAATCCTCAGTGACAGGGAAGATGGAAAATTCAGTGACGCACTAACGCCTCGGGCCAGGGATGGGAAGGGGAAGGTGGGATTGGCCAGAGCACCGGGTCTGGGCATTCTGGAGCTCTCTCATTGGTCATTATTAGTTTTGAGATACGTGATTGGCTTAAAATGACCCGGGTAGGCGGCGAGCTCCGACGGTGGTGGCAGGGCGTCGCAGTGGGCAGCAGCGGTCGACAGCCACTGTGAGATGACGGGCATGCGGGGCGCAGCGCTGAGATCCATGCCCAAGTGGGGCACGCCCAGCGCTTCATCGCGGGGCTCGCCAGCAAAATTTCTCCCAGCCCGTCGTGCCCGTCAGGGCCACAGCGCATTTTGAGGCGGTCCTGCAGGCTGAGGTGCTGCTGCGGGTGTCTGAGCCAGTGGTGGAAGCCGCCTATGAATTTTGACACCGAAAAAAAAAAAACATGGATGGCGGGGTCCGATGGATGGATGGAGGGGTCAAGTCGGTCACTCGGCCAGTGACTCTCGCTCGCCCCAGGCTGCCGGTCCTTTTTTTTTTCTTCCTTGCTCGAATGTGAATAGCGGCACCTTTGGGACCCCTCCCCCCCTCCATCCAGTCTACTTAAGCTTCTCCTTTCTTTTGTTCTCTAATTCCCCCACGTCTCTTTCTCCTCGGTATATCCCACCCGTGATTCCTCGCGTCTCGTCCTCCCTCCTCTCTCACCAGCGAACACGAAGAAGAAGAAGAAGAAAAAAAAGACACAGCTCGTCTCCAAATCTGCAGCATTCCAGCCTACCCCGCAGCCACCCGGACAGACAAAAAAACCAAACCCGAAACCCCTCCAAACAAAACCGCCAACATGGTCGAGAAGCTCTACGTCACGTATAACGATGTACGTTCCACTCCTGCCTGCCTGCCTCTCTCTGTGTCTCTCGAGAACACACCGTCCTTCCCCGGTCCCCTTCCCGTCCGACGATACCCTCAAAGCAGAAAGCATCCCCTAACAACCTCCCCCAACACCAGGTCCACAAGCTCTGCCAGGAGTCCGCGACCGAGATCCTCGAGAAGTTCCAGCCGCAGCTGATGATCGCCATCGGCGGCGGCGGCTTCATCCCCGCCCGCATCCTGCGCTCCTTCCTCAAGCAGCCCGGCAGCCCCAACATCCCCATCCAGGCCATCGGCCTCTCCCTCTACGAGACCCTCCCCGAGAACCTCGGCGGCCTCGCCACCCCGGACGGCGCCCCTGAGGTCCCCGGCACGAAGGTCACCCGCACCCAGTGGCTCGACCTCAGCGCCCTCGGCGAGATGGAGAACCTCATCGGCAAGCGCATCCTCATCGTCGACGAGGTCGACGACACCCGCACCACCCTCGAGTACGCCGTCAAGGAGCTCGAGAAGGACGTCGAGGCCGCGAGGCAGCGCATGGGCGGCAACGGCGACAAGACGCAGTTTGGCATCTTTGTCCTGCACGTACGTTTTTTCTCGTCTCCTTTTTTTTTTCTTTTCATGTTTCCCCCCTGGTTCTTTGTTTGTGAAAGCCAGGATAAGGTGCTGACTGATCGCCGCAGAACAAGGACAAGAAGAAGAAGGGCGTCCTGCCCGAGGACATGATGGCCTCCGGCCAGTACTTCGTCGCCCGCACCGTCAAGGACATCTGGATCAACTACCCCTGGGAGGCCATCGACATTGACGAGCACGACCGCCTCGGCGCCGAGCAGCCCAAATAGACCGAGATTGGGCCACGGCGGAAGGGAGAAAAACATATATATACATATAAACGAGCGACACGAGAACGTGATTACGAGGGCGGCGCTGGGGAAGGGGACGATTAGACTCGGGGCGGGGGCGGAGGGGGGCTACGGTCGTACAAAAAAGGATACCATGGGGCATACCGTCGAGTTGCCTGAGCATACATACCAATGACATTTTCAAAGTTTTACATGCCGGATCATCTGTGAACCTGGCCCACGCCTGCTTGCGTAGGGGGTTTGTAGGAAGACTTTTGAGGGTTGCTTTCGAGCGCGTCGAGTACGGAGTCCAGAACGAACATCGGGAAGGCGAATCTGATGATATCTCGGCTTGACGGTATTTCGGCTGGGTTCTCCCGAAAATCAAGGATAAAACTGCATGGCAAGGAAGGGAACGAAATGCCGAAAACTTGGCGTTCGAGGCGCGGTGACAAGCAGCACTCACTCCATGGGGCGCCCGTCTTTTCCCGTGCGGTACATTAGCAGCGAGAGAAGAGCTGAACAATGATCACTTCGAGACGGCGTCCTTGACGCGCTCTCATGTCGTTATTCGTGATGGTTGTACTAAGACATCGCAGGGCAGATGCACCTGGCGCCGTGGACCCAGCTCTACAATTGTCTGAAGACAGTGGTAGCAGTGTATATAAGCGGCGACAATAGTCCTGTTGCATCCATCTCCTTGGCAAGCACGCCCTATCTTCTTAAGAAACTCCCTTCAACCGCGGCAATGCGCGTCTGTCGAGGATCGCCTCGGTGTCAGCCCATATCCAGGGGGCATGAAACAATCCACGAAGCCAGCCTTGCTGTTTCAAAGGAACCGTCTATCAGACGACGACGTTCCAACCAGGTTGTCAACGACGGATATAAATCGCGTAACACGCAAATATCCAGAATCTAAGCAGGCTTTGCTCGCTGTGCAAAGAGATTTCACCAAAATTGCCTGTCTTCACTTTTGCATCCCCCGAAATGCCTCCTCCACGCCGAAAGAATCCCTCCCCGAGTAGCCCCACTCTTTCCCGAGCATCCCGGGCGACATCCGGACACCAGCCCCGGCCGTCCCGCGCTTTTCCCAAATCGCGTCTACAACCGCTCCCGCCGCCGCCAACACCAAAAGCCGATGGAGGCACTCGCATTTCGGGAAGTGTCAATCTCAAGATAAACCAGACCTTGTCCATCGCCATGATGACGACCCCGGTCATACCGCTGCCGCTGTCTACCCTGCTGGGCGTCACCCTGGCGGCGGCGACCGATGCTGTTCCCAGGGTCGATTCCAAGTCCGGGAAATGAAATGATTGGCGAAGAAGTTCCCGAACGATTGGTTCTCTGTGTGAAACGGGTGGCGCCGATGGGATAACACAAGACAGCTTGGGGCTTGGAGCGTGCCGCGGCCCATGCCTGAACTCTACGGAGTTCGGACCGAGCCGCGGGTGGTTGCGACGATGGCTGGTTTGTGTACCGAGGAGGTGTGTTCGTTTGGGGAGAATGGCATAGAGACGCAGTTCTCCGGGTCGTACTTGGGCAGTGGGCTGGGTCGGCCTTGAATGTAGGAAGGGGGAGTCGTCCTACGCAGAGTAGATGGAGATCATGCGCAGGATGTGCGCACATGTCAGCGCTCAAGTTTTTGGCAATATGGAAAGTTGAGCAGATATGAGAAAGTTGGTTAATCATGCCCTCGCCACCATGTTTTGCTAAAACATCGCTTGGAACGATCGCGAATGGCTTCAACATCTGATTGTCCGCTCCTCAACAAGACCAATAGTCTCAACAGCCTTTAACTAATTCCAGCAAACAAAAGCGCCGCATGTCCTGTTTTCCCTCAAAACTTGAACGCCAAAGAGGCCGACACAGGGTATTGTCTATGCACCAGTCAACTCCCGAAACCCATATCACTCACACACGCGCGCGGCCCGCATCCTCAGGAGAGAGGGCTCTTACTCAATGATGGCCATCTCCGACGGACCGCCCTGGAACCAGCCCATCTGGTACATCGCCATCCCAAACCCGGACGCCTGGCTGACGGTCAGGCACTTGTCCAGCACCCACAGCTTCGTATCCCTGTCCGCCAGCGCCGACTTCAACACAGCAATCATCGGCCAGAACATGCACCACGCCTGGAACCCCTTGCCCTGCTCCTTGCACACGCTCTCCCGCCCGTCGAAGCCGAAGATGACGCGGATCTGCTCGCACACCTGCTCCATCGCCGTCAGCCCGTGCGGCAGGTCCACCAGCGTGCTCAGCTGCTCGCGCGTCGGCTCGCCGAGCGCGATCAGCAGGCTGAGGATCTGCTCCACCATGTGGAAGCGCACCGTCAGGTACAGCCCCTTGGCGATCGCGTTGCTCGCCTCCGAGTCCCGCCGGAGGAGCCCGTTGAAGGTGTTCACCCCGGGCTCCGGCATGCCCTCCGCCGCGGGCGTCTGCCGCGGGGACGGGCTGGCGACGCGGTAGTTCGCCGCGGCTTCGAGGTCGCGGATGATTTCGATGCCTTCTTTGAACACCGCCGTGACCCGGTCGACGGACGCGTCGTGGATGTCCGGGGACGACATGGTCTTTAGGACGGTGAACTTGTAGTCGATGGCGCGGGCTATGAGGGCGTCGACCACGCCCCCTTGTCCCTGTGCCCATGTGGCCTGGGTCAAGCCCATCAGTATTGGCGACCGACCGTCTTGGCCGATGAATATTTCGAGAATCTGGAAGTGATTCAGTAAACGTGATCGCGTATATGACGGTGGAAGACTTACCCCCAACTGCGCGATGAACGCCAACGAGGCCTTGTCCAGCCACGTAGCGATCCCCTGCTCGGCTCTATACCGAAGCAGCGCCAACGACCCGCGGCAGTGCGATGCTATCTTCGACGGAGTCTTATCCGGTATAATCGCCTGAACCTCATTAGCCAACCTTCACCCACTCCCGCTTCACAAACTCGCATGCCCCCCATCTCACCTCAAACAGGCCCAACGTAAGAAACGCCACCACAACCGAGTCGTCCTTCGCCTTCAGCGGATCCCTCAACGCCGCGCTGAGCTTCACCATCGCCCTCCCATAGTGCTGCTTCGCCTGCGCCATCATGCCCGCCTGGCACAGCTGCAGCGACGAGCTCGCCAGCGCCGTCGCCTTCACGGCCTCCTCGAACACGCCCGGCGAGTCCGCCGCCGGCGGCTTCAGGTCGAACAGTAGGTCGAAGAAGCCCACCTCGTTGCCGGACGTGTAGTTCGACCGGAAGTGCCGCATCGAGTAGATCTCCGAGTCGTGCTGCACCGCGCGCGGCATCACCGTGATCCGGCGGATGAGCTCCTCCTCCTCCGAGGAGTCGCTGCGCTGGCTCTCGGGGGAGGAACTTCCCTCGCCGCCGCCGCCGGTGGTGCCGAGGAACGTGGGGGCGTCGCCGCGCTCCTTTAGCCGCTTCGCGACGCGGACCTGGACTTGGTGGGCCGCGGAGGCGTTCTGCTGGCGGTGCACCACCGTCCACGGGTCCGCGTAGCCCGGGCACTGACGGCCCAGGGATATGCAGCGGTTGCAGAATGGCTTTTGCAGGTCGCACTGGGACCGGAGTTAGTTTGCTTCAAGTTATGGGCGTATGTGATGAACGTGTGCAGACCTTGACTTTCCTCGCCTTGCAGGCGAAGCAGCTCGCCGACGGCCGGCACCCCATGATGCGGCGCAGCCTCCGGAGGACACCCCGATGATCACGTCCTATTCCCGGACCGAACGCCCGATTGACCGACCGACCGCCCCACGTCGGCCAACTCAAGCTAGGTCAGCGCGCGATAGCGATGGATTCGGGGAACTGGAGTGAGCGCGGAGGACATAAGGAACCGAAATGTGGTGAGCCTTCGGGGGGGTTGATTGGGGTCTGAATGAGGAAATAGTCGCCGTCCTGCCTTCAAGGTCGGGCTTCACTTTTTTCTTTCAAAACTGTCGTCGGGCAAGGCGGATAAATGAGCGACGT
>JABGLZ010000959.1:0-14602 GCA_014705045.1 Colletotrichum theobromicola | reverse complement strand
TCTTTTTTTTTTTTTTTTTTTTTTTTTTTTTTTTTTAACTCTTCTGGCGCCAGTTACTGGAAGCCAGAGATCTGAGTGGCTGCTCTGTTTTATTGCTCGGTGGGTTGGATGTGCTGGAGCCCATCTTCCTCCATGACGACCTATCAGTTTCCGTCTTCTTCTCGCCCCTGGGTACAGGCCATACAGGTTGATTGCTATTCGCGGCAGACTGTGAAGACATCGCAGGCCACGCTTCCTCCGATTCCCGAGGGCCTGGCTTTCGAGACCACTCCCCGTTCGACTGCTCGTCTCTTGGCCCGTCACTTTGGCGGGCAGGTCTTCCTCTCCATGAAGATTCTTCTTTCTGCAGCCTCGATGGCTCCCGGATCCTCGCCGGAATTCGCTGCGCTACGCTGACTTGCAGAGCGCCTCCTCTATGCTCCTTTCCATTCAACGCTTCAATGACCGCTGCTGCTTCCTCGACCGTTTCGAAGTCAACAAAGCAGTAGTGGTAGTTTCCGGGCTTGGAACGGGTTTCTGCATGGGGTGTGACGCGTTTCCCTATTTCTTTTCTGAGGCCATGTATCAGCAGGATTTAATAGCACCTCTCAACCTCACACAAGAACTCACGGGTTAAAACCAGCCAAAATCTCTCGCATCTCCTCCTGGTTATGTTGCTGGTCAATCATCCTCGTCAACCCCCCGATATACAGCCGCCTCCCATCGCCATCTGTGCCAACAACTTTATCAAAGTGGCCCATCGCTTCGTACGGACTGTCCCCAGTCCCTTCAGCCCCAGGGTCCTGTTGGCCCGTCCAGTTACCCCATCGCCGATCAGTCGGTTCCGATTCCCTTCCCCGGGCCCTCGGTCGTTGCTTCTTCGGCTCGCAGGGCCCGACCTTGACAGGACGGCCGCGGATATCGACGGAGAGTGAAGACAATGCCCGTTCGGCATCGGCACGCTCGACGAAATCGACGAAGCAATACCCTGGATTCCTCCCATTCACGGGATCGACGGAGATGACGATCTTCTCAAAGTTGCCAAAATCGTTGTCCTCCAGCGTGTCCTCGATCTCGACCGGCCGGACGACGTAGAGCAGATTGCCCAAATAGATGCGGCGGCCCTCAAGGAGCGCTGCGGGCTGCTCATGAGATCCCATGGAGGATGAAATACTATATCGTAGCCGCCTGGTACGCGATAACAGCGCGAAATGAAGTCTTTTGCAACACGTTTTGCTGGATGAGGTTGCAAATCTTCCGAAAAAGTCGGGCTTGACCTTGAAATTCAGATCGATTGCATGCGGGGGAGCTGCGACGATGCGGCAGTGGGGTAGACTGCCCTAACTAGCTCATCCCGGCAAGGTAGGGGCCGAGCAGCTGGCCTTTTCGAGATAACACCCAAAGCTTGGCTAAGTTGCAAGCTTGGGATGAATCGTGTACCGGTTGTGTGCATGAAGTGCTGTGTTGTCTGTTTTCACGGATATGAGTGGCCGTGCAGGTGAGAGCTGCAATGTTTGTGACGTTCTAGTTGCAAACAACATAAAAAATGGACCTGATCTACACAAACTACTAATGCTTTCCAATACCCAAACCTGATAACCAACCAAACCAATCCTGCATGACATTTTCGTAGTCTCATAAGCTCATCAATCACTCTATCCGGCACCTTCCTCACATGATAAAAACAGGCTGCCGATTACCAATGAGCTCGCTCTTAGGCACCTGAACATCCTTCTTGTCAAAGTCGTGAAGCGTCAGCCAACAGATCATCCTAAAAACCAAGGTATACCAAATTGTGAGCCGTTGCATCTCGATCTGCATTTTGACCATATTTCTCCAATCTCTTTGTACTCCCGTGTCCCGAGATGACCACGTCTTTCTGTGCACGAGACCTGGCGACGGGAGCCCAGACTGATGCTTTGCCGTGGGGAATGTAGGTTGTTGAACCTGGATTCGCGGCGATGGCAGAGGCGAGACGTCAGCATCGCTCATGTCCCCATTTTCTGCGCGTACGGGCGACCTTCCGCGCGTTTTCGTGATGTTGTGGATTTCCCTGGTGACCTCCTCCTGGTCTCCTCCCGTTGCCGAGTCAATGACGCGCCGAGGGCGATCTCCTCCTGTCGTCGAGCCAATAACGCGCCAAAGGATTTGATCGAAGTAAATCTCCATGAAACGTTGCTCCCTCATCTCGAGGGGTGCGCCCAGTAGATCGCCGAATGAGATGTCCTCCGACGCTGGCTTGCTGCTAGTATTTCCATTGGCGTCTTCGCCATCTTTGGCGTTTTTTTCTTGTCCAGAACCGTTGATGGCCTTGAGAACGACCTGCAAGTGGCGGCGGAGAACATCTAGGACTATCGCCTGGTTTCGCTTGAGAATAAGTTCATCCAGGAATCCAATTGTCTTATGCAGCTTCGTCATCCGGGTGTTGCTGAGGGCGGCATCGGTACGAAAGTCTTCCTTGAGAGACTCAGTCTTCTCGAGCATCGATTCGATCTGCTCGACTTCTTCCTGAGCTACGTCTTCATACTGCTTGTCTGCTTTCCTATTCTGAAAGATTGCGCGTTGCATGCTGTCTGAGTCTCGACCAACGAGCTCGGAAAATGCGCTGAGAAGTCGGACAAGCGATACCGACTCCCTATCCCAAGGGAAAATCGTCGGGTTGGGCAAGAAGCGGAAGCATCTCCCTTCGATGTGCATAACTCGGGCTATCATTCCAACAAGCTCGAAGGTCACTAGATCCAGAATGATACTATCAGCTAGAGTTCCACTTGCGTGGCGGTGTGCTTACCGGGAAAGATGTGCCTGTGCTTCTTCTTGTCTTTGTAGTAGAGAGTTGTTTCGACGTTGCAGCCGATCTGCGTGAGCGTCTCGGCGATTTCACTCTCGCTGCCCAACTCCAATATTTCGACCTTTAGGTTCTCTTTACCGGACGAGGTCTTCAACGAATCTTGCCACTCCACATCTTCCGCCTCATTCTTCTTCGCTCGGAAAAGAGTAGGGACGCGACCAAAGCATAGTTCCTTGACCTCCGACGTTGGTATCAGTCGTCGCTCGCCGAAAGTTGTCCTCCCCGTCTTCTCAAAAACAAACACGATGCCAAAATCGGAAATGCGGGTGCCAGTCAAGATATACCCGTTTCCTTCAGCGCGGTACTTGTTGTCGTCACGGTCGAAAACCTTCCAGTAAATCCCGAGAACGGAAGCAAGCTCGACTAGATGAGAAATGGTCGTGATCGCGTATGGCTTTTTGATCGCCGGGTTCGTGTCAAAGCTCCTCTTCTTCGCCATGATCTTGACCGTGAGGGTCACAGGTGGCGGTTTCGTTCCCACTGGCATGAAGTTTTCGCCCGATTCCTTCGTCCGCTCTTCCGCCTCCCACTCACGCGAATCCTTCTCCATCCGCTCAATCGCATTCAGTAGATAGACCCACGTTGCAAGCTCGTTGTTGACCGTGTGAACGCTTTCTAGTTCGTTCTGGGGAGACAGCTTCTCATAGTCGACACGAGTTTGCTTGCAACTCTCGGGGGTGCCCTCTGCATGCCACACGGTACCCTTTCCTGGGTTCCTCTCGTTTTCGGGAGGGGCTAGAAAAATGATGGGCGCTTCGAACTCGATCTCAAGCCGCAGCTGTCCCCACCTGAACTTGCTCTTGCTGTTCTTTGACCACAAGCCCATCACGCGCTCGTCGCAGTTGGGAAGTCCTCTTGCTGTGGCGAACACCGCCTGCGCTAATTGTAGAGTCGCTGCAAAGAGGGCGACGATGGCAATCACCAGGGCCGCAATGGCCACCGAGATATCCTCTCCAGCCATTCTGCTCTGACGGAAGCGGACAACCGGTGTTTCTTGGCAACGGGCCGGCGCGTGGGTTTGGGAACGTGTATCTCCGCTTGCTCCAGCGATCGGATCGGCGCGGTGAAGTGGAGCCCCCCGCTCGGTCGGTGATCTTCTTGTCGGTCGGTATTACGGCGAAGAACTACCACTCTCATGACCGTGAGAACTCCGATGCAGTGGGAAAATGAGAGTGACCCTCAAGAGAGCATGTCAGATTTGAGAAGAGAGGGGAAATTCGTCCGTCACGACGGCGAGGCTCTGGGAATTCCTGCCCTTATGGCAGTCCAACGGGCCGCACCGCCTGAAGGAGAGTTGTGACTGCAGCTGAGCTTCGCTAATGCAGGACCCCTGGCGATGCGCCCCGAATGGCTTGAATCAGGCGCGTTTTTGCAGTTGCGAACCATTGCTGCGGCTCAAAGAAGCCGGAGCCTGCTTCAAACCCCCCCGAAAGAAGTGAGAGCCCAATTGGCTGCCTGCTTCCAAGGGCCGTGTTTGTGCAACCAATAATTGCCGGATAGCTGGCCCTTCCACGTCATGTTGTCTTACTTGGTGGGCGCACACGCGGAGGATATCCCGTCTGCCAGAAGGAAGAGTTGCGCCATCATCGCATGCGACCCCCGGTGGGAGCACACGCGGAGGATATCCCGTCTGCCAGAAGGAAGAGCTGCGCCATCATCGCATGCGACCCCCGCGTATTCCCCAAAACAGGCTGTGGCAGAGCCTCATGGAACGCTTTTCTCGGCCTCCGGCCAGTTGGGCATTTTTCGTGATCGTTGTGATGAGGTCGGGTAAATCGGCATCATGACAGCCAGTAGCTCGTTGAGCTGAGCCAACGTGGCAGTAGAGCGTCTGTGCAGAAATTCTATCGCAAAAGTCTCAGTCAATCTTTCACAGTGAAAGAAAGATTTCCATCGTCCGTTTGAGACCAGTTCATGAAAATAATGCCACAGCTGGGCAAGCCAAGCCACATCACTTCAATGAGCCACCCACCTACAAAAGTCTGATGTGAGTCGAGAACTGCCGACGCTCATCAACCCCTATTCAATCTTTCGACATTGCAAATGTTTGGAGACGTCTTCTTTGCATTTCGAAGCAATAACAACTGCCATATTGCCAATGTCTAATGAGGATAAAGCCCCTGAGTATCGGTGATTGAAGGTTGCATCTTGATTGCTCCCGTCTTAGGGCCAAGGGTTCACCTTGGAGTGCTGTTCGTCCGATGATGCCGATCCCGTGTCGTCTGTGCGCTGGATTGCGGGAGGATCGGGGCCTTAATATCGGGAGCTAACCAGCTCCTTCCATGGTATGATTTCGGACGTCTGCCGAGCCTAAAAAATTCAAGCGCGATTTTCTTTTTTCTCCCGTCGCCAGATGTTTCAATCAACAATGGAAAAGCTGCAAAAGATGAAGAAAGGCTTGGGTCGTAATGCCGTTATGTTCTACTACTCTATGAAAAAAAAATTGCTCATTACTTCTTCAAAATGCCGTGCTGGCTCGAGTGATTGGACGCATTCTCCACATCATCCGGGAGATTCTCATATCGCCCGTTTATACGGTGTTCTCCATCTTGCCGAAACTCTGAAACAATGACCTCTTTCGTCTGCATGATCCCCTCCATGGGACCCATTTTGCGCCTTGTGGAGTTCATCGCGAACGACTCCTCGTGTCCCTGCGCTCGAACGGTCGATCGGTGAACCGTCGACGCGTGGGTGCCGCCGCCGTAGTAGTGAAGACCCGACGGATTGGTCGATTTCCCCGACGACTTCTTCTGCCTCCTCTTGTTCCACATGCCGTAGATCGTCGGGGCGTTGACGACGATGGCGGCGGTGAGCAGCTCCGTGCTGGCCCATGTCGTGCGGTTCGTCTGGAGGTCCTTGTTGTTGATGTTGATCGGCAGGCGGATGACGGTGATGGCGATGATGAAGATTCCGAGGGTGAAGAGGGCGTACAGTTGGATCTTTCGCTGCCACGGGGTCTTGAGGGAGACGACCAACGGAATCGGCAGGACGAGAAGCATGGTGTCGGTCACAATGTTAAGAACTCCGACGACAACAAGCTGGAGCTGGGCCTTGGAACATGGGCCTTTAAGGGTAAGTTATCAGTCTCGATGTTCTCTTGACAATGCGCAAATACGACGAGTCACATACCAGGGTCAGGCAGAACCTGCCAGTAAAGGTGAAAGGGGTTGCATTCGCTGAAGGTCGTCACCTGGCAGGCGACGTAGGTGCCGAAGAAGATGATGGAAAAAGACCAGATGGTGATCTTCTCATATCGCAAGTTGAGAATGAGACGGCGGTAGACGTCCAACAAGACAAGCTTCTGCAACCAAAGACTTGAGTCGAGTTAGTATATCGATCGCAACTCTAAAAACCTTCCTGACTCGATTGCGTGCAGAAGAGGGCATACAAGCGAGGACGCAACATGGGTTGGTTGCAGTGCACCAGGGGGGGTTATGTGTTATGTTATCATCAAAGGGGAGAACTGACTAAGAGTTGTAAAAAACCCGGTTGACGAGAGACAGTTTGCTGCCGATCTCCCGCCTGTAGATCTCTTCGTCTGTAAAGTCGTGCGAGTCTCGATATTTCGGCGTCACGTTGTTCGTCCCCCAGGTCAACACCACGTGAATGAGGCCAAGTCGAGTCAGTGCGCAGACGCAGGCGGCGATGGTGAGATAGTCGCCCAGGTTGTACTCCTGCCTGGCTATCTTCCTCCAGACCAGCCTGGCGAACATGACCGCCAAGGCCAGGCAGCTGAAGAGCCAATGGATGAGGAGCGTCGGGTCATCCATGGCCGGCGAAGTTCCGAAGGGGGAAGAGGGGGCGCGGCACTCGCACAGCGACGTGGGACGAAGGGAAAGGTCAACAACAACAAGAGAGAGAAAGAGACGACGGAAAAAAGGGTCTCTTTCGAGAGATGGTGCAGACGGGGCAGTTCATGAACCATTATTATTCCTCTTCGCCTCACCTACACACTAAGAGATAGGGGCCCTGCTTAGTCCCAACCGTACCGTACGTCCTCCCTCATCCCGGCGCCTTGCGAAAGAAAAAAAGGGCATCATACCGTTCCGAGAAACTCTTGCGGCGTGACCAGTTTCCAGACCTTGCGAAAAAGGCCGGCCCAGATGAAAGGATCAGGGCTTGAGACCTCCGTTCTTCAACCCCAACTTTCCCTGCGCCTTCGGATGCACGTCGGCTGCAAGACTCCCCCCATCCCAGGAAAGATGTGTGATTGCGATCCACCGTGGGGCTCTGTCCGAGGGGGGAGAGGTCTTTAGACTTCTAGAAGCCGAGGTGACCGGACTGGTTGTTACGGACTTACAAGAGGTAACGTAAGATCCAGGGATCGTCTTTCTTCTTCTTCTTGTGCCGCAGCACCGCAGCGCATGCAACATCGCGTGCCGAGACGATTTAAGCGTACCGAAGAGGGTTCAAGTGTGGAGCGGATTCCTTGATTCTTCAACAGCAACAACCGGCATGAACAGGCAGCCTTCGCTTAGATCTCTTCTTCAGCGACCGGAACCGGATAGACTCTTTCCTTCTTTCTCGCCGACAGAGCTGACAGACGACAGAATACGATATCAAAATCTGCCCCCGTGGCGGCGGGCGTGCGTGCGTGCGCGTACCTTGCAGGGATGGATGCATCGGAGGAGCAAACGTCCACTAGGAAAAGACGGGGATGGCCTGACGGTTGATCTGGGCACTAGCAAAAGCTACACTAGCGGTAGATACAGCCACAGCCGTCTTGCCGTTGGGAAAAGCCGGCAAGACTGTCGGTTCTTGGCCACCACTTGGAGTCGAGCAGGTTGAATTCCTGGACTTCCCCATTGAATTTTGGACCCGATCAACCGATTGTCCACGGCCGATGTGGGAAGGTGTGGGAAAAGGATCAAAGATCATCATCAATCATCAATCACACTCTTCGACCCGCCATAAAGATCACCAAACTCCCCCACCAAGGGTTGCAAGTCATTGCTTGTCTCTTTACGGAGTACAAGCAAGCCACACAAGTTCTTCTCTCTCTTCGGCACTTGTTCGTTTGACAGGACTTAGCCCCCAAACCCGAGCTTCCCATTGCGTTGTTGACAGCCGCCCAAAATAGCGATCCCGGAGCAGTTTTTCTCTTCTCTTTCCTCTGCGCACGGAGATTAATGCTCGGACATGATCCGCATCCAGCCCTCTAGTGAAGGTTAATGTCCATGGTTGTTCGACGATGCTACCGCGGCCCCGTTATATATGAGACCCTCGCGCGTGTTGGGGCCCCGGTCCCTGTCGGTCGAACTGACTCGCGCCCGAACAACACCACTTTAATATGGGCAGGCCAACTTCTTCGATGGATGGAAATTAGGCAGTGCTGATTCCTGAATAACCCCCCCAACTACGCTTGTATCCCCTATTGGGGCCCCCCCGAGTTCCGCCGTATATCGTACGCCGTGAGGTTGCCCGTCTCCATCCCAAGATCGGGAAGTGGCCGCGTGGTGTCTCGGTCCATCGGGCGAGTGCCGCTATCCAGACTTACAGACCGAATCGAAGCCTTGGAGGCGGTGGCGGCCCGCTAAGCTCACCGGCAGGCCATGTCTCGACGTCGTATTACCTCATTCCTTGGCCGCTCCATCAGCCCTATCATTGAAATCACTCGAAGGATGGGACCCTTATGCTAAGCTAGCGGAGCTCGCGGCAAGGTGATTTTCGTTCAATTAAAAAGAATGAGTTGCCACCCTTCCGTCGCGTGGACGGAAACTTTGTTGATCCCCTGCCCAACCACTGTCGCTCTTTTTCTCAGTCACTCTCCGTTGGTTCGGTTCTCCCTCCCCTCCCCCCCTTCCACTCGTTTTGTTCCAAAGGGTCTCCCGTCAAGTCAACTGCTAGCCCCCCGCGTGTCTCATTTGATATCAAAGTGACACACGCCGACGCAGCACAATATGCAGTTCCTCAAGCTAGCTTCCGTGGCCGCCGCTCTGCTGGGCCAGTCCTCCGCGTTCCCCCAGCGCGGCGGGCCGCCAGGCTTCCCGGGACAAGGCGCGCCGCCGTCGCCGGATGAGGGATGCGTTGACTCGGAGGTCCCATACATTCGTTCCTACTTCTACGTCGGAGGCGGCTACGTCGACGACGGCTCCGGCGGCCACATCTTCCGCGACCAGATGTACGTTGAGAAGTTGCTCCCTACCTTTGGCGTCACCCAAGAGACGCCGATCGTCCTGATCCACGGACAGGCCCAAACGGGCACCGTAAGTGCAATGCAGATCCCCAAAAGAGGCCCTCTTCGGGAGGTCGCAATCTTCTCGGCCGAGCCTTGAACCTTACTGATACTGTCCCCCCCAAGAACTTCCTCAACAAGCCCGATGGCGGCCGTGGCTGGGCTTCTCACTTTGTGAAACAGGGCTTCGAGGTCTACATTGTCGACCAGACGTTCCGTGGCCGCTCCGCATGGATGCCCGCCTACGGCGCAACCAAGCCCTCGACCTACTCCGCCGAGATCATCCAGCAGCGCTTCACCGCCGTCAAGGACTACATGCTCTGGGCCCAGGCCGCCAACCACACCCAGTGGCCCGGCACCGGCACCATGGGCGACCCGATCTTCGACGCCTTCTACAGCTCCAACGTCGAGTTCGTCAACAACGCCACGTACCAGCAGAAGACCGTCCAGGACGCGGGCGCCGCCCTGCTCGACAAGATCGGCCGCCCCGCCGTCGTTCTCGGCCACAGCCAGGGTGGCCTCATGCCCATCGTCATCGCCGACGCCCGCCCCGAGCTCACCAAGGCCCTCATCCTCCTCGAGCCCACGGGCCCGCCCTTCCAAGAGGCCGTCTTCAGCACCAAGGCCGGCCGTCCCTACGGCCTGACCGACATCCCCATCACCTACTCCCCCGAGGTCACCGACCCTACCACCGACCTCGTCCAGGCGACCTACGCCGCCAAGGGCGAGAACTACGTCCAGTGCGTCCTGCAGGCCGAGGAGCCCGCGCCCCGCCAGCTCGTCAACCTCGCCGGCAAGCCCATCCTCCTCGTCACCTCCGAGGCCTCCTACCACGCGCCCTACGACCACTGCACCGTGGAGTTCCTGCAGCAGGCCGGCTGCAGCAAGGCCGAGCACCTCGAGCTCGGCGAGGCTGGCATCCACGGCAACGGACACATGTTCTTCATGGAGAAGAACAGCTACGAGATCCAAAAGGTCCTGCGGGACTGGATCCTGGCGTTGTAAGGGGCGGGTCATGGGCGGTGTGCGGGGAGAGAGAAATGCGTGCCCACGTGTGCAAATATGTCAATGCTACCTAGTCGAGCGGATACCCATAGATGATGACAATCGTAATCTGGTAAAGATGTGCGCCCTCCCAACACCTGTCCTAACTTGAAGTGGTGATATTGGTCCATGCGTCTTGTGTTATTGGGGGCGATCAAAGTATGTGATGCGATCTTCCAACAACTTCCCGAACTTGAAGCATACTCGTGGCACTGATAATCGAACCGCAGACGGCGTTTAAGAGAAAAGGCACCCCGGCTACCGAGCACGAGTCGTTCAGGATCGGCGCCTAATTCTACCATGGCTATGTCACCGCTGCAAGTCATTTATTAGCCGTGATATCGCCTTGCATTGTATCTTTGACGTCTTTTGTGGACCTTCACATGTGTCACACTCATCATCCTGGCCGGCAGAAGGTAAGGCGGAC
Organism: Colletotrichum theobromicola; assembly: GCA_014705045.1. Taxonomy (NCBI): domain Eukaryota; kingdom Fungi; phylum Ascomycota; class Sordariomycetes; order Glomerellales; family Glomerellaceae; genus Colletotrichum; species Colletotrichum theobromicola. The sequence goes on along the minus strand of JABGLZ010000959.1, from coordinate 4,129 downwards.
GGCTGGACGGCTCTCGTCAACTCATCACAACGTCCGTGTCCTGGTCCCGAGAACGAAAAGGTCCGCACTGGATGGGGACCAGTAGAAGAGCCTCAACTTACGCCAGCCTGCAGCGCCATGACGGCCGAGAAGCCCACCAAAGAAAAAAGGCTTCTTCTTGCAAAGTTCCAGAGCTCGTGATGGCTTGAAGACTAGTGAGGTCTTGATCTCCCAGAAACCTAAATGACGACACGCTATCTAGGGCTGATCATCACGATGGGATCTTCTTTCACAAACGGTCAACGCGAATGTTAATCGAATCGTCTTCGCATTCTATTCTTCCTATGCCGAACGCCCGATACTCATTGAACACCGCCTGACCCAATTACCGTGCAGCGGCACAACGGCCACACTGAGCTTCCAAATCCAGTCATAGCTTGTGCCTTTCACTCCAAACACCTCTTCTTTAAAAACAGGGTCCCGCTCATGCCGACCCAGCGTCCCCTTTAGACTTAGATATCAAGCCTCTGGGCGCGCATGGTCTAAATGTTCATCAGCAACTTCCGGTTCAGGATCGCCCCCAAGTCGGTTGAGCCATCAGGGCTCATGTTGTCAGGGTCACTCGATGAGGCCCATAACTCCGCCTCAATATCCGCCCCGATCCCACTTACTTCAAGAATCTTTGAGATCTGATAATGAGCCCTGAAGAACTCCGGCTCGGGAAGCGGGTATCTGTTATCATGAGATACCAGCGTCATGACTCGACGATGACCTGGCGGGGGTCGGACGATCATGGGGGGGGCATCTTGGAGGATCTTGATGTCGTATTGGTTCACCTAGTCAAAATAAGTTAGACAAAATTTAAAAAATTGAGGTGTAGGAAACTGCCAAGATGACCTACCTTGCCATCGATGGGGTTGAAAGCCAATAGGTGGCTGTCGTACTCCTCATGAACATTGGTCTGAAGGGTGACGAGGTTCTGGTGTTGATTCAAGCTGTCTGGGCCGATCTTGCCCTCCAATGAAGGGAAATACCGGTACAAAGCGAACCAGATTTTGGCGACCGCTTCCCTCTGAACTTGACTGGCTTCGTCGAACTTCTTAAGCGCAAGGGGAAGCACGTGTGCAAGCTGAGTACTGGCGACGGAATTGCCGGGAGGAAGCGTGACTAGCTTGTTCCAGTAACTCTTGCGGTCAACGGTGTGACAGAACGAACAGCGGAACCCGTCGCGTGAGAGACATTGGTCCTTCAACGTCTCCCGTCGGCTTCTATCTGATGACTGCACATTGGCAGCCATTTGGGTAATCGTGCTGGCAGCATTCAGGCTTGGCGATCCGGGTGTGCCTGTAGCAGACTCGAGGATACCCGCAAGCTTCACTATTCAAAGTAGATTTCTATTAGTAAATAGTCCAAGTTTGGATAAAATCAATACCCACTTGGCTTCAGGACGGTGTGAATCAGGTATCGTGCGAAAGACCTGAGCTTCTCTTGGTCTCTGTTGATCGTCTTGACGTCAGTCATCAGAGCGATTGCTCCGTGCTTGGAGAGCGTTTGCCGAAAAGTCGAGATGACGATGCATGTTTTGTCAGATGATGAAATTGGGTTGTAGAATTCCATGATTTTGTCGGTGAGCTCCCAAAGGGTTGAAAACCCCTCAGGGTCTGTTACAGCTGATGACAGTTCACTCTGAGTATTATCCAATTCCTGCTGCGTAAGTGGATGAGCTACGACAGTGCTCAGCACATTCGATAGCATCGGGTCGGTTTGTGCTGCCACTTTGATAGCTATCTGTGTTCTATCAGCTCAGTGAGTCAGATGAATGTAAGTGAAAGTGCTTACCGAAAGTCAAATGTGATGCTGGAAGAAGGTCAACAGAACTCGTGAGACTGGGAGGAGAGGATGTTAAAATACCTACTTATCGAAATGGTGAGTGTGAAGTTAGCAAGGTGCGTCCGTTCGTTAGCTGAGGGTACTGAAAGAACCCTATGAGATGAGAATCCGCTAGCCCACAAATAATGAGCTCTTATTGGTGTGTTTATCACTTATATAAGTATTGTCTGATCTTCAGCCAACCAAAACCTGCAATAAAGATCTAGCGGATTCTTGTTTCGACAGGTTCTTTCGGTACCTCCTCCAGGAAGGAAGGCGTTGGATCGGTGCACCTTCCGTAGAGGTAGGCAAACAGCATACGTACCCTTTTGTGCCAACCCAATTGTCAACAACCTGACTACGAGCCAATTCCCAACTCATCCAATTACATTTGTTGAAGACCATCCGCAATTTATTAAAGTAGTGTCAAAGTAGTGTTTGCTGTACCACGCAGGATTTCGAAGTTCGACCAGCTGCCATACGACAAACGCCCGCCCCACAACAGCTGTCACTCTCGGCCAATCACATTCCCCGCTGCCAACTCCACAGCCGTCACCCACCACACCAAAGCAGGAACTCGGGCAGGTCATCCCAAGTCCAGTCCGCAGCACCACCACGCAAGCCAGGAAGCAGGCAGTATCCAATCACGAACACGAACCGCTTCAAGTTTCCCGTGAGGGGTGCCTTTTCTTTTAATTTCTAAGACGGAAGGACCATACCTTGACTCCCGAGGAATCAACCGGAGAAAAAAGCCATTGGACTTGTTTGAGACAGTAGCACAAGAGAGAGACACTGGTTCACCACGCCTCCGATGATGCAGTCCTCAGCCAGCGTCATTGGGATAGACTCCATCGAACACATCCTGGCCGACGCCTCGTCGTGGGCCAACCCCGGCGCCGAAGACCAGGGCCGCGCTCACAGGACCGCCCTGCTGGGCGATGTGTTCTCGACCGCGCAGCACATGTGGTTGGCGGGCAGTCATGAGATTGATGTGGTTGCGGAGAAGCTAGGTGATGGGAGCCGGGATGGTGAGTTTGGTCTTGCAACCGCAAAGATGGATGAGAAGCTGACATGTCGACAGCCTCATGGAGACTGCCCTATGGCGACTCCGGCATCGTGGACTTGTTCCTCAAAATCGTAGCCACACCGAACCTCCGCCCGGCGTTGAAGAAGCACACCCTCCGCATCATCGGCAACTCATGCGCCGACACGGGTAGCTCACTCGTCTTCGTCTACCCTCATCACGGTCACAAGCTAACACTATCCAGATGAGAACCGCGCGCGCGTCATCTCCTCGGGCGCCCTTCCAGCCATAATCGCCCTGCTCAACGACGACGACGACGTCCTCCCCTTCACCATCTCGGTCCTCTACAACATACTCGTGGACTACGAGCCAGCTCAACAAGCAGCCTCGGCCGCCAACCTGACCTTGTCGATCGTCAACCTCCTTACATCGCCCCGTCTCTCCCAGGCCCAGAGCCTCCTCTCGCTCATCGCCAAACTCGTCGCTCTCCTCGCGACCCACGAGTCCGAAGCGACGCTCGCACCCCCTCAAACGCCCTCCCTCCTGCTCACGCTCGCCCTCACGCCGACAACAGAGCCCGAAGACTTCGTCACCCTCACGGCCGTCGCCCTCGCCTACCTCACCCACGCCCCCGTGCAGAAGGCCTTCATCGAAACCGGCTCCGTCCCCATCCTCCTCGCCACTTTCTACCACCTCCAAACCCAGCTCGAGGCCATCCGCGTCGAAGACGAAGACGCCGCGATCCAACTCAAGGCCCTCCCGCAATCCTTCGTCCAGCTCCTCTCCGACATCTCTTACGACGACGCCTTCACCGCCCACAACCCCATCGGCTCCCCCGTCATCCAGACCCTGCAATCCTGGCTCGCCCTCCCCAACGTCCACCTCCAGTCCGCCGCCTGCCTCTGCCTCGGCAACGTCACCAAATCCGACGAGGCCTCCTACGCCCTCGTCAAATCCCACTCCGTCCACCTCCCCCTCGTCCCCCTCCTCCGCATCTCCACCGACTCAACCCTCCTCCACGCCGCCCTCTCCTTCCTCAAAAACCTCGCCATCCCCCCGCAGAACAAGCCCGCCCTCGGCGACGCCGGCCTCCTCGACGCCGACATCCTCCCCCGCATCTGGTCCCTCGACGTCAACCCGCAAGTCCAGTTCTCCGCCGTCTCCCTCACCCGCCTCCTCCTCGTCAACACGCCCCCCAACGTCCGCCGCCTCTGCGCCCCGCTCAACCCGGACCCCCTCTCCCCCTCCCACGACGCC
>JABGLZ010000958.1:81248-104411 GCA_014705045.1 Colletotrichum theobromicola | reverse complement strand
AAAAAAAAAAAAAAAAAAAAAAAACAAGCAACCACCACCACCACCACCACATCCGCACCTTCTCACCAGCGCCTTCTCCGTGCGTCATTCGGCTTGTTTTGCGACAGAACACCAACTACGTTAGCCTCTGCAACTGCGACACCGACATCGACGCCCTCCAACAGCAACAGCCGCAGCATCGACGCATAGCAGTAGCGACGCACGCAAAACGAGACAGAGACACAGATCCCTCTCCTCGCGCACTTACTGCCTGTCGTCGCTGTCTTCGTCGTCGCCCCCGTCGCACCGATTCACTGTTGCGACCCCTGTTTGCGCCCAAATCAGGCTGTGCGGAAGGAACATTTCGCTCCCTAACCTCCTATCGACTCTCCGTGGTGCCACAGGGTCCCCCGTCCCGTCCCTCGTACCCCCCAGTCACCACTTCCATTTCGAGCTTCGCATTCAATTTCCAGCTCGCCAGGTTACGGTTACCAGTCTATACACGCCTGCGCCTGCCCTCGCCCTCTCTCCTACCCTCATCCAGAGGGAGTGTCACACAAGATGAAGGTTCGTGATTCATCGTCCCCTCTGGTACCTGCCGCTGTGCTTCTTCCTAATATTGCCTGCCACCACCACCACTGCACTTCATCTCATTCCCCCCATTCCAACCAGACCACATACACACCCCTCTTCTTCCCTCGTATGCAGCCAGATGCGCGCAAATCACCATCACTTCGTGTGCTTGCGATTTCCTCCATATCACACCACTGCGCGATTGACGTTTCCACGCCCAAAGCTGCATTGCTTATATTGGCTCTGCGACTTTGAACACTTACTTTGCTTCCTTCTTCCCTTGCACTCCCAACCCCGCATGCGCCGCCCAACATGTCTCGAGACTCGATTGCCAGAAATCGCTTTTCCGACCATCTGCTGACGATGCCTCACCTACTACAGGCCCTCCGTCGGTCCATCAAGGGCGAAAAGGATAACGCCAAAATCAACATTGCTCCTAAGTCCGCCGTTGCCATCGTACCTCCGAAGAAGGTGTGTGAATTATCTGCCCGCTCCACCGTTCTCCCCAGCGCTGGATGCCGCGCCCAATCCAACCGGGGGGCAACCGGGGGGGAAAGCTTACGACGCCCAGCTTGCTGACCAAAGACCCGCCTCCAGGTTATCCGAGCCCTATACGATTATGAAGCCCAGTCCAACCAGGAATTAAGCTTCTCCCGAGGCGACTTTTTCCACGTAATCGGAAGGGAAAACGATCCCGACTGGTACGAAGCCTGCAACCCAGCCTTGCCCGACGCCCGCGGTCTCGTGCCTGTCGCGTTTTTCCAAGCTTTGGGCCGTACAGAGAGAGACAGCGGCCAGTCCGACGGTGGTGGCTTGCCCCGACCCCCAACAATGTCTCCGACTGTTTCCAAGAATCCCGACCACGATTCCGGTTATGCCGAAGCCGCACCGCCTCCAGGAGCCATGCAGTCACCTCCCGCGATGCAGCGCATGTCCAGGTCCGCTGGCAAGGGATCCGGTGCCATGGTCTATGGCATCGTAATGTACGACTTTGTCGCAGAGCGCGCCGACGAACTGGAAGCCAAGGCTGGTGAAGCCATCATAGTCATCGCGCAATCAAACCCAGAGTGGTTCGTCGCCAAGCCTATTGGTCGACTTGGCGGACCTGGCCTTATCCCCGTGTCATTTGTCGAAATTCGCGACATGGCAACGGATAGCGCTGTTGGCAACGCGTCGGACGCTATTAAGAAGGCGGGTATTCCCAAGGTTGAGGAGTGGAAGAAGATGGCCGCCGATTACAAGAACAGTAGCATTACGTTGGGCAAGTTCGACGTCGGTGGTGCGCCGCAGCAGGGGTCACTGGAGCAAGGCATGGAGCGCATGAGCATCCAACAAGGTCAGCGTCGTGGCTCGCAGCAGACCGGTAACAGCTTGGTAAGTAGGCCCGAACTCACTCTGAGTTGGATGAAACTGACGTTTTATGCAGCCGCAGCAACAGCAGGCGAATTACCAACAGTCGCGAACCTCCCAACAGACGTCGCAGCCCACTACTCCCTACACAAAGTCCGCCGATCAGCTTTATGCGCCAATTTCAGCCCGCATCCCCAGATATTGCTTTGCCGAGGACAAGTACTGGTTTGTTATCGAGGCAGTGTTGGAGGATGGCCGTCACTGGGAGCTCTCGCGATACTATGAAGACTTTTACGACTTCCAAATCGCGCTTCTCACCGAGTTTCCCGCAGAGGCAGGCAATACAGGAACGCAAAAGCGTACCTTGCCGTACATGCCAGGACCTGTCAACTACGTCACTGATGCCATCACCGAGGGTCGCCTACACAATTTGGATGCCTATGTCAAGAACCTTCTCGCACAGCCTGCGTACATCGCTAGGTGTCCTCTCGTCAGGCAGTTCTTCGCCCCTAGGGAGGGCGACTACGAAATCGACCCCAACGCACCGAACGAAGACGAGTACAGGTTATCGGGCGGCTCGCAGCCATCGTCAACGGATTCGCCGGCGGACGGCGCGTCGCGACAATCGTCGAGGAATAACCTGAACGGAAACGGCTACGCGGGGCTCTCCGCAGCGCCACAGCAAAGATCTATGGGACAGCCAGGCATGACTCGGCAGCCATCATCGCTGTCTCAGTCCCAGCCATCGGTCTCACCTGGTATTGCCCAGGCCCAGGCTATGAAGATCAAGCTTTACTTTAATGGTGACCTCATCGCCATCCGAGTGCCGAACGACATTTCGTTCCAGCAGCTCTATGACAAGATTTCAGACAGACTCAAGATTCCTGTCGGAGAAGAGATCCAGCTCTTCTACAAGGATGACCGAACTGGGGAGAAGCCGAACCTCATGAGCGACAATGATCTTGACACCGCTCTGGACCGAAACGACAAGCTCTTGCTATACGTCGAGCAAGTATGATTCAGACGCACCCAAGCTTGGCTTGTGGTCCCCAATCGTTTCCGCGACTGCCCAGAGAGAAAAGCATATTCCCGACCGCCATTGCATTCTTGTTTCATGATTCCCAGCGCACGCGACGCATTGCCACACTCTGTCTTGTTACACAGGTGATGGCTGGATTTCACTTCTATATTGTTTTCTCCTAGTAGCTGGACTTGATTTACATGCGACCATGATGCCAGTGGATCGACTTTCCTTCACGCGCCAGCGACTACTTCTCTTTACTTTTTACGCTTCTTTGGCCTCGACAGGTCCCCCTATTTACGATTTTCCTCGACTGATGTTGATGTTGATGACGGGAAAACAAAAAGAATTATTGATGCGGCCCCCGGGGGTCCATATGTCCAAGAGTTTCTCAAAAGACGAAAGAAGGAATTGCTTCCATCATGAGGATATGGGAAAGGGGACATTGGCGGGCGTTATATTTGGGCAAACGGCAGACTTGACTTGCCATATTTCTTCCATTTTTATCGACACGGGAGTTTTGCCAAGAACCCTTCTCTCTGGTCCCTCTGTCCAGCGGGCGAAGGCCAGAGGATGGACGGGTTCTTTTGATGATGAGTGGAATGACGACGCGGATGAGCCAGAAAGTCGGGGGACGATGTTGCAAAACCAGTACTTGAGCGAGAAAGAGATGAAATGAAGATCACCCTGTTCAACATTTCGTGACCCAAAGAATGCGATCAAGTGTGCGTGTGTGCAACATCACAAGTAGTCTTTCCAGTGAGCCCTGGTGCCGTCAAGAATCTCGCATATCCAATTTTCAAGGTAGAGAAGAGAGTACACGTGAACGTGAAAGATGCTTCATTATAAGACTACGCAATTAGTAGCAGACAGAAAACACTATTCTTGCGCCATGTCGTGCCCTGCTCCTTCACTCATGCATTCGTCGTAATTCCCACCAGACCTGCGCTTGGTGATGGGGTTTTTTTCGATGAGATGGGAGAGTCGGCGGGCTGTGAAAGAATACTCGAGCCTTACTCCTGTAGAATGAAATGGTACTCCAGACGACCCGAGGCCGCCGGCACGGATAATGATAAAAAAGTTGGGTATTTCATTTCGTGTCCCTTCTCTCCTCCTTTTTCTCCTCCCGAATAAGCTGGCTGTAATCAAACCTCCCGTGCTCGACTCAAGCCTCAAAATTCACACCACTACGTGGGTAGACATGTGCTCCACGGCCTCCTTAATCGTCCGAAGCATCCTCTGATTCACGCAGAACGGACACCGCAGGGGCCGCTCGTTCGCCGAGACAGGATCGTCATTCTTAATTGGCGTCAGGTTGAGCTCGGGCGTCGATGGGACGAATCGCGAGGCCGTGGAGGCGGCCCGCTGGATGGCGGGCGTCGCGAGCGCAGCAGCGGCCGTCCCCTGGGCGCGTTCACGCTGCTCCCGCTCCTCTCGTGCCGCGGCGGCGGTGGCCTCTGCTTCCGCCTCCTCCTGCTGCAGCTGGCGCAGCGCGTTTTGCAGTACAATGTCGGGGTCCTCGTCGCCGTACATGGGCGTGTCGCTTCCGGGGGGTGCAACCATGCTCGCGTCCGCGCTATGCGGGTCCGGAGGCGGGACGGTGGCCGCTGCTGCTGCCGCTGCGGTTGGGGAGAGAGGACCTGTTGAGGATGCGTTGCTGATTCTACGGAGGACCTCGTCGCGGACGAGAGCGCAGGTCTGCAAACTTGCCTCGACACCCAGAGCACGCAGGACGGATTCACGAATGGCGGCAGGGCTTGTCTCGGCGGAGAGCGCCATCAGCCGCGGTACGCAGTCGGCGAGGTATCCGATGTCATCGGCAGGGTTCATTCCGCCCTCCCCATGACGTCTCTGTCGCCTAATCAGAAGTCCATACCGCTTCTTGAACCTATGAATCCAGCCGGGGGAGAACTCGGGCGGCGTCTCGTCCTTGTAACGTGGCAAAGCCGTGAAGATGGCTTTGGCCTTCTCTCCGAGCTCCTCGTTTGTCGGATGGCGTCCCGTGGCCTGGACCTGCTGGTACCACCTAAGCACGAGCTTCTCGACATCAGGCCAGTTGCCAAAGCGCAAACGCGACCCGCTCAGCTGCGGGTTGTCGCCGTCGAGACGCGAGTACTTTGGGCTGAGGGAGTGGGAGACGGTGGACTGGGAGATGTGCTGGCCGTACTCGTTGTAGAACCAGTCTATACAGGCCTTGTGGCTGGGACGGATGGTCTGCGCGTTGGCCCAGCGGCGGAGGGCGCGGCGCTGGTCGAGGGTGAGCGAGTGGCGCTCTTTCGGGGTCGATACGGGGGAGTCGACGCCGTCTGGGCCGGGGCCGCCGAGGGCGCTGGCATCGGGATCGGAGGAGTGGAGGTCGTGGGCGGCATCGTGCTGCGCATCGTGCGCGTTGTGTGTGTGAGGGTCGTGGTCGGCCATTGCGACTGCGGCGGCGGACATGAGAGGCTCGGATCACGTCGCGCGCGCGACTGCGGCGGCGACGAAAACAAACGACGACGAGGAATGGGGAGTGAAGGGGCGGTCTTGGTCTTGGATTGAGGGGTCGGTGGTATTCCTGGAGAGAAAGTCGGCTTGGCCAGGCGCGATGCGCGCTGCTGGCGGCGGGGGGTGGCAGAGGAAGGCGGGATGTGATAAGGCAGAGAGTCGGTGCCCTTTTTTTTTGTGATTCAATTGAAGGAATCGTTGTATCCGTAGTGAGGTTTTGGTTGGTGTGGAGGTTGTGACGGTTAAGGAGGAGGTGAGGAAGCGTCGAAAGTGAAAACTTGGTGGGTGGACGGGGGACCAAGGGGACTTAGCACCCGGAGGGAAGCGAGGCCGTGGCAACTCGGGGCCAGGCACGGCGCGCTGCACTGTACGTAACTCGCTAGCCATGGTTGCATGTCGTGTCGTTATGCATCCAATGGGGAGCTGCGAAATCGCCAAAGGGGTGGCTGGCCCAAGCTCCCACCAGCAGGCCTTGTTGCATTACCCGGTGCATAACTGTACTGCTGCTGTTTCAAATGCCGTTTTCACCCGCCAAACCTGGTGCTGCTGCTGCTGTCTTTCGGTCGCATGTAGCGACCGAAAGGCCAGACAATTTGCAGCAATCGGGCCGCCATCGAGGAACCATAGTCGACGACGACGACAACGACGACAGGCAGGAAGGACTTGCCTCGGCTGCAACAAAGCATTCGAGGCAAACGAGTCAAAAGAGAGAGAATTGCAAGCACCCAAGTCATCTATGGTCGTGCATGCTACCTATTATTCTCATTGTTTACCAACAAGCAATGCTCTCTCTATTCAAAGGACAATCGTCTCTCCCGCATATTTCATGCTCATGGCGGCTCATTGTGTCGCATCCATTAATGCAAATCCCAACACCCCTCAAATGCCGACCCAAAAAAACAAAACAATCAGACCAAACCGTCAAACATCCCCCGGGAACGCATAGGCCTCTCTTCTCTCACACAGACATCTTCATGGCAATCGTCTTATGCGGGTCGTAGCCCTTGACCACGAAGTCCTCTACCTTCCACCCATCAATGCTGCAACCCGCCTCCCTGTTGTTGATTTCCAGCATCGGGAAGTCCCGCGGCTCCCGCTCCAGCTGCACCTTGAGCGCGTCCACGTGGTCCGCGTATACGTGCGCGTCGCCCATGACGTGCGTGAGGCTTCCGGGCACCAGGTCGCACGCGCGCGCAATCATGTGTGTCAGCAGCGCGTAGCTTGCAATGTTGAACGGCACGCCGAGCCCCATATCGCAGGACCGCTGGTACAGCTGGCAGTGCAGGTGCCCCTTGGGCTTCTCGTCCGTCGTCGACGGCGCCGCGCCGCGTGCCCGCGGGTAAGAGACATAAAACTGGGCGAACATGTGGCACGGCGGCAAGGCCATCTTCTTCAGGTCCGCGGGGTTCCACGCGCTGAGCAGGATGCGGCGGTCGTAGGGGTTCGTCTTGAGCTTGTGGATGACCTCGGCGAGCTGGTCGACGCCCTGGCCTGTGTAGTCTGTCTTTGCGTCGACGTATTCTGCGCCAAAGTGTCGCCATTGGAAGCCGTACACGGGGCCGAGGTCGCCGACTTCGCGGTGTGAGAGGCCGACGCTGTCGAGGAACTCGCGGGAGCCGTTGCCGTCCCAGATCTTGACGCCGGCCTCGCTGAGAGCCAGGGAGGACGTGTTGCCCTCGACAAACCAGAGCAGCTCGGCAATGACGGCGCGGAGGAAGACGCGTTTTGTGGTCAGAAGGGGCAGGAGGGGCTCGCCGTCCTTGTTGAGGGGGAACTTGAGCGGTGTCGGAGCGAAGATGGAGTAGGTACCGGTGCCGGTTCTGGGTTTCTCGTCAGTGACAGTGCATTGCTGGTGGTTATGTGATGGCATCGGACCTGTCTGGTCGGTGCTCGCCTGTCTCGAGAATCTCGCGGACGAGGTCGAGATACTGGTACTCCTCGTGACGCTTGGCCGGAGCGCCGCCGTTCTGCTTTGTTGGATTCTCGGGAGCGGACATGTTGGCGGATTCGACTGCAGCAGGAGCCATCGTGACGTGTTCGTCTCTTACTGAAGTGAGGAGGTGATGGTGTGGTACGCTGGATCTCTCTACTCATTCCCAAGACGCGTCAAGACGCGTCGAAAGTTTAAGTGCATGCGCTAGTGGTGGGGGTTGATGACTCAGCTCAGCCTCCGATAAGATAAGAACAGCCCCAAGGACCTGGCCTGCACCGGATCCAAGCGAGGCAAGTGGCGTCTCTCATGCGCTGGAGCTTGTTCCGTCTCTGCCAAAGTCCTGACGAATAGCGGCTCAGTTTCGGTCAGCCCAGAGCTGAGCTTTGTTTCAACGCATCTCATGAATGAGATATCGTCGGATCTTTTTTCAATTCGGTCCCTTTTCTCCTGTGCTCAGACGTAGGCCTCTGGTTCCACATTGATGAAATGGTGGCGATGCATCCTCAATGTCTTCTTCTGTCTCTTCCCCCTCATGCACTTAGTTTCTTAAGCATCTCGTACGGGTGATGCTTCGTGGACGTAGACATGGAGCTGCTCGGTTTCTCTGAATGGCAACAGTTTCTGAATTGAAGGCTGTCTTGTTATCACATTCAACTCAAGGACCGGTCTTTGAGGCGCGAGCACGCGTTTCTCAGCGGTCACCATCACGTCATCGGTTCCTGGAGCCTCATCAACTTTATCTCTTGTCTCTTCGGCCCTCTCTTATTACTCTTCGTCTTGCCATATCTTTCCGTCAACATTGTGTGTCCAAGAAGCAAATGTCCACAGCCCTTGTTCAACTGCACAGAGAGACATGAGAATTGCCCATTTCACAGCTCCTGTTGACGATGAACATCACAATCACCGTCCCGGCGGGAACCGTCAACCACGGTGACCCCCGCCTCCTCTGCACTCCCCCGATCTGGAGCGATTTCATCATCTTCTATGCCACGAATTACTTTGTCCACGCCCTCACCCTCCCCAGCCGGCCCGGGGAATCCGTCCTCGAGACCTGCTTCACCGTCATTACGGCCCTCTTCCTCCCGAGCACCGGTTCCCTGCGCGCCGCCCGCTGGCTGCTCTCCCACGCCGGGACCGTCAGACGCGACGAACTCAGCCGGGCCACGCGGGCGGGGGCTCTCTGCATGGTCGTCGACGAAACAGAACGCTCCAAAGTCTCCTGGATCGAGCGGTCGTTGAGGAGGATGAGATTCAACAGGGCGTCCCGAAGCTGGTTAGTATGAACCGAATATAAGAAAAAAGGGGGGAGAAGCCGCATAAAACTCAAAAACAAAAATTCAATCTTTCTGGCGTCTAACTTTACAATGCATAGGTACGATACCGATACTTCCGCGCCGCCCTGGTATCGGTCTCGCTTCCGCGGGGCCGGTCGTTGGGTTCACTCGTCCCGCACCATCCATGGGACTTGCGTGCTGCCCAAGGGATTCATTCTGGTCGAGGTGCCTGTGGGAACGCCGCTGAAGCCGCCGCCGGATTCGGGGGCCAACCACCTCGATCGCTCGAATATTCAGCTAGGCAGTACTTACAACATACCCAAGGCCCTCTTCGCCCTGGGACAAGCAATATGGGGCATCACCACGGTATACCGGACTCGCGGTGATCAGCTGCAGAGGTATGGCTACGCTGCCTTTGGCGTGACTGTGGCGCCCTATGCCTTCATGTCTCTGGTCAACCTCATAGCCCTGCTCGTTACCCCAGAGTACAACTGCATCTACCTGGTACACACGCCGGACCTCGATAGGGCAAGGAGACAGGGCGGCAGGTTCTCGGGCCTTGTGGCCAGCGTCGATCTCGACAGCATCAAGGAGCCCCTGAGAACATTCTGGCCGTCCCAAGCAGCCCACGCCTCATACTTCGCCGTCACTACAGTTCTTCTCTTGGTGCCCCTCGTCATCGTCGCCGCGCTCACCGGCTTCGATCCGGGCCAGAGCACGATATACCAGAGGGTCTGGGTCCTCTCCTGGCTGGGATTCGGCATCGTCATGGGGCCACTGATCAGACTCAGCACGATTTTCCCGTCCGAGATACACGGCGTGTACAAGATTCGCGCCAACGACGCGATAGCGTACGCCCTCGAGAACGCGACATTCATGGAGCGAGCGATAGACTGGTTGGTGACCAAGTACTTTTGGATCATAGAGGCATCGTTATACTGGTACGTTGTCATTGGCGCCGGTATACTTTTCACCCCAGCAATCGGCGGTATGGTTGTGGTTGGACAGATGCTGGAAGAATTCGGCTTCTGTAGACGTCTTGATCGTTGATGAGCAGGTTCATCTATGAAAAGAAGAAGAAATAATATCGCTTCAATGCATAAACTCAAGCTTAGTTGTAGTTATAGTCATAGACGTTCTGTAATATCGAATGCGTTACCCTGCCTCTGTCTACTTTGAGTCATGGGCCGTAGTTTGCAACAAACGTTGAATGAGAACCGTTAATCTCATCTGCATCTCTGACAAACAATTCGCTACGTAGGCAAATCAGTGCAGGAAGGAACAGCAACAGCAAATATATCAGGCACGACAAACACATCAGGCACGACATAAGTCATGACGACATCGAGATAAAATGTAGTATATATTGCGGCTAGCTAACCAGGGATATCCGTCTGGAGGTATTAGTTCATAAGTAAAGCCTCCGATGAGTCAACTTTGCTACGCGCCCACCATCCTCGGCGCAGTCACCAATCACAAGATCATGCTTGTCGCCGCTCATCTCCGCATCTCCAAATCGGACCCTCAAACCTCCCAAGAGCCTAGATCTTTCTTCGTCCGTGAACGCCCCCCCGCCTGCAGGTACACCGAAATTGGGATTCCCTCTGGTCAGTGTACTGATGTTCAAGAGCAGTTTGGGCACCCAGACCCCAAAGTCTATCAAGAGACCCGCAATGGCCGCCGTGAACAAGACGATTACAGAGATGATAAGTATCACCATCCACGGGGTGTCGTATCGGAGAACCGTGGTCGGCGTGAAGATAGTTGCGTTCGTCGAGGTGAAGTTGGTGGCGTAGACTGTGTTGCGATAGCTCAGCATATGGTAGTTTTCCGGGTGCCCCAAGATAAGAGGCTCGTTTCCTATCGTAGCCAGCCAATATGTATTGAGCAGCTGCGCCATGCGTATCTCAAAGTTCTGTCTCCCAGCCTCAATCGCCCGCGGATGGTCAAAGACCGCCGTCGCATTGAGCCCCTTGCCCGGATCAGCTATGTACGTTTGGATAATCGACGGGCTCATCTGCCGGTTGGCAGGGTCCGTGAGGCTTTTGAACAGGTTTTGGAAGAACCAGCCGGCAAGCTCGTCTCCGCTCTTACAGCTGTCGAAGAATGTGATGTTGGCGCTCGGGTTTCTGAGCGAGACCGATGGCCGGATCGCTGTGGGAATGCAGTTGTAGCCGTCACAGGCGATGCGAGTCTCGACATACGTAGAGTAGATCTTGCACTGGGCAAAAGTGTCCACGTCTTTTGCCCGAGAATAGTCAAAGTATAGAAAGTTTCGTGCTGGCACGGCCGGATCATTGCAGCGTCGACGAGTGCCGTTTGTTCTACCATTGGGAAATGGCGTCGTAGACATGCCTCCCCACGAGAAGAGCGTGCTGCAGTTGAACGTGTTCCCATTGACGGGCATGGTGCAGTCCAGTCCTCCGTCAATGACCAGCTGTCTGGCATCTTCGTTTTCTTCAAAAACGGGACAGTCCATCTTGAGGTACGAAGTTTCCAGGTTGAAGCTGGTCCTCCCTGTTCGTGAAATGTTGCCAAAAGGAATGCCGATAAGCGAGGACCAAGTCACCGAGGCTCTGTCTTCATCGTCCAATGTGATCCACTCGTCCTCTTTCGTGCCACGACGTCCGAGCAAGGGCTCAATCATGGGGATCTTGACATTGCCCCCTGTGTCCTGGCTGGACTGTCTGACGTCCTCAGATGCCCCAAGAGCACTGTAGACGAGAGAATTGACCGTGAGCTGTGCATGCCCGATGTCACTGCCCACGTATTGGCCCGGAAATGAAGTGTTCATATCCAGATATGGGAGTTCAGCGAAAGAGACGACTGCTTCTGGCTGCTTGAGTAAAACCCGAAGGGCGGCCTGGCCTCCCAAAGGTGAAAACGCCCAGATGAGCACCAACACGATGCTTGACCACCTGACCCTTTTCAAGTCAATCATTGTCGTCACAGTCCCAGTCATTGTCGTAGAACCGAGGAGACTGTCCAAGAAACCGACACGCTCCCCTCGCTGCAGCCTCCAGTGGGCGAAGCTTCTAATAGTTCGACCTAAAACAAAGGCGAACATTAAAGGTACAATGGTGGGAGCCTATGTGTGTTAGCCCGATGCAATGTAATAAGACGGGACTCTGCTGGATCTTACAAGCTGGTTAAACTCGAGCGTGAAGCGCCACATGGCTGGCTTGTCTTGGATTTCGAGGCCATTGAAACGGAAAAGAAAACCAACATAAACCGCAACAACCACCGCCATCAGAATTGACAGGCTATTCATGAATATCTCCAAGGGTCGAGATGTTCCATTCTCAAGCCTCCGTGGCGGCCACTGCAACAATTTCGATCCATTGTCAGATTTGGAGGTCTTCCAGGTAGCCATTTCGGATTTTGTTGGCAAGTTTTGGTTCCTTTCAGGAGACGACATCATTGCTGAATGGCAACCGCAGCGCTTTCGGCTTTGACCATGGAGACTTGCTTGACAATGAACCTGTGGGTCAAGTTGATTGATTTTACACTCAAGCTTGTCTCAAGGGAAACAATTCCACTATATATGGTCGTTGCTAGCCCCCATCATAATGCCTGCATACTCGCCGCAGAGCGACGTCTTGGCAGACCCCATCTTGCTGTGCAGCTGGATTGCTTCCTAGAGCCAAGGGTTGATTGACCATTAGCGATGCGACTGAGCTTGACAGTGCTACTGGAACCAACAGGAGACTGTGTAGCGATCGTCTAGTTTTGTGGGTTCATCACAGCACCCGCACGTCGTCTAATTAGGCAACTAAGACTGTGAATTATTTGATTGGGTGACGTGATCTAACTGTGCCGCATGCGCCTTGTTAGTTTGTTTGAGAGGAGCAGGGTTAGAATAAGCGGTGGCTTGGACGCAGGCGAAAGCTACCAGCTTTTCGGGCGGGTGAGCGTGGGAGGAATGACAGGAACGGAATGGGGGAAAACCTGATGTACAGAGTCGCTCTATATCGGGAATGAGTATCTTGCTATCTTACAATAGTTCTGGAGACTGATGTCTCTGAGAAGTGTGGGAGAATTGAAGTCTCCAGAGTTTTTGATCCGCACAAAGAAACATGGTCTTGTCCGGCCCTCGACAGAAACTGAGCACGCCACCTATTTATAGTCAGATATCTTGCTAATTATCAATGATCTCGTCTTGAGGTGTCGATACTTACCTACCACCTTGATTAACCCCAGCAGAGAGCCGCCGTTGCTCCAAATCTCGACGCCGTCGCCACAGGCTGCCCAGACGTTGCCGTTCTCGCACATCAGATGCATAGGTGACCCTCTCCTAGCCAGAGCAAATAACCGTTTGTTCGCCAAGAACACTGCGTCTCCTCTTTTCACAATGTCGAATGCGTAGATGCTCCTTGGCCTACTCGTCATGTCAGCCGAATTCACCACAATACCACTCTATAACGCTTACTGCACCAAATCCAAACTCCCATCTGCCTTCACCCCTCCGGCATCCGCAACGTAAAGCGTCGACGACGACTCATCAATGGCAATCCCACTCGGTCTCACAAAGCCATCCGCCATGGCCCTCACCTCCCTTGCCGCTTGGTCATACCGGTACACCGAAGGCGGCAGCTGCGGTGGGCTCCTGAAATCCAGCTCGTGCCCGCAACATGGATCCGTAAACCACACGCCGTCGCCCGAGACGGCCGCGCTGTGGGGCGAGTTGAAGTCGCGGCCGTAGTACGTCGTGGCCACGGCTTTCGGCGGCTGGCCTGCGGGCATGTGAAACACACCTCCGGTCTCGGGCTGCATCGTTCCCTGGGAGCACCAAAGAATCCCGTTCCCTGCGAGACATCCGCTGGCCGGCATCGGCATCGCGGCCGGGGGCCGGAGCTTGGCCCACTCGGCGGTCAGGGTATCGCCGCGCGGGGATGCGGTGATTGTCACCTTGGACATGAGGATGACGGGAGGCTTCGAAGGGTCGGTTGCTGCGAGGGGTGCGGAGGTCGTCCAGAGTTCATTGCGGGAGGGGAGGTAGACGCAGCCGCGATGGAAGAATGCGTTGCCAGTGCCTTCAGCAGAGGAGAGAAGCAGAGCGTGAGTTGGCTTGGAGCCAATGATTGATTCAAGCGCCGAATCGTATTGGATGATGGAGACGTCGGACTAGAATGAAATTAGCAGGTAGATCTGTAGATGGGTGTTGATTGCTTACCTTGCTGGGTTGCGAATAGCCAGGCGGTGCTTGGTTTCGGCGATCTCTGATCTAATGTAAGTAGCGTGAGTAAGACCACCAGCGGCTGGAAGGGATTCAACTGTTGATTTGAGTGAGAAATGAGCTTGCCTCTATTGGTGTGGCTTCGGGTTTGATACCCGTCGCCTTGACTGTTGCCATCGCTATGTCGACCTTGACTGGTGTTGGCTATGGTGAAGTTTGCTTTGTGCAGTTGAAGGGAGCACGAACAGTCATGTCGACCGGGGTGGGGCATTACGTCCGGGCCTCGATTAAATTGGCGCCGGCGCCGTGTCGGGATTACGCCCGTCACCCGATAAACTGGAAATCGGCTTTGCGGACAGGATATCTTTAAGTCCGTGGTCAATAGCGTCCTTGAGCACGATTGAAATATTTACAGGCTTCGATTTCCCCCTGGGCGTTGCTGCACAAAGGCGAACACCCTCAACCTCATTTCAGTATGGCTACAGTCCTTGTTACCGGAGGAAACAGAGGCATTGGCTTTGGCATAGTCCAGGCTATCGCCAACCGCCTTCCAGATTCTACTTTGATCATCGGATGCCGTTCAACCGTGGCCGGGGATGAAGCCGTGACCAAACTTAGAGAACTCGGCGTCGAAACCAATCTGGATGTAGTTCAACTTGATATCGAGGACGATGCCAGCATCACTGCCGCCGTTGCAACAGTCGATCAGAAATACAAGAAATTGGATGGTATTTCTACCCAGGGACTTCCCTCTTGAATCGATGCTGACTTGTTGCAGTCTTGATCAACAATGCTGCCAAGTTAGAGATTGCTAATTCGGCAGAACTGTCGGAAATTCGGTCAAAATCAAACGCGGTGTACAACAACTGCATCACATCGAACTCTATTGTCACTCAAGCTTTTCTGCCGTTGCTTCGGAAAGCAGACTATCCCAGAGTCATCATGAACTCGAGTGCTAGGGGTAGCCTCACCCGCGCGGCATCCAGGGAGGTTAGCGCACAGTGCCTAGACCCATTGGGCTGCTTCAAACTGATGGACATTGTAGCTCCCGCCAGTTTCACTCGTGGATTATTGCGTCGCCAAGGCAGCGCTAAACATGCTCACTTTGCACTTTCAGCTTGCTGAAGAGCAGAGACATGACGGGCACAGAGTGGTCTTTTGGGCCACCAGCCCAGGGCATTGCAAGACAGCCTTCAACAACTTCCGCGGGCTGAAGGATCCAGTCGACGGAGCAGAAGTCATCGTGCGCTTGTTGGAATCAGAAAAGGGGGTCACTAAGCCTGGAACTTTCTGGGAGTTCGAGCAGGGCGAGTTCAGGATGGTGCCTTGGTAACTCGTCGACGCTTCCTCGAATGCTGCTGACAAGGTTTGTGCCGACCACATTGAAAAAGGTAACAGACCTGCATCGTCAATCGTCGTATTTCTGGTCAGAAAATGTCTTTGATTCTCGTCGACCAAGGTCCTCTCTCTATGAATACACTAGGCCGCGATTGACCATTGACTCGTCCGATTGCCCGCCGCTTAGTGTTTCGCCTTCTCGTCCTTGTCGGCGCTGTCCAAGAACTTCCTGTACCTGTTGTCAGCAATCGCAGGGCGTCGGAACCTCCAGGCAAAATAACGCACTTGATGAAGTCGGCCTCGTCGGAGCTGGCAGCGTTGATGGGGGGGATGGCAGTGGCCTTGTTGGCCTTGCTGCCGCCGCTGGTGCCGTAGATGGCGCCGCCGAAGAGGGTGGCAAGAACACCCATGGCCAGCTGTAGTTTGCGCCATGTTAGCAATTGTTCAGTATCTTTGTATCGCAGGTCGGCAGAAGGCGTCGCAGGGAGCGGCGGGCGAAGTCGGAGGTGCAACGTACGTAGTGGGAGCCGATCTGGCGGCCGGCGACAGTGTACATCTGAACCATTTTGGCGGTATTAGAGGGGTATTCGGACCTTCGGAGGTGAATTGGTTCGATGAGGGTGGAGTGGTGATGATTGAAACTGCAATGCCGGCTCAATGTTCGGAGCTCGAAATTCGTTCGGAAGCTGCGAAAAGACAAATGCCTGGTATGTCAGGCCAATTCAAGACGGGTCCAGGTCTGGCGCGGCTCGGAGAGCGGGGAGGGCAGCCACAGTTATCCCCGGGTGTTCCAGCCACAGAGTGGCGCAAGCTCCCATGTACCCCAGGAAGGTGCTAACCCGCGGAAGCGAAGCCGACGTCACTTCCCAACGCTGGACCTGAAGGTTGATGCCGCGGGCGTTTCCGGCGAGCGCATGGAAAAGTGGTGGTTGCTATCGCCTAGGCTCCCCTCACACCAACCGCCGCCATCCATGCGCACTTAAAGGCTGACAACACCTCCTTTTGCTTTCAAAGATTTCTGAATCAGACGAAGTATATCCACACAAACAAGCAACACTGTCACTCACAATGTGGTGGGGACGCAGCTCAGACAAGAAGCCCGAGGAGTCGAAAGAGGCGACCAACAAGGAGAATGGCGCCAAGCCCTTCGACCCCGAACAGCTTCCCCCAAGGCAGAAGCTGCCGAAAGCGCTGCAGAACATTATCGATAAATCCGACAAGGAGGAAAACTTCTTTGATGAATTAGTGGACGGGTAGTACGTGCCCTCGATTCCTCCCGATAGCCCTGCTAATGTCTTTCTCCAGCGCACCCGAGTCTACCGAGTCCAACGTTCGTTACATGGCATACGCCACCCGCGTCCGTACCATCTTACTGTCTGCGCACCGATATGTCGCCTACACCTCTGATATTGGCGAGTCGTTTCGACCTGTTGCGCATCCCTATCTGGTCCGCGGCGCATACGGTGTCTCATGGCTGTACATCCTAGGTGATGTCAGTTACGAAGGTTATAAGGCGTACTGGTCGAACCAGCGCATCCTGAACCCTCACCTCCAGCTTACCGAGAGGCAAGCGAAGATCACGGGATTGCCGGAGGCCATATCAGATGCAACCTCCCCCAGCCAGGTCGTCCCCGGTGGCAAGGTCGCTCCGTTGGATGACTACCGAACCGTCATGGTCCAGCGTGGAATCTTCCAGAGCATCGCCAGTATGGGTCTGCCGGCCTTCACAATCCATAGCGTAGTGCGCTATTCTGGCCGGGCAATGAAGAACGTCAAGAACGCGAGGGTCAGAACTTGGGGCCCTATTGGCCTTGGTCTGGCCGTCGTCCCCTTCCTGCCGAGTCTCTTTGACGAGCCTGTCGAGAACGCAGTGGAGTGGATCTTCCATAAGGGCTTTGAGACATATGGCGGCAAGGATGCGGTTGGCGACGCGCCTGCCACAGGCCGCGAAGACTTGCTGGCGAAGAGACCCAAGGAGAAGGAACTATAGAATCGGCGTTAAGAGGGGTAGCATGGTATGGATTGGACCGGAACACTTATTCAACTCATTGACTGGCTCGGCGCATTTGAATCTCCCATGGTTATGGTATTGGCCCAGGTATAGCGTAGCCTCTATGGCGTGTGGTGTAACTGAGGGTATATACGGAAAAGGCTTCTATAAACACACTTCATCATTCATCATCGTCCTCGTTAAACCTCCATTAAGTTGGGCGGCGGGCCAACTCCGCGCAACAGCACAACCGTGTTACCACTGACCAGTGAAGCCCCGACCTTTTCATTGAATTCCAGTAACCTGCCCCCCTCCACATGGAACACCCTTAGCTTGTCCCTCTCGTCCGATGACCGATTGTTCACGTTCTCGACCTGTAACCTCCTTGCTGCCTCGTCCAGCACTCTTCCGACGACCCAGTCCTTGGAAAAGAAAAATTCTCCCTTTGGAAACTTGGCCTTGGCAGTCTCCGCCTCGGCCTCCACATAGAGGTAGACTCTTTTCTCTTGCGCCAGCTTATCATCGCCCTTGGCCGTCTTCTTGAGGTTGTTCACAGCAATAAGCCGTGCCGAGGCCGACGTGGGCTTTGGCTTCGGCAGTGCCCTTCCCGCCTGCTCTTTCTTCGCCGTCCCCCACGCTTTCAACTTATCGAACGCGCTTCTCGTTCGTGCGGCAATATCAATCTGCGAGCCAGGTCGGGCGCCAAGCGGCACGAGGTTCTTGCAGTCGTGGTCCTCTTTCAGGCGGTGCTTAAGACAGTAGTCGCGGTTGCAGCCCGGGCAGTGGACGCCGGGGACCAGTGAAGTGCCAATTGTGGTCTTGCAGGGAGGCGAGGCGCAGGCCTTTTCGGAGACGTGGTCGCGCAGCTGGCGCCCGGCGCCGTAGGCGGGCTTCGCGAGCTCGGCTTGACGGCGGCGCTCGGCCCAGGCGCCAGCGTTGGCGCATTTGTGGGAGGACTCGGAGCGGTGGTCGAGGCAGAAGGTCTTTTTGCAGCTTTGGCAGAAGAAGGGGAGAAAGTCGAGCTGGTTGCAGTAGTCGTATTCGCAGTGCTTGCCCACGAGGGTCGCGTCGAAGCCGTCTTTGGACTCGTCCATCTTGACGTAGCTCGTCTCGTCGGAGTTGGATGAGGACGCCATGGTGAACGATGACGTGTGCGTCGGTTTATTTATTCTGCGGTAGATGTGCTGCTTCTACTTCGTCGGGTGTACGTAGGCCTCGGACTTCGTGGCTCGAGGCTGAGCTGAGCGCGATGGCGATATGGCGACGGCAATGTTGCTGAGAAATGGCGGCGGAATGGTCTGGAAAGAGCCAGTTGGCGGATTTGGTCAGTGTTGGTCGGTTGGTCGCCTCCAGCGGGGCAGCCGCTGAGGCGGGTGAGCCCAGGCGCCAAGTACAGAGCGCGCGGCCGCTGGAAGCCTGAAATGGGGGAGGCCCATAACGGTCGGGTTGCCGAGAACGTGGACAGGCTGGATGCATACGGATACGACAATGAGCTTTTGGGCACTTTTCGGGACGATGGAAGCATCCACATAGCGTAGGACAATGAATCTAACAGCCAAAAAACCACGGCCGTTGCTCTTGGATATCATCCTATCTTCATTGGCCATTTAGATCGGCTCCTTGAGACATCCACTACCTGCTTTGTACCTGACATGCTATGTACAGGCAAGGCAACGGCAATAAGGAGGGGTGATCCCCGGACCCGCTTTTCAATCGGACCCGATAGAGTGGATCCCGGACCCTTAAAGTGCGTCGCGCTCTTCGCGTTTCCTGCAAATCAATGACGCAGTTGCTGCCGTTTTGTCGCATCTCCCCTGCAAAGCTTCTCGAGCTCCCATCCTCGGAGCATGGCCAGCTCTCAACCTCTCATCACCACCACGCACGATGCCTCCACACGTGCCGCGCAAGCGATTGCGCGAGGAGTCGCCCGTCAAGTCAAGTCCCAAACGCCAACAGGTGGCAAAGGGCAAAGGCAAGCCTGCCGCTTCGGGTGCACGCCGAAAACCGACCTTGTACGATGACCTGGATGCTACTGCCACCCCCGAGTCATCCAAGGGCGGCCGGTCTGTGTTGGCTGTCTTGAGCGACAGCGACGAGGACAGCTCGTTGACCGATCTATCCGACGGAGACTTCGAGGATGTCCCTGTTGGCAACGGGCAGAAGGCGGAGGAAGCAAACGGGCCGTCGGACGATGACGATAACGACGACATCGAGTTCGAGGACGTTCCTGCTCCGAAAAACACCCTAGCCAAGGCACCGACAGGATTCACCGACCTGCAACTGACCCTGGACGCTGGTTTCGGCGCTACGACAGATCCCTATGGTGACAAGAAGGGGCCGACGAAGCGCGAGAAGAAGATCAGGAATGTGACGCACTGCATTCATGTGCAGTACTTGCTGTGGCACAATGCTGTCCGAAATGCTTGGCTCTGCGATCCCGAAGTTCAGGCAATTATGATGTCTCACGTTCCCCCCCGTCTATGGGATGAGGTCGACCGGTGGAGGAGAACCAGTGGACTGGATGCGCAACCGAAATCCAAGCCAACCCCAACGAAGAAAATTACGCCAGCAAAAAAGACCCGAGGTAGAGGAAAGGGAAAGAAGACCGAGGAGAAAGACTCGAGAGATTGGGGCGCCGCAGCAGAGAGGCTCGAAGAGGGGGCTGTCGACATGAGCCATGGCGACCCGCTGTTCCGGCTTATGAAGTCGCTGGTGGCATGGTGGAGGCAACGGTTCAGTATCACAGCACCGGGAATTCGGAAGTGGGGCTATATGCATCCCGAACGAGTTGGCAGACTGAGAAAGGCGTGGGAGAGCGAGGATCACGACCAAGACCGGTTCGGGGAACGAATCTGTGGTTTGGAGGAGTTTCGCCAATGCGCTCAGGACTGTACGGGAAGCCGAGACGTGGGCTCCCAGCTCTTCACGGCTCTCATGAGGGCTTTGGGACTCGAAGCTCGTATGGTCGCAAACTTGCAGCCGCTTGGTTTTGGATGGACGAAGGCGGAGGAAGCTGATCCTGAAAAGGATAAGGCGGGATGTTCGACATCGAAAAGCAGCGACCAGAAGAGTCAAGAAAGCGAAAAGGCGAAGAAAGGCCCCAAGAAAGGAACGAAAACAGCAACCAAGAAAGCGACCCCATCGAAACCGACAAGCTCGAGACGCGCCAGTCAGAAAAAGACCATCATCGAGGTGCCTGATACGGACGATGAACTTGGCTTAGAGCATCCTGACAGCGACGATGATTCAATTATAGAATTGGAGGTAACTCCTCGAAAGTCGGCGCCATCCAAGAAGTTTGACAACGACCTAGAGTTTCCACATTATTGGACGGAAGTCATGTCGCCTGTAACGAAGAAATATCTGCCGGTTGACCCGATCGTCAAGAAAGTTATTGGTACCAATAGAGAGCTGGTTGAGTCGCTGGAGCCCCGTGGAGGCAAGGCAGACAAGGCCAAGGAGGTGATGGCGTACGTCGTCGGCTTCTCCCAGGATGGAACAGCAAAGGATGTCACCGTTCGTTATCTCAGAAAACAGCTGTGGCCGGGAAGGACGAAGGGGGCAAGGATGCCCTTGGAGAAAGTGCCTATTTACAATCGCCATGGGAAGGTAAAGCGCCATGACCATTTCGACTGGTTCAAGTCTGCCATGCATGGATTTGTCAGGGGCAGCCGGAAATACCCCATTACAGAGGAGGACGAGGCTGAGAACACGACTGACTTGACTCCGGCGCAACCTGAAAAGAAGGAGGTAAAGGAGGGCAGCGAGACATTGGCTTATTACAAGCAGTCGAAGGAGTTTTGTCTGGAACGACATCTCAAACGCGAAGAAGCACTCCTACCTGGTTCACAACCTGTCAAGACGTTCAAAAACAAAGGCAAAGGCGGGGACATATCGGAAGAGCCGGTTTTCTCGAGAAAGGACGTTGTTAATGTCAAGAGCGCAGAGACGTGGCACAAGCAAGGCAGAGCACCAAAACCTGGCGAATTGCCGCTCAAGCGGGTGCCGTATCGCGCTGCGACAACCAACAGACGCCGAGAAATCGCGGAGGCGGAAGCCATCAGCGGCGAGAAGGTTCTTCAGGGGCTGTACAGTCTTGAGCAGACGGAATGGATCATCCCGCCGCCCATCAAAGACGGTGTCATTCCGAAGAACGATTATGGGTATGTTGCTCTCTACGTCTGCGAAATGTGTTGCTAACATTCTCTAGCAATATCGATCTCTTCGCCGAGCACATGTGCCCCGAAGGTGCTGTCCACGTCCCCTTCCGAGGAGCTGTGAAGGTTTGCAAGAGGCTCGGCATCGACTACGCAGAAGCCGTGGTGGACTTTGAATTTGGACACCGGATGGCAGTGCCCGTCATTCAAGGCGTGGTCATCGCAGAGGAGTACCACGACCAGGTCATGGAAGAGGTCCGCAAAGACGAAGCTGAGCGAGCTCGCAAGGAAGACGAGAAACGGCGCAAAGAGGCACTGCGACTATGGAGCAAGTTTCTCAAAGGGTTGCGCATTGTCGAGCGCATTCGGCAAGATTACGGCCATGTCGATGACAGCGTTCCTGTTTTCCAGAAACATGGTGTGGCCAAAGAATCCAAGGAAGACCAGGACGAGTCATCCAAGGTGGATGCAGAAGCGATGCGTGTGCGGGATGAAGAGATGGCGGGAGGCTTTTTCCCCGAAGGACATGACGAAGAGGAAGCAGGCGGCTTCTTCCATGGAGGACAGGAAGAAGAAGAGGCCGAACCCAGGCGATTTACATCGGGGTTCTTTCCAGTCGTCGACGACGAAGATGGCGACGAGAATATGGACGATGCACTGGTCGTAGATCACGGCGCTGAAGATCAACCTGTCGTGGAAACCGCGGAAGGCGCGGGGGAGGTCGCTGATGAGGCTTTGCAGCCGGAACCAGAGTCAGAGCCAGAGCCTCTCCCCGCGCCGGTGAAGGCTAAACCACGAGCGAAGAAAGCAAGCAAAGCTGCGACCAGAAGATCGACCAGGCGCAGACGGAAGGTTGTTTCCGAAAGCGAGGACGACGACGATGAAGATGAAGATTTCCAGGATTCGGACGACGACTATGTGTGACACAGCTCGGACGCAGTCTAGCTTTTACGAGCAAGAATCTGGGAGCGCACGGGATGTATGACGAGCGCGGTTGGCTCTGGGGCGCGAAGCTCTTTAAAGAATTCATGTAAGCTAGCGATTGTTACACGACGAGGAAGTGAAGGCAGCCGTTTCGTGCCACCATTGGAAGTTTCCATGCCTAGTTTGGCTGGTTGTGCATAGAACGAGACATGCCATTCGTCGCCGCCAGTAGAAAGCCGCCGCTCCCGATGTAATTATGCTGAACTGCGTTGGCTTGCGGGGGCAGCAGTTAGATCGAATTACGACGTTGAGAGCGCCCATACGAGAATGTGGCAGGTGACCATTCGAGACATCAAGATGACATGCCAGGGTGGTGCGATGCCCTTGCTGCGCTGTGAATCGCCTAACCCGGATACTTGGTTTACGGTATTGTCATATCGGCTGCAGTCAACTTTGGAAAGATGATGAAGCTGGCAAAAGCTGGTCGAGAAGCGACTTTTGTCGTCACACTGTGTCAAAATCATTCACATTTTTCGAGAACATATTGCGGATGGCTGCTACCGATTCAATACATGTAGAATTGTATCTGGATAGTATCGATGTTTATCAGGTATCCTTCGTGGAGGATCATGGGTGTCAAAGGCAGCAAGCAGGTCTGTCTCCAATCGAAGCCTCCTCCGCACCACCCCAGTCCAGTCCAGTTGCGGCGTGCTCGATCACCCAGGCCCTCCCCTGCAAATGCACATCCATGGGTTGGCGCTAGGGCGTCCAGGATGGTGCTTAGAGCGTTCGCATTCCCAAGTTCCCGGGGCATTTGACGATCCACCGGCCCATCTAACCCTTTTTTTTCCTTTTTTCTTTGAGTTGGGTTAAACTGCCTGTGCAGCCCAGCTGTCCTGCCTGTGTGGGAAGCCGGGTAGCCTACGAGAGTATCGCGCGATGCAGCGCTTCAATCGGGCACGAC
>JABGLZ010000958.1:53122-81200 GCA_014705045.1 Colletotrichum theobromicola | reverse complement strand
CACGCGCAATACAGCACTTCAATCGGGCGCGACGAGGGCTTCAATCGGGCGCGCAATACAGCACTTCAATCGGGCGTAACGAGGGCTTTAATCGCACGCGCAATACAGTAGTTCAATCCCGGATTACCCGGCTAGTGCGGCCGGGCACTCGGCTCCGGGCCGGCGGGCCCTACACAGGCAGGATAGCTAGGCTGCACAGGCAATTTAACCCAACTCTTTTCTTTTTGATAATCCCTCTAACATCACCCCATACTCCCGCCCGCGATCCGGATGCGCATTTCGGCCGTTGCGCATCTGCGATTTAAATAAACAATAAATAACGTGACCGCCGGATGTAACCTGACATCTCTGGTAATCGACGAGCGAGCTGCAGATCGAGCGAAGCATCGAGGCCGCGTGCATTTCCAGGAACGGGCCGGCACCTTTGGGTTTTGAGGCGACCAGGAGGCGGAGCCTTGCGATTCTCACCTCACCTCAGGGAGAGAGAGAGGCTGAAAGAGAAGACGGGACTACCCTCGGGACGACAGATTGTGAATCGTCCCCCTTGCCGTAATTACTCTTGCCTATTGCCCGGCAGAAAGCTATTTCCAAAGACACTTACCAATTCCTTCAAGTCGTTTTCCGTTTGTCGGGTTGGAGTGCCCTCCTTTCACCCGCGCCTTCTCGAATCAAAGTCGCATTCGCCTGCATCGCAAAGGAAACACCAGCGCAGTCCTCATTCACTTTTACTCGCGATCGCCTTGCCTTGCCTTGCGCTGCGTCGGGACCTCGAAGACCTACGACTTGGACTCGCCTGAGGAAGCAAGCGCCATCCCGCAAGGTTGCCTTGACTCACCTTCTTTTTTGTCTCCGCGACTGCCTCCGTTCGTTGTCTGTTTGTTCCCTCCAAGACTTCACCTTCGGTTCGATATTGGGTACATTTCTTCCTTGCAACAACGAGTTGACCACCACAATTCCATCAAAAGCCATTCACTTGAGCCGCCGTTGGTATTTCTCCCCGTTCGTTCGACCACCTCGACTCGACCGTCTCACCATCGCGACCTTCGACCTCCTACATCCATCTCGGGACCTTCCTTGCCTCTGGCTTCTCTCCGAACCTTCACCACCCAGATATCTGAATTCCCGTCGCCGTCCCTCTCGACGACTCCTACGTCCAGGTAAGTAGGTAATTTATTTGTATTCTTCCCTATCACCGTCATTCCCCCCCAGACGTGGAAGTCCCATTTCTGCCTTCGTCACAGCCCGAACCTTCTTACCCGGTCATGGCGTCGATGGCGTTGCTATACATCCACCTCACGAATATTGGCAAGCCGCAAAGGTTGGATATAACATTTTCGTCATGAGCCCCAATGCAGAAGTGGCTTCCCATCTACCCCTCCCGAATTCCGTTTTCCTTGCGGCGTTGTGTCCATGCCATCGGCGACAATCCCTTCAATGAAAAACATACGACCTCTCCATGGGTTTGCTGCCGGTGTGAGCCCGTCTCCAGCATCAATATCTTGAAAGTTGCAACTCATTATCACCGCTATGGGACTGGAATTAAGCCGGCCTATGAAGGGCAGGGCAGACGCTGACCGTCCACAGAAAGACCTTGGGCCAAATTCTCCGCAACCTCCAGATCACCCGCCTTCCTCATCACGGCCACCATCGCCTCGCCCAGGCCGCACAGAGGAAAACCGCTTGTTGGACCCTGTCCCACGTTTACGCTCTTATGTCGCCGACATCGACTATACGCGTACCCTCCGTCGCTCGCCTGCCCTTCGACGCACTCACCGTGCTGCCAGACGTGCTGTACCCCCTCAACAGCCTCTGGATCTAGCTCAGAGTCCAGTGCTCGCAAATCCAACTGCCGGTGAACATCATCCACACAGACAAGACAAGCCTTCAACCGTACCAAAGGCCAATAGGCCCGTAAAAGCGAAAACCCCAAAGCAACGCAGTGAGCGAGATATGGCAGACATCGAGGCGAGCATCAAGAGCGACTGCGCAGCTCAGATCTTTTCCGTTTTCCCGGACATTTGCCCCGCGTATTTCGAGGAGACAGCTACAAAGCTTCTTTACGATGTGGACAAGATCATCGAGGAGATCCTAGGCGCTTCCTCGTACCCTACGAAAGCCCGCTCAAAAAGTCTCAAGCGTAAACGCGAGTCTTCGGCAAAAGAGGATGAAGTCTCCAAGGTACGGCGACTTTACGACTACGCCAATCGTCCTCCGGAGACAGCACAAGTCTACATCAGTATATCGTAAGTCTTTTGTATCATTCTCCTCGAAATCCCATCCGGTGTACCTGAATCATAGCATTCATACTGCTCGATCCTTAGGAAGACTCAGTACTAACACCCGATACAGGAAGAAGGTGCTCTGCCAAGACTTCCCGCGCGCTACTATCAAGAGCGTTGCGAAACTCCTAGAAGAGCACAATCATTGTCTGATGCAGGCATATCTCGCTTTGGATGAGATCACCCGCAACTGGAAAGCTGGCAAATCTAAAGCGGGCTTCGAGTTCAAGAAAACTAAAACGCCGCCTAATCTAGAGCTCGAGCCGGCGAATCTGGATAGGACCATTCGCGACTCGCCACTCCCCGACAGGAAGAGAGCCCTCGAGGAACTGCGAGCTGCTCGGCAGGTATGCGAAGCAGAACAGTCCAAGCGCAGCTCGGCGGAGGCCAAAGTTCTCGACGAAGAAAACAACTTGAAGCAAGCCCGGGAAGAAGGAACCATTGCTGAATGTGGCTGCTGCTTCGACGAACGTCCATTGAACCGTATGGTTCACTGCGACAACCCGGATGCTGAGCACGTGAGTGGAATCACCCATTTCTTATCGAAGATTATGCATCTAACTTTGCGTCAGTATTTCTGTATCGATTGCGCGCGAAAATGTGCTGAGACGGCGATTGGACTTGTGAGATTTGAACTCAACTGTATGTCGATGGATGGCTGCAGCTTCGACTTCTCTCATTCCCAGCGAGCGATCTTCCTCGACGAAAAGCTTCAAGCAGCGCTTGACCGCATCGAATTTGAAGCAGCTCTGCAAGCTCAAGGCTTCGAGAATCTCTCAGCATGCCCGTTCTGTCCATACGCTGCCGACTGCCCTCCCATCGAGGAGGATAAAGAGTTCAGGTGCGCCAATCCTGAGTGCGAGATCGTCAGCTGCCGCCTATGTAAACAAGAAACACATGTTCCTCGGACTTGTGAGGAGGCTGCAGCCGAAAAGGGAATATCGGAGCGGCGTAAAATTGAGGAGGCCATGTCTTCTGCCCTGATCCGCAAGTGCAACAAATGTAGGTATCCCAGGAGACGCATCCGCGAGGGCTGATTACTGATTTATGCAGGTGGAACTCCTTTCATCAAAGAAGCGGGCTGCAACAAGATGACTTGCGCCAGACCGAAATGTGGAAACGTGCAGTGCTACGTATGCTCTAAGTCCTGCGAATACAGTCACTTTGACGACTCTTCCAGAGGGGGGAAGAAGGGAAATTGCCCTCTCTTCGAAACGACCGAGGTTCGCCACGCGAACGAAGTTCGGAAGGCCGAGGAGGAAGCCCGCCAGAAGATCTTGGCAGCCAACCCTGAGTTGAACGAAGAGCTCCTCAAATTCAATATGTCTAAGCGTGCGCTGGAAAGAAAGTCGGCAATATTCAGAGCACCCCAGCGACCACCCCGGCGCTGGCGCTTCGGAGGCGCAAGATTTGGTGATAACATGCCACCAATGCCACCAATGCCACCGATGCCTCCTGACCTAGCCTTGGAACCAAACCCACACCCGGTCCGACCAGTTCCACCAGTTCAACCAGTCCAACCAGTCCAGCCTGTCCAGCCTGATAAGCAAGCTATGATCAATCGTCAAGTTGCTGAGCAAGCCATCGCGCAAAACCTTTTGCAGGCTCAGCCTGCCAAGCAGCCCCGACTGGTTCGTCTGGCTAGACCTCTGGCTAGACCAGCCCAGGAGGTCTGGCCAGCTAGGATCTGGCCGGCATTTCAATCCATGGCTAAGCAACGCGAAGAATGGGCACCGGATGAAAATATTGCGGCGGGTGGTATACCAAACGCAGCGCCCATCAATCATATGATCCCTAAGGATCCAGCGGGCGTGCCCGTGCCGGTTCAGCAACCAAGCGGAGTGCAGAACGCGAATGCTCACCCTGGTGATGATGGGCAGAAGAACGGAAGGAAATCGGCTGGATTGCCCCGGCCTCCGTATTTGCAAGGACCGATTCCTCCGGCGTATCAGTTTCAAGCCGGCAACAATGGTAACCAGCCTGGCCAGCGGAGACACCTTCCTGATGCCGCCGCCAACATCAACCATAATCCGCTGAACATGCCGCAATTTGGTAGGGGACTCGATTCATTCCGCATTGATGGCGGACTCAGATACAGATTCAACGCCCAGCAACCCTTCGTCTTCCATAATTATCCGCCGCCATCATTCGGTGCCATGGCAAACAACTATCTTGTGCCAGGTGGCATGAACTTCGGGAATAATGCATACGCCAACCCGGTGAACTACGTGGTTCAACAACCAAGGGATGCGTCGGAGCTGGGGAAAACTAGGGATAACCCCTGGGAGCTTGACTGAATCCTTTGCTGCCTTCAATACACGGATTCGTTCATCGTACAAAAGGATTGATGGACTAAGCCGAGGATCAGCAGACGAACCCCCCCTGAAGCCATTCTTCAGACGGAAGCAGATGGCTTTCCTTCGGAGTTCGGTCTCATTCTTTGGGCTGAGGAGCGAGAGCATTCAAGCATGGCGTTGGTAATTTGGTCTTTTGATCTTGCATTGTGAATACCGCCGCTTTGAAGGCGGTTTGGGAGGGCATCTGAGAGGCGGGTTATTTTGTTTACGAGTATAATCAACTAGGCCTTGAGGACAGCCGATGTAGTATTAATACAGAGCGTTCAATAAGTAAAATAGTTGCTGCGTATCTGAAGCATGATGGCGATGCACATGGAGCTACCGCCCTCTTCCAAACTTCTCATGCCATTTGCCCTTGCTGCCAGTGTTCTTGAGGTTAGAGATGGGTTGAAGCTCTGTCTGAGCGACAAGCTCGATAGTCTCGTGGATAGTGGCAATGGCGGCGAGGCCGGAAGTGGGTATGTCTTCGGTGGATGGTGCGGAGGAACGGGGAGTGAGAAGGATGAGGGAGTTTGACGTGTTTTTCTGCAAGAGCTTGTACGTCTTGTCTGGGGTCTTCAGGAGGGCGTTTGTGTCTGTCGACTTGAGCGTGATGCTGTGCCGTATGTGAGTTTGACGTTCCCGTCGTGGTCGGGTGCGGCTCAGCGGCGCGGGTGACGGGAAGGGGAGGTGACGACTTACACCGGAGCATCCTCGGCAGTGAGCAGGGCCTCTAGCTCCGGGGGCAGTTCCATGAGCTTGTAGCCATGGCCGTCCGGGGCATGGGTTAGTGGAATACCGGGGTCCTGGCTAGCCATGTCTCTTTTTTTTTTTACTTGGGTTGGTTGTTTGTCTCGTCTCTGAGACTCAAGTGCGGTTTTTTTTCTCTCCGGGGGGTTCGTTTGGGTTTAGTTTAGCGGGTGGGCGTGTAATTTACACGTGTTGGTTGAGTCAAGATTTGGTGCCTATCCGCATCTCTGTCTTGTCTTTCAGTGAGGGGGATACACGTGTTGCGCGGTGGGAATGATGGTGTGGGTATTTGGGCGGGATGTCTGTGTGGTGGTAAAGTTGGTCGCTGGCAAGCTGGTTACCGTGGTGGTCGTCTTTTTTTTTTTTGTCCCGTTCTTCTGCTGCGTTTCCCCTCCAGAGCGTTGCCCCGTTTGAAGTCGAATCAGATTTCGTCTAATTGGTGCGGGGAAAAGTCTGGATTTGGGGACAGGGAACAGACTTGAAGGGCGGGCAGGGATTGTGGGACGAGATTGGGGATCAGAGATTGGATGCGGCGGGAAGCTCCTCCAAGCAGGAGGGGATCGCGGTGGTGCACGGGCCATGTGAGCTTTTTTTGTTAGGTAGGGCCGATGTTCCTTGTTTAAGGCTGCGCGGCTGTTGCTGGTTGAGAGCGGGTCATGTTTCTGGTCTTGTTCTTGTTGTTTACGTTTGGCATCGTGTGTGTTGGAAAGGTCCTTGAGTGAATGAATGAATACATCGTGAGATTTGATTCTGGCGCACCCGCGTTTTAGCTTTCGGGGCATCGGTGAGGAGAGATGAGGTTTTCATGGTGTGACGGCTGACAATCGATTGGTCTGGACCGACCGAACCTGTGCTGCAGCAGTAGTGGTGGTGGTGTTGTTGCGTCTGCAGCTGCATCGTCTGCACCTCGTTCGCACCAACACCACTCAGAGAAGCCGCTGGTGAAAATTCTCCCTACCCTCCCCTGGGCGACGGCATAGTACAGCATACCCCCGTCAATAGGCTTATCACGGTTCGCACATTCGGTCAATTTTTGTCTGATTTTTATGGACTGGACTTTTTCGAGTCGTGTGTTCTTGCTGCCTCTCTCACAAGTAACTGAGAGACGAGCGAAAGTCGGAAACAAAACAGACAACAGGGGAATTAAGAGACAGAAAAAAAAAGGTCTGGGCCGCAATCCAGTGAGGCGTTAATCGGGTCGCTTATTTCTCCCAGCCCCCCCGGCACACTACCTGGCCGTCCTAATTGCCCTGTTTGTACTCATTGTCGTCATTCTTTTCCCACTTTCCCCATCGCCATCTCTTTTGCTCGGGCTTGCATTGCATGGGCATGGGATAGTCGGTGAGGAGGAGCAAAGGGAGGACAGGATTCGCAGAGAGAAAAAAAAAGAATAAGGCGTTGTTTCCTGTTTCACTGCATGGCATATCTCGGTCAACAAAGAACCATCAACAACAAAAGACGACGTGAGCAGGGTTTGCCTGTCATTGTGGTACCTTGCACTCTGGACCCTTCACTTTAACATTGCATCTGGGCTTGGACTTTGCAGTTGCAGTTGCAGCAACGCAACCACCAAAAAGCTCTCTCGGTAAACAAACAACAACACGCCTCACGGACCATCCACCTCTCAATCTGCAGACTGAACTGACACCTCCTGGCACGGCGACAGACGACAGCCCACGACAGGCTACTTAGCGACTATCACGGCGATAGATAGGCACGCTACCTGGAGCTAAGGTAGCTAAGGTAGAGTCGCTGGACTGGACCGGGCTATTCGGGAGGGACTGAGCAGACTGCCTGCGGTGGTTGTCGCCCAGAAGAAGTCTCCACCATCACCCGGCCTCCTCCACCCACAGCACCACCGTCACAACACACACAGTCCAGTGTCTGGTGGGCAGCAGCAGCAACGCACCGCACCGCACCTGCGACCCGACGACCTTCAACTCGACTCGACTCGACCCCGGCCAAGCTCAACGCCAGCCAACTCACACCGACACAACATCATCTTTCTCGGGGCAGTTTCGAGTCTTGCTTCTTGCTGACCTTGACGCGCTAACCAGTCTGGCACTCGCCGCCTCTTCATCACACTCTTTTTGTCTCTACTTACTTTTTTTATTCCTCTTGAAGTCTACTCTACCCTACGATTTGCTGGTGCTGCCCCGTCTCGCTTGTCGCATCGCGATCTTATCGC
Source organism: Colletotrichum theobromicola (assembly GCA_014705045.1). NCBI lineage: Eukaryota > Fungi > Ascomycota > Sordariomycetes > Glomerellales > Glomerellaceae > Colletotrichum > Colletotrichum theobromicola. The sequence continues at coordinate 73,647 of JABGLZ010000958.1, read as the reverse complement.
TGCCGCTGTCGCCGCCCTCCTCCCCGGCTGCGACTCATCCCGACCACCACTCGCTTTAGCGACGACGATTGCGCCCAACGCGATCGACGCCTACACACGCATAGTCACACTCGTTTACCGTCTTTGCACCCTCCCTTTTGTGTGATTTGTACGCCCGCCCCGTCAGCAATGACCCTGGCCCATTGACGAGACCACGCGACCGACCGATCGACCGAACGACCGACTGCCCATCGCCAACAGCAGCAGCAGCAGCAGCAGCAGCCCCCGACAATGGTTCGTGTCACGGAAGAGCTGGCTCTGTCCGCCGAGCACCTCACCCTCTATCACGCCGCCGACCCCCTCCTCGGCCACCTGCCCGTCCTCATCTTCCACGGCCACTCCACCACCGCAAACTACACCCTCAACAGCTCCCGCGTCCAGATCCACGTCTACAGCCCCGCCGGCTTCCAATCCTTCCCGCGCCTGACCATCCAGCCCAACTCCCCGTTTTACGCCGTTGTCAACCACCTCCCGCGAGAATGGCAGGGCGACGAGATCTACAGAGGCCTCGCCTTCGGTCTATACAAGTACTTCCAGGAGCTGCCCGAGGTCGTCAAGAATCACCTCAAGAACACATACCCGACCACAAGGGGGCGCCGGCCGGGAAGTGGGCCCGCCCTGTTTGGGGAGCAACATGCCGCCGACTTGGCCAAGAACATGATCAAGAGCGAGAACACGGTCGAGGTGCTCGAGACCCTGCAGACCGCTCTCCAGACCCAGCACCTGAGCAACGTCGATATTGATTTTGTCCTGCCGCCTGGCTCCATTGTGCCGCTACAGCCCGAGGACTTGGAGGAGGTGCCCGAAGACGAGGACGACATTCTTGACCCTACGCTGCGACAATATGGAGGATACACGTCGCTGGTGAAGCTCCTCGGAGAGCCCGTCTTCTTGCCGACGTCGAGGTTACGGAGAGCGCCGTCGAAGCCGACTTCGCTGAACCGCAGCAAGTCCTTCTCCAAGGACCAAAAGGTGGAGCTGAGAATGAAGCTTGGGGAACTGGTGGACACCGAGGAGAGATACGTCCTGAAGCTGAATGAGTTGGTCAAGCACATTGCCGACGACTTCAGGCAGTCAGCGAGACACCGCGATGCAAGCAGCCTGAGCCCTTCCGAAGATGAACTCGCGCAGCTGTTCCCCGAATCAGCAGACAGGATTCTGCAAGTCAACTCCGCGTTCATGCAGGAGCTGCGCAAGATCATGGACGACACTGAGGATGAAGCTCTGAAGGACATGGAGACGACCACAGTTGCGCTGACGGGATCCAGGCTGGGATCTCCGTCAAAGGCAAAGGATCCCAGCGGCGCATTGGCGATTGCGAGAATATTTCTCGAGTGGTTCCCCAAGTTTACAGATTGCTACCAGGACTACATCCGGGCAAGTCAGCATTTCCCCACTCTGCTCAACTCATTCCTTGACGAGCAGTCGAGCTTCCGGCAACGAGTCATCCAGAAGGGCGAGCAAACGGTCCGCTCTATACTCATCGAGCCCGTGCAGCGTCTCCCCCGATACAGCTTGCTCATTGACCAGATCGTCCAGTGTCTCCCAATGACACATCCTGCGCTCCAGCAGATGCTCAAGGCACGAGATATCATAACGAATATTTGCTCCATGGACGACCCCGTACCCGAAAAGCCCCACGTGACAGGTCGTCTACGAAATCTGGTTGAGAGCTGGCCTTTGGATCTCGAGCCTCAAGGAAGATTAGTGCTTGCGGCGGACTTTGTGGAGCTCCCCGCGCCCTACCGGCACCTCGACCCACCCCAGATGTCGGAGCGCGCCGGCATCTTCCTCCTCTTCTCGGATTGTCTGGTCATTTTGAAGAAGCTGGGCCCTAAGCCGATGAGTGGACGAGACCTCCTTCGTGAAATTGATAAGCCCTCGGCCGCAGGGCTCTTGATGTCTATGACCAATGCTGCAGGTGGCCAGGCATCGTACGAACTTGCATTCACCGGCTGGCACAGCCTTGCCGACGTACGCTTCACCGAATCCGCAGATGGCTCGCTCGTTTGGATGACTTCGACGCAAGAAATGAAGGGAGCGCATGCTGGAGAATGGGTTACTGGTACCGCTGTCACGTCACGATGCTTCTTGCTCGAGGAAAGCTTCGAGGCGAAGGGATCCAAATGGACAGAGGATATCGTCAAAGCTCGAGTAGAAGGTCGATTTTCGGAAAAGGAGCGCGAGGATCCCAGCTGGTCTCTTCGGTCGTTCAGACTGCCAGACAATAATCTTGGAGTTTTCGCCGCCGTTTTCCAGGAGGGGGCAGATCAATTAGTTGAAGGGCGCAGAGAGCCAGCGCCGATTCGCATCGTCATCGACCACGAGAAAGGTACCAAGGGAGCACCTATCGGCCATTACGGCGTGGAAATCACGGTCAACGTTAGAAGCGGTGACCTCAAGAGGGTGAACATGCAGACTGCTGGCTTGAACGGCAGGCAATTTGCCGATGATGTTGCGTTGGATGACTTCTTGCCAACGCTTACACGACGAGGTAGGTTTCCACAATGCTCTTGAAACAGGGACTACCGCTAATCTTGTGTTCAGTCATACAACTACTCAGCTTGCAATTCAACGCATCAAATCTCCGCTTGGCGCCTGCTCTAGTTTCATACTACACTAAAATACTCAAGGGGCTGCCTCTCATGACCAGAGCGGAAAAGACGAGATCCTTCCTGGCCTCATCACCTGTCAAGGGACTGTTCTCCAGCATCTGGGGCGGCTCTACTAACACCGAGGCACACAGCCCACCAAAGCACAACCGCACACCCGTTACGAACCTTTTCCCGCCGCCGCCCGTGTCTCGTGCCAATAGCGATCAAGGGTCCATATTTGGCTCAGCCAGGGGCAAGGACGGCATCAAGATGGCAGGCGACGATCGTCCTGAGAACCCGCTGGTGCGGCTCGAGCAGACATTTACGGGATATGTTGCCAGCCTGCAAAATCGCAAGGGTAGCATCATCGGACGCATGTTGCTGAATCGATCCGTCGCGGATGAGCTTTCTGTCAACGATCTCTACAACCGTCTCATTGAAAGCCCCTTCGACCTCGATGCCTCATCGGAGCTGGGAGCGGACGTCATATTTGTAGCCTTTGAGAAGTTCATTCGCATCGCTTGGTGCGAACAAATGGGCCCTATCATGACGAAGCAGGCTCTGGATACGTTGCTAGAGCGCATGAACCGACAGGTGCCCGGAAACTTTGCCGACTTTGTCAACTTCATGTTCAAGGACATGGCACCTCAGAACCAGCGAGCTTTCACCGCTCTCATCAAGCTTCTGGCCGATTTGCTCGACGGTTGCGGTAACGACGGCGACCGAGGCATTCTGACCGTCTCTTTTGCGGAACTTTTGGTCCATGATGGCACGGCGCAAAACTACATCAACCTTCTCGATCGCCTGGTGGAGGATTGCGACAGAATCTTTGATGACGCCGGCTTCGGTATTAACCTCACTGTTCAGCAGGCTTTTGAGTCTATGAACTCTCGAAGCGGAAAGTCGCATACGGGCTCACTCACCTCGAACACATCCTCGATCCGCCGCAAATTTGGCTTCGACACCCTTCTGCGACAAAACAGCAAGAACGACTCAGAACGTCCGTCCGTCTGGCGAACCCTGAGCAAACATGGCCGTCATCCTGCGTCTGCCGACGCAGCCTCAAGCTCTAGTTTATCCAAGATGACGTCTGCACGCGCAAGGTCCATCGACTCTGGCACGCAGCCTGGTCCCAATAAACTTAGGCGACCTGGCTCTCGTGATAGACCGCCAATAGCTGGCGCATTCGATGAGGCTCCCCGACCAACCAGCTCCCAGAAGCTCGACATGCGCTTAGAGACGATTGGCGAGCCTGAAGTCGAGGCGCCACCCACCAAGTCATCCAAGAAGAAGCGCCGCAGCTCGCTCTCTGATCTCAGGAGTCTGATGGAAGCAGCAACGATTGTTGACCCACAAGAGAAGATAGAGGAGGCTTTGATGCCGCTACGCATCAATAAGCAGACTTCAGAGAAGTTCAACTCAACACCGAGAATACCGTCGCCCTCCAGGATACCGATAAGCCCAACGTCCCAGAGTCTACGGTCTCCTCGCATGATCTCGCCACGCCTGAAGGAAAACCCATCGTCACCAGATCCACTCCAAATCCTCCACACTCCCCACACGCCTCACACCCCTGGAGCTCTCGACCGCGAGAACACGCCCAGCCGCACGCCTAAGGGGCACGGAAGAGGCCTTTCAACGTCAAATATTCCCACGCTGAGGCCCGCCCGTCCGACAACAGGCAGCCACTCGACCGATGCCATCCCGCGACCGTCTACCAGCCCCGGGAAGCCCCCCGGAACCGGCAAGCTTCGCCTTCAGTCACCGCAGAAGCTTCGCGAGCGGCTGCAGACGGAGAAGAAGGCCGTTGAAGATGTCGATGCGTCGCTCAAGTCGGAACTTTCCAAGATTGCGGAGGAGATGTCACGGGTCAACTCCGGTCTCGGCGGGCGCACCAACACGTTGGACCTACGCAAGCTGACAGACTCGGTCAAGACGCTCGAAGAGCGTATCCCGAACATGATGACGGAGCTCACTGAGCGGCAGACATCCATTCAACGCGACATGGAGAGCACGCTCAAGGCATCGGAGACCAAAGTCAAGAGCATCGACCAGCTCTACAGAGAGGCAACGGCGGAGAACGAGCTCATGTACGAAAAGTTCAACAGTGAGCTTGGCAAGATTGTCAAGGCGCTGAAGGGCAAGGGTCGCGAGGACAAGGAGGATCTCCTCCGAAGCCTGCGTGAGCACAGCGAGGAGACGGCGCGGGTCAAGAAGGAGAACGCGCGGCTGAAGCGGGAGATTGTCAGCCTTCGGACTCTGATGAAGGGGGCCGATGCCTAGTTGAAGTGCGGAACAAACAGAAAAACGGTGTGGGATTAAAGCTAGGCCAGAATCTGTCGGTATGCTCTTGTGGCGTTTTTTTTCGGGGAATATGCGTTGCGAGCGAGTCCAGGGCTTGGGGGGTGTACTACTACTTTTTAACTACTGCGACGGTTTGATTTCCTGGCTTGTCTCTTTCATTTCGCACGACCTGGCTTCATCTTCGGCCAGGATCCCGGAGGAGGATTTGGTCGCTTCTTTCATTCTCTTTTTTGGTCGGGCCTGGGCAGGCAAGTGGGCAGTAAGCAGGCCCGACACTGACATGGACAGGACTGGAATTGGGCTTGGGTTGACTTGGGTAGACGGGATGTGGGTGGGTGGATGAATGTGTGTGATGGGATGGGATGACGGGGTCTTGTATGGATTGATGGATAGATATGCTGACGAACAGCATGTGGAATGTGTATATGGTGGATGAATTGAGATGTGAGTTGAATGATGGGATGTGCTGTGACGTATGTGATTCGCTACGGTGAGCTGTATCGTGTGTGTCCTTGCCCGTGACGCATGAAATAAGTAGAAAAAATGGCCGTGCAGATACAGGAGAAAACCAGGTGGTCTCTTGGTATGTTTGATAATTGTGATCAATGGACAGTATTATCCGTGGCTTGCGGCTAACATAAGCGATGGGCATGCTAATAACAGATAGAGTCGGACATTAATAGACGGTGAAGAGGCGGAACACATGTTAGCTCCATGTGTTTGGTCGTTGCATTCTTTTTTTTTTTTTTTAATAGGTGCATGGGAGCTACCAGCTAGCTGCACAGACAGAAACACCACCACACCGCCAGGGCCCCAGCGGACGACCCCGCGCTACCCCTATGAAGAAAAGGAGGGTTTGCTCTAACCGTCATGCGGCCCGTGCCCGTCGGTGCCTGCTTTGGTGGTGCTGACCTAAGGCGGAGTAGTTGCCTTAGTGTAAGGTAGGTAAGGTCGGTAAGTACCCAAGTGAGGGGCCACTACTCACTCGACTGGTGCTGGATTGATGGATGAGTGAGTGTCAGTGAGTGAGTGAGTGGGATTCGCAGAGGCGAGGTACGTGTATGTAGTTACACTGAGGCAGGCAGGCGGTGCACCTGCCACCTGAAAAATTGCCGGCCGACCCCTCCTCCCCTCCTTGTTGCGCGCGCTGTCCATAGTAAACAAGTGGAAACAAGCCAACTCTGCTGGCCTGTGAGAGAGTTGGCTGTGGCACCTCGTTGGCTCCACCCGCGCGTCTAAACGGTAAACCACCCCGCCAAAAAAGACGATTGCCCGAGAGAAACATCACCAGAGACGACGGTACCGCCAACTTCCACGCACACACACACCCACACACAACCTGTGCCCATATACATACTACTACTAACGCACACGCACACTCGTCCACACCAAGCATACCCAACCCACTTTCTACCCGACCGCCTCCTTCGTTAGGTTGCCGCACCCACGAGTCCTTTCCATCTTGCTTTTGGTGGTTCCGGGCCGACTTTCCTTGCGCACTCCCCGCGGACCTGTGCTGGTGCAAGGTAGTTAATTGGTTTCGTTTCGTTTTGTTTCCCAGGTTGCTATCTCTCTCTGTCTGCGGCAACACCCACCACCACAGATACCACACCACCACCACACCGAGTGGCGCATACCGGCACCCCAACAAGCGGGACGCATACCGATTCGGGTCGAGAGCAAACACGCGACCGACCGGAGACATATCCCAGACCTCCAAACATCCAGACGACAGATAGGCCCGCGTGAGTGTCGTCTCTCCGACAAAACACCCCCAGCCCACCATGGAGGACCAGCTGGTTTCGCTGCTGGCGAACGTCCAGAGCTCCGATCAGGGCCCCCGCCAGCAGGCCGAGATCGAGCTCAAGCATGCGCGCGCGAACCCGGCCTTCCCTACCTCCCTCGCCAACATCGCCAACCACGCCTCCATCGACACCGCCATCCGCCAGGCCGCTCTCAGCACCCTCCGCCTCTTCATCGAGAAGAACTGGAGCCCCGAAGACAGAGACGCCTCCGAGCCCCTCGTCGACATCTCCGACGCCGCGCGCGACCAGCTGCGCAACACCCTGCTGGAGATTGCCCTGAGCAATGAGGACAAGAGACTCGTCAAGATTGCGGCAAGGTATGGCGGTTGCGGTATCTACAGAGAGTCACAGTCCCTCTGCGCGGCGGTCTCGTCATGAAATTGCGCGCGCGGAATCAAAATGCACCATATACACAAACGCACACACACACACAAGAGGCACAAGTCACTGACATTGTTCCAACGTCTAGCTATGCTATTGGAAAGATCGCGTCAGCCGACTTCCCCGAACGATGGCCTCAACTCCTGCCCACCGTCCTGGGCGTCATCCCCTCGAGCACCGACGTCCAGCTCCACGGCGCCCTCCGCGTTCTTGGCGACATTATTGATGAGAGCCTGAGCGAGGACCAATTCTTCACCATGGCCCGTGATATTGTAAAGGCTGTCACCGAGGTTGCCCTGAACGAGGGCCGGAAACCCAACCTCCGCGCTCTTGCCATCTCCGTCTTCCGCTCGTGCTTCGACCTCATGGATATTGTCAAGGAGGACCACATGAAGGAGGTTAAGGCTTTTGCCGAGGAGGCCCTTAAGGACTGGTACCCCTTCTTCGCCCAGGTCCTCAAGACCCGTCTGCCCGATGCCCCGGCCGAGCTCGCCAGCGGCCAGCCCGAGAGCTGGAACCACATCATTGCCATGAAGCTGCAGGTCGTCAAGACCCTCCTCAAGGTCAAGTCCGTCTTCCCTCACCTACTGCTGCCACACAGCACCAGCCTGTTTACCGCCGTGTGGGAGGAACTCTCGCTGTTGCAGAAGCCCCACGAGGACCTCTACATTGGACACGAGGCCCAGGGCCGTCTGGAGGACTCGGACAGTCTGCCTTACACGCTGGATTTCTTGATCCTGGAGGAGCTCGACTTCCTCAACCAGTGCTTCCGCGCGCCCCCGGTCCAGGCCGAGCTCGAGGCGCAGCTGGCCGCCCACCCTTCTGCGCAAGAGACCCCCTGGATGGTTGAGGTCATGAAGATGGTTGTTGGATACTCTCGCATCAGCCGGGAAGAGGAGGAGCTCTGGGACATTGACTGCTCTCTGTACTTGGCCGAGGAGACCTCCGTCACTGCTAACTACACGGCACGCACGGCGTCTGGTGATCTTCTCATCAAGCTGGGCGAGTGGTACAGCGAGAAGGCTGTTGAGGGACTCTTTGGTTACACCAAGACTCTGTTCCCCGGCGACGGCTCCCAGTGGAGGAGTCAGGAAGCTTCTCTATACCTGTTCAACATGCTGATGAGCGACTTCCAAGACATGGAGAAGCCCATCCCGGATGCCGTTTCCGAGGCGTATCTCGGTCTGGTCGACTTCGCCGTGAACCAATCCGAGCAGCCTCTGCTGAGAGCTCGTGGTTATCTTGTCGGAGGTACCCTTGCCCGCGGGTTCGCGACGCCCCCAGCCCTCCTCGACCGCATCATCCAATGCATCACTTCCGAGGAGTCCGAGGTCGTTCAGGTTGCGTGTATCAAGGCTGTGGAGGGCTTCGTCAGATCTGGCAGAGTGGGCGGAGACCGTCAAGTCCCAATCATCAACGCCATTGCTCAGTACATGCAGAACAAGGACCCCGAGGAGATGGAGGATGCCGATGAGCTGCTCGTAACCCTTGCCGAGTCTCTGCGCTCCGCCATCAACATCGACACCCGCATCGCTCTGTCTCAAGATGTCCCGTCCGTCGATCTCCTCTTTATGGTTGCGAAGCTCGGCGCCTCCAACTTCCAGGCCACCATGCTTATCTGCGAGGCCTTTGAGGAGATCGTCCGCACTCTGTCTGACACCACCTCGTACACTGCTCTGTGCGCGAAGATTCTCCCTACGTTGACGGCGGCTTTTAACACGGCCAACGTCACTCAGGATGATCCTCTCGTGACTGTTGCCACCGAGCTGCTTACTGCGCTTGTCGAGCACGGCTCTGAGCCCCTCCCTGCCGGCTTCGTAGCCGCAACTCTCCCCAAACTCAACCGTCTCCTAATGGAGTCCAACGAGGGAGAAGTCCTCCGGCCCGGTGCGGAGTCTGTCAAGTACCTCCTCATGCACGACCACCACCAGGTGTTTGGCTGGCACGATGAGAGCGGCCGCTCCGGTCTGGAGGTCTGCCTTCACATCATCGACCGTCTGCTTGGTCCTTCGATTGAGGACAACTCCGCCTCCGAGGTCGGAGGTCTCGCGGCGGAGCTCGTTGAGAAGGCCGGACAGGAGCGTCTTGGCCCCTTCCTGCCTCAGCTTCTCCAGGCTGTGGCTACCAGATTGGCGTCCGCTGAGGCTGCTCCTTTCATTCAATCCCTGATCCTCGTCTTTGCGCGTCTGTCTCTCGTCGGCGCCCATGACGTTGTTGAGTTCCTCAGCCAGATTCAGATCCACGGCAACACTGGTCTCCAAGTTGTGCTGAGTAAATGGCTTGAGAACTCTGTCAGCTTTGCCGGCTACGATGAAATTCGTCAGAAGTAAGTCATGTGAAATCTTCCCAGTGTGCAGAACTGACTTGTGTAGCGTTATTGCGTTGTCGAAGCTGTACTCCTTGAATGATCCCCGTCTTGCCCAGACTATGGTTAAGGGCGACATGATCATCAACCAAAGCGACGGTAGAATTATGACGCGCTCACGCGCCAAGGCCAGTAAGTACTGCAAGACCGCAACGCTGAAGTAGATGTGCTGACATTCAAGACCCGGATCAATACACTGTCATCCCTGCCTCCCTGAAGATCCTCAAGGTCCTTATTGAGGAGCTCCTCTCCGCATCAGGTGCCAACGCTGCTGCCAACGCCGCTGCCGTTGCCGCCGCGGCCGAGTTCGCCGACGAAGAGAACGACGACGACGGCTGGGAGGACGACCCCGAGGCGCTCGACCTTAGCCTGGGCGGTGTCAAGAACGATCTCATGTCCTATATTGAAGGCTCCGGCGCCCGCCAACGTGACGACGAGACGCAGGCCTACCTCACCGAGTTCTTTCTGCGCGCGGCTCAGGAGAACGTGGCCAATTTCCAGGAGTGGTACGGTATGCTGACCGAGGAGGAGCGCGGCAAGCTCAACGAACTTGCCAACGCTGCCGGCCAGTAGGAAGACGCTGCGGATGGGCGGAATGGTGAAGATGGGTCGGCGTCGCCGTCGATGGTGAATCCGCTTCAACCGCAATTGCCATTGACTGGCGCTAGAATGCGGAACCTGCGTAAGCAGCATTTTTGATGCGTCTCGTATACATGCCGCCTGTCTGTGGCTCGACGAAACGCTGAGGCGCTCATGATTAGGGTGCCCCTTCTCTTTTGAGAGGCAATATAGGTGATCTACATAATTTCTCGTCGATGGCTTCCAATTTGGCGAGGGAATATCACAAGTAGTAGCGGTGGCAGTTGGGGGCGGGTAAAGAGCTGATAAAATGGGGCGATGCAAATGGGACGACGCAACGAAACGGATTGGAAATGTAGATAGATCACACACACACACAACACCCCCCCTTTTAGAAGAACTGCAGCGGCTGTCTGGTTCCCCCTGTGGTAATGATGACATGGTCACATTCCCAAGGTGGACGCCGCGGCCTTGGCGGCGTGCGAACGAATGATGGCTCTCTCTCGAACCCTTTGGTTTTTGCTTGATGAGGCGTCGATAATGTTAGATTAAATTTACGTTGCGAATGGGATTGCTGATGTGGTCACTTTGAGTAGTTTTGTGTTCCTTAAGGGTTGGCAGTAGAACCGGCGTTGATGGTAGGTGGTTTGCTTTGCTTACCCAACATCCCTCCGATAAGGTGCAAATTCTCATGTCTGATCCCTCAGATGGGACCGTTCGTGTTGGCCATGTGTTTTGGACTATTCCTCGTGGAAATTCAGGTCTACTGAGGATGTTCAAGGCTCTGTCTTTGTCAAAAGCTCATGGTATGGAGATCACGAATGGCGAGATTCAAGAGATTTTGGTGGTTTTTCTATCTTAAAACCCCCTAATCAACTTCAACAACGTTGGATTGGTTTTTTTGCTAAGTTAAAGCAATGGCGGAGCACTGATTTAATACCCTCCTTCATCTTGTTGAGAGTGGACAGTGTAGTATAAAAGACGTAACGTGGGTAGGAAGAAGGATCTTCACAATGAGGCATCTGTGAAAAGATTGTTTTCTGGCAGCCAGCTGCCAATTAACATATTGCGAGATACCACATACCAGAGAAGGGGGTTTTGATGGCCAAGGCCCAAAAGTGAAGTCATACCTTACTGGGGACACCAACCGTTCCTGTTCGTCTTTGAGCAGGATAGTCCTGTAGGTATTTGACGGTGTAATCAACGCCATAGTCGTTCCCTGATCAACAAGTCTGTTGCTGGTCCACATCGAGGTCATAAGACGTCTTCCGTGGAGATGTCTGGTTGGCGCCCAGAGCCAACGTTCTCAATCAACATTAATATGACAGTCAAGCTCGCCCTAACCACTTTCCTTATCACAGACTGATCTCATGGGCTCTCTTTTGTGGTGTTGAGGTTAGCCACCTCGAGGGAAGCAGCTGGGTAAGGGTTTTGCGCCTGGGAAAACGGAACCGATTGCAAACAGACGATGGCGGAGAGAGTCTTCATAGCTCTCACACAGCGCAAATCTTTACAAATTCGAAAAAATATAAGTCAAGTGTTGATGGTACTCATCTTGAACTCTGCTTAAGGTATAAAATACCTTGCATAGACCCTGAATATGTCACAAAACACACAGCTAATCATCTCCTGTTGATGATCGACTTCCTACAATCAATATACTGAAGACCGTGAGAACCCGTATAATTCTTTCCAAGATATGCACTCTCGTATTTTATCGGATCTTAATCTTGTGACACATGCGTATACCTCACTACAGACGTTGTATGATACGGCAAAAGATGTGATGCTGAGAGACGGTTCCGATGGAGCATAAGGCAACTCTTATTGCACTTTTCATACGCCTGTCTTCTTGTCAGGACTATGGGTCCTAGGTTTGTATGATGGAGACTTATATCTGCACACTCACGGGAACGATGCTAAAGTTCTTGATGCTCGCAGGTGAAGATGGGACTTATGCCAGCTAGTCAAAGAAGAACACCTCAGACTGGAGGTGGTTAGAATGTTCACAAACCATATGTGAATTCGTGAATATGGAAGATCCCAAAATCTCTAATCATGCTTTTCTCCCGGTTTAAACAGTAGAATCGAATCTGGATCTTTTCCTTCTATCCTAGTCGGCATCTGATTGGCCTAGAACAACATCAAGAGTGAAACTGGGTACATTTGGTTTAGAGTCTTTAATTATAGCTATCAGCAGTTCCAAATTGTTATTTCTAGTAATCATCCACGGGGGAATAATCAGGAAAGAGTAATCATGCGTCTTAAATAGACTGCGTCGTCGTACCGGGGAGTGATAACAGTATCTCCCCGATTTCAAAATAGGAAAAGTTGCTTCTTAAGGAAGTGAACCAGTCGACAGGTCTGAGATGGCACAGATCTTCGGGACTCGGTACTAGCAGCAAGGAGCTGTGTAAACACCTCACATTTCGATCCGTGTAATGTAAGGCTGTCCAAAGCACGTAACCTGTGAGATCAGCGGTACATGGAGGGAACCATAGTTGCATTGAAAACTTCTTTGCTCGCCCTGAATACCCCCCAAAACAAAATGGAAGGCTCAGACAGTGCTGGGGTAAGATGTTTCCACGGGAATGACGACTTCCAGCTACCCGCGCCGCAGGCGTCGCTAATGACATACACAATCTACAAGACACGCCAATGGACCTAGGAGAGATTGTTTGAATCTTTTTTTCTTCTTGATCTGTACTCCTTCCCAATAAAATTATCGTAGTCTTGATCGCCCATGAACTTCACAGAGGCCTCGGTCTACATAGTAGCGCACGAGCACGCGCCACCCCCACCTCCACTCCCGCGCCACACGTCCCAGGCTCACTCGCCTAACGCCAAATTTTTTAATTCACCACTCGAAGAAAGTCAATACATTATCAGCAAAAATAAAAGAGCTCGCAAGCTTGTACTCGCATAATTGTGACAAGAGAGGGATTCGAACCCTCGCCTATTTCTAGACTAGCACCTGAAGCTAGCGCCTTAGACCGCTCGGCCATCTTGCCGTGTTGTTGAATGACGGCCGCCAAGTCCAGAATATGATGTGTGGGCGTGGGGCTCGGGCGGGGTCTGCTCAGTCCGGGTGTGCTCGTGGGTGATCAAGGTGCGTGATTGGCTCATTTGGTTTAAAAACAGGCGTAAAAGTGGCAGTCTGTGTCGCTCGTACGTACATGAGTCGCAGTATCTGACTCAAGAGTGGTTTGTCAGGGTAAGGTAGGTAGTTCTGGAAATGCCTTCTGGCTCTCTCTGGCCCGGCAGATCCACAAACGAGGTACCGGAGCCGACTCCGCTGCCCGGCGCCGCCAACTACAGGGTGTCCGGTAGAGCCCGGACGGGTGCTCTCACTTAAGCGGCATGGTACCGCCTACTTGAGCCATGCGATCATCCCAGATGTTCCCAGCGTCCTGAACTTCTTGTTTCTCAGTGTCAATCTTCTTATCTCTGTCTGCGATCACAATCCGCCATCAAGCCTGCGGCTGAATAGCCAAAATCTTTCAGCATTACCTCCGGCATCAACCAAACGAGGATCGAATTCTTCGGAATCATTCAATGTCTGAGACCAAGGCCTTCTTTTTGCAAGAGGAATTTGGGACCTAACTCCCTTGAGTGATTCGCTAGGTCGAAACCCACTCACTCCCGCTCGCAATTGGCCAAGTGAGATATGAAGAGTCTCACAGTCGTCATCGGGACATCCGATATCCAACCGTCGGTGATGTTTCACTGTTAGACTTTTGTGAGCTGAAGCCAGTGTCATTCTGATTGAAGCCACATCCTCAGCCCTGTTTCGCTGGAGCAAGTCTGGGGCATTCTCTCAGCCCCTTAGTATTTGTCTAAGACACCGAGAAGGCGCTTGCATAAATATCACGAGGAAGTGTTCACGAGAAACTGCGAAGCATTCCTTGACTGTTTCGAAATAATTCACGTAACCAAAACATCCTTATTCTGATTAAAGTCTCTATTGACAATGGACGAACGTGCACTTGAGAAGCTCCTGGAATGGGTGTACAATTCAAAGTAAGTCAAACTTAATTCCAATAGAACGCCTTCATAAAGGGCATTAGGTGATGCAGAAATTGAAGAGGCACGAGACGGTGTGAGGGTGTGAAGGCCCTCGCCATGTCAACTTGTTTTAGACGCCCTCAAGTCGTTTCGGCTCGTGTTTCCGCAAATATGGGAACGATCAAAGCATCCGCAACACCGGGTTGGCCGTGAATACCATATCCTGAGATACCTCCGAATGCTGGAATCGTGAGTCGCGGTCTCAGTTGAGCCTGCCATACACCCACAATCAATAAGACCTTGCGGACCATCGGCATTCTGCGATGTGGCATCTGCACTGTCAATGGATGTTCCACCGAAATTGCCTTCACATATAATTAGCACTACACATGACTGCCCTCATCTGTTTTCATTTCCCACCAACATATATAGAAGATTCACCAGCGTTGTGGTGGAGTCTTCTGTCAACGGTTTGACCAACATTGAGCATCCGTTATTAACTCCCTTCCCTCTACAAACGAAGGCCTGATTGCGCGATGGGTAACTGCCTATCTGACTTTGCGAGCACCCCGAACGTGTTCAACGGGTGCGGAGCGCTCGTGGATGGAATCGCGAACCTGGATCTCCTGACAATCTCGTCGTCCAACACGCCAGCATTCTGCAGACAACGTGTGCGAACAACAACCGGCGGTTTTCGTTCGTAATTGATGACAAGTGCTACTGCTCAAAACTAAACTCGCCTGACCCGATCTTCATCAATTCCCCACCGCCAAATCGCTACCCAAACAACTTCCCAGCCGGCCAGAGCCCTTGCACTCGACCTTGCCCAGCCACTCAGACATACGTTGGGGCAATTGGCTCGACCAGTTGCGGAATCACCGCAACCGCGAGTTGCGGAGGGATTGTCGGCGGTACTACGCTCTTCTCAGTCTACGGGCCTTCCTCCATATCAACTTTCAATCCGTCGACGACTTCGACGAGCTCGGTAATATCTACAACCTCGTCTTCCTCGTCTTCTTCGTCTTCTTCATCTTCCTCGTCAACTTCCTCATATCCGACGTCGACAAGCTCTGCTGCCCCTTCGAGTACCACAGTATCTCCGACAAGTAGCAGCACAGTGGCTTCGACAATTACATCTTCTTCCTCGGATGTTTCGTCGTCGTCGACATCACAGCCGTTAACGAGCACCACGAGCGCTGGTTCAGACTCCGCAAGCGCAGCGTCAACAAGTACATCTACAGCATCATCAACGACTACGAACACGGGCATCTCCGCATCTACGTCGTCAAGTACTTCAAGCAGCGTGGATACCATCACCGGTAACACACCCGTAACCAGCTCAAGCGGCGTCCTTGCTACGACTAGCAGCCCGACATTTAGTTCAATGACTAGTCTACACTTCACCAACACGACCTCCGGCACCAGCGGCAGGACTTTCACGCCAACTGCCAGCATCACCAGCAGCCTGTTGGCATCAGATCAAACGACTCCCGCGCTGTCCAGTCTCGACCTTTCCTCGCCATCCTCCGCCGTCCCAACAACAAGCCCAGGTAGCTCGAGATCCACTTCCTCCACGACGAGGATAAGCAGCACGACCACACCGCCGCCTGCCACCACAACTGCTGACGCCACGCAAGCCATCCCTTCATTTCTTCAATCGGATTTCATATTGGCTATCATCGGAGGACCACTGCAAAGCCAACAGGCTCAGACTATATCTTGAGAGCAGAGAGAGTGGAAAGGTTGGCAGATTATAGCAGAGCAGGACATGAAGTGAAGAAGTCATGTAGTGCATGTATGCCAGATATTTACCATGTTCTGCCCTTTGGCACAAATGAAGCAATCTAACTTAGAAACAGTGCCAAGAACAAAGCAACATGACAGTTGACAGAGCCAATCCTCTTGACTCGGGGCTCATAGCGATGAACACTTCACAAATCCCGATCGCGGTGCTTCTCGTCTCGGAGGTCGTCCCGAAGGTCTCACCTCCATGAGCATCCCGGAGTCAGAATACGGTCGGCACGCTTCGCAGACGGGCGGAAACACCACCGGCAGGCCCGGAGGTTCAGTCTGCGCTACCGACTGCCGGCGGCACCACGGCGGCAGCCCGGGATGCCCGCTCGGTGCGGGGTGTACGCGAAAAAACAAGCTTTAGGTCTCATCCCACCGCGGCAGCCCCATCCCTGAAGCCGCTCCACCAAAGGGGCCTTGTTCATCTCGGCACTTCGGCATGCTTATCAGCCAATTCATCCAGTAACGCGCTGCAATTCAGCTTTCGACCTGCCTAATCCGTAGCTAATCAGCATGCGTTAACTTTTGAGCAGCACTCTGCACGCTCTCGATACGAATTGATCATTTGCCCATCATATATGAGCAGCAATATGATGTCGACAGCGACATGCCTCCTTGGGTTAGATATGTCCACTCTTTCTAAATGCCCATGGCGTCACTTGGGAGGGCTCACTCTGCGAGGGATTCGCCGGCGGTCCGATCGTGGGGATGCAATGCTTCGATATATAGTTGGTTCCGTGGCATGCAAGGCACATCTCTTGGCCCTTTCTTGGCTCTCGCTTGGCAGCTCCTTCGTTCCCTTGAGCCTCACGCGTGTTGTGTGTCTTGAACGGCTTTCCGGTCCTTTGAAATATGCGCTCGTCAAGCATCGTCGCCGGCGTCCTCGCCGCCCTGCCCCTCGTCTCGGCCTGGGTCTCACCCCACGCCCACCGCACGCGTCTCGCGAACCGCCAGGTCGCAGCGGCGAAGCAGCAGGTGAAGGAGCGGGGGCCGCTGCGCCGGAGCGATCTGCAGTACTACAACAACAAGACCAGCGGTAAGTGGACGCTCAACAACCCAGCCCAGCTTTCGCTGTCCTTCTGACTCAAAATGTGCTCCCCATCGCAGGCTTCTACGTTGACGGAACCTCGATCCCCGAGGTGAACTTCAACGTTGGCGAAAGCTATGCGGGCCTGATTCCTGTCGACGCGACCAAGCCTGAAGCCGAGCAGCAGAAGAACTTTTTCTGGTTCTTCCCGACCGAGAACCCCGCCGGCAAGGACGATGTCATCATCTGGTTCAACGGTGGCCCGGGATGCTCGTCCATGGAGGGTAAGTTCATTCTTGGGTGAAACGTCGAGGATTCACATCGCTTACAACCATCAGGATTTCTGCAAGAGAACGGCCCGTTCCTCTGGCAGTACGGAACCATCAGACCCGTTCCCAACGCCTGGTCATGGCACAAGCTCGCCAACGTGATCTGGTACGCCCTCCTCCGCCCTCCTCCCGTCTCAAAAAAGCTCGCCAGCTAACAAACCATCCTAGGGTCGAGTACCCCATCGGCACCGGCTTCAGCTCCGGCAACGTCACGGCCACGAACAACGCCGAGACGGCCGACCAGTTCGTCTCCTTCTGGAAGAACTTCGTCGCCACCTTCGACCTCCAGGGCAAGAACCTCTACATCGCCGGCGAGAGCTACGCCGGCATCTACGTCCCTTACGTCGGCGCCGCCATGCTCGACAAGAACGACACCCCCATCTACAACGTCAAGGGCGCCCTCTACTACGACCCCGTCATGCCCTACTCGGACGACCTCGGCTTCGACCACGCCGCCCTGCCCGCCTTCCACCGCTACTGGGAGAACGTCTTCAGCTTCTCCAAGAGCATGAAGGCCCAGATCGAAGCCGACAACGCCAAATGCGAGCTCGACGCCTACCTCGACAAGCACCTCGCCTACCCGCCGCCGCCCACGCCCTGGGAGAGCGTCAAGTGGGACCCCGACTACGATGTGATTAACCACTTTGACAACTACATCGCCGCCATCAACCCCTGCTTCAACGGCTACCACGTCCTCGACACCTGCCCCGTCCTCTGGGACGTCCTCGGCTTCCCGTCCGTCATGTACTCCCCGCCCAACACGACGCTCTACTTCAACATCCCCGAGGTCCGCAAGGCCATCCACGTGCCGGTCGACTACCCGTCCTGGAGCGAGTGTCAGGACCCCGTCTTCGTCGGCGGCGAGGACAACTACAACGGCACCGAGCACGAGGCCCGCTTCCGGACGCTCGTCGAGCGCACCGGCAACGTGCACGTCGGCTCCGGCCAGGCCGACTACGTCATCCAGCCCAACGTGACGGCCCTCGGCATCCAGCGCATCCGGTGGAACGGCAAGCAAGGGTTCGAGACGCGGCCGGCCGACGAGCTGCTCCTCCCGGACGTCGACAACAACGACGACAACGTCGTCAGCTGGGCCGGCGGGAACGTGCAGGGCGTGGTCCACACGGAGCGCGGCTTCACGCACTCGACGGCCAAGCTGAGCGGGCACATGGTCCCGCAGTACAACCCGGGCGTCGCGCTGAGGCATGCCGAGTTCATGCTGGGGAGGGTCAAGTCGATGACCAAGGGCGACCCGTGGACCATCAAGATCTCCACCAACTTTGAGTATCCCTACTAAGCCATCGAGAGCATGAAGCTTTGCGGATGCCTGTAGAAACATGATTCACTTTCAATGTAAATATTTCGCGAGTAATTATAGACGTAAGGATCAGTCAACAACAGTGTTCACAAGATGAGATGACAAGTCACAAAAGAGGACAAGGCAAGTAAGTATGCGAACGATTCTATTTCGCACTGAGACCAAGTAGACTTGTAACATGGCCCATGAGGCGGCGCGTCGCCGCACTGCTCTATGCAACCAGATCCACACACACCCATGCCACACATCGCGTTCAAGTCGTTCCCCCCAAACTTTTACAAAGTCCCTGATTCTCATTCATCCCTGAGCATGACAAAACGTTTGCTTGAAAAATCCGCCCGCCCCTGTCCCCTTTTTTGTATGTAAGCCCTTCGACTCCGAGTCACCGAGTCCAAACGCCGAAGAACAAGAGGTTGGCAACACTCTTTTCAAGCATGGAACGCAAAGGCTGCACACGAATATGCTGCCGCTCCCTCGTTTGCAAATGCAGATGCAAAAGCCTTGGTTTTTTTCGGCTGCGGTCGACGGTCGCTTATTGCTTGAGGATGGCCTTGCCCTTGGCCTTGGCGGCCGCGAGGGCGCCGGAGAGGCCAAACTGGGAGGCGAAGCCGTCGATACGGTGGACGGCGTTGAGGTTCTTGACGGCGACCATCTGGAAGCAGGTGGCGGAGCCCTGGCGCGAGGCGATGACGGACCAGGCGAGGAAGAGCTCCCAGATGCGGTACCAGCGCTGGCCGTACTTGGCGGTGATGGCGTTGGCGTTGCCGAGCCAGTTGCGGTACCAGCGCCAGAGGGTGCCGGAGTAGTGGACGCCGACGGTGTCGACGCTCTTGATCTCCCAGCCGGCCTTCTCGAGGCAGGAGATGTAGTACCAGAGAGGGGTGGAGGCGTCGGCGCCGGGGAAGATGTACTTGTTGAGGAAGGTGCCCCAAATGAGGTCCTCGTACTGCCAGGGTCTGCGCAGGCCGGAGAGCTGGACGTACATGGCACCGTCGTCCTCGAGCATCTCGTAGCACTGGCGGAAGAAACCGGTGAGGCGCTTGATGCCGACGTGCTCGCCCATCTCGAGCTGGGTGATCTTGTTGAACTTCTTCTTGGGGATGTCGCGGTAGTCAGAGACGAGCAGCTGGGACTGGGACTCGGGGATGCCGGCGCGGCGGAGGGCGTCGTTGCCCCAGGCGGCCTGGTTGCGGGCGAGGGTGGCTCCGGTGACGTGGGCGCCGTAGTTGACGGAGGCGAAGCGGGCGAGGGTTCCCCAGCCGCAGCCGATGTCGAGCATGGTCTCGCCCTCCTTGAGGTCGATCTTCTCGCAGACGATGGCCATCTTGTTGTCCTGCATCTCCTCGAGGGTCTCCTCGCGGGTGATGTCGGAGAAGACGCCCGAGGTGTAGATCATGCGGGGGCCGAGGAACCAGGCGTAGTGGTCGTTGCCGGAGTCGTAGGTGGGACGGACCTGCTCCTCGTCCTGCTCGCGGGAGTGGAAGGCGACGTCGCGGAAGAAGGTGAAGAGGATGAACTTGAGGACGGCCCAGGTGAACTGGAAGGTGCACCAGTCGTGGCGGTACTCCATGATCTCAAGGCAGTCGCCGTTGAACTCGACGTCGCCGTCAAAGTACATTTCGTAGAAGGTCTTGATGGGGATCTTGTTGCGTCCGCTCCATCGCTGCTTGTCGGCCTCCTTCTTGAAGGTGATGTAGTGCTCGACGGGACGGCCGGGCAGCTTGGCCTTGTCGTTGATGCGCGGGGAGTAGGTGGAGGCGACGGTCCAGACGACAATCAGGGCGGGGAAGAAGCAGAGGATGAGGAAGAAGGTGTAGGTCTTCCAGCCGCCGCCAACGGAGCGCATAAGCCACCAAGGGACGCCGAAGACGAGGCCTCCGAGCACCCAGTTCGAGAAGGACTCGTGGCCAGGGCCCTCAGCAGGGAGCGGCGCATTGTAGATGGCGGGGTACTGTGAGAATGGTGGTTAGCGGCAGGACGTTCAAATG
>JABGLZ010000958.1:37461-53034 GCA_014705045.1 Colletotrichum theobromicola | reverse complement strand
AAGACCAGAAAAAGGGGAAGGGAAAAAAAAAAAAAAACTCACGTCAGTGGTCTTGACGCCGCAGTCCTCGGTGGTGCTGAACTTGGCGGGGGGTTGGGGAGGGGTCTTGATGAAGGTGATGTCGCCCTCGAGCTGGTCGCCCTTGAGCTTCTCGGACGCCATGGGGAAGTAGGTTTGACTCGTGAGAAACGCGCACGCGGCTGGCAGTGTTTCTTTCACGATGCGGCTCTCAGCAGAGGGAAGGGGGTGGGTGGTGGTTTTGAAGGTGAAGCAAGCTCCGTGGCTGGCTGGCTGGCCGTGTGGACAGATTTAAGCTGGGAGCTCATTCCGTCATTCTAGACGCGCCCGCGACGGGGGGGGGATTGGCTCTTTCTGGGTATCTCTGGCCCTGGTTGGTGGCCGCTAAGGTACCCTACCCTTCTGGGGGCCCCTCTCTCCAGGTGGTGCACCAGTGGCAGGCTCACCGTCCCAACCCTCATGTCTGAGCAGCGAGTCCAGCCAATCTAACGGGCTTGCGCGTCTTGCGGCGCCCGTTTGTATCCACTCCAGTGAGCTGGGAGTGGGGCCTGGCCCGCAGGGGTCGCTGGAAAAACAGGTCTCAACGGCACCTTAGTGGCCCGAAGCCTCAGGGGCCCCGACAACACCCCACCAACAGACCGTCCTCGCCAAGTCAGTTGAGGCCACGAAGTGTGTAAAAAGTCTTCACCGCCCACCTCCCCCAGGTCCTGTACCCTGTGCCTTCCCCTATGTTTGTAGCGATAAAGAACGGTAAGGGCCTTGCTCGCTGCTGTTGGACCAGGGCCTAAATTCGCTAATTGTGATTGGACATTGAGAATTCCATTGGCCAATTTGCCGTTTCTACAGAGATACCGAGGACCCTTAAAGGGGTTCCTCAGAAAACAGATAAAGATCATCGCCAGAAGACCACAGCTTCTTCAGTTCAGCCTCCGAAAACTTAAGCGACACAAGATGAGAACCTCCCAAGGTAGACGAAGTGGACGGTCAGTGAGTCCCTGTGACAAGTTTGACAACCCACAAAAGCATTGCTTTTCTCGTGTTCGGGTCTACCGGGTTGTTGTTGCCCACCACCAGTTGGTAACACCTCATCACCCGAGATACCGTTTTATCAGATGCATTAGCCTGAGCGGTTTCGCAGCCAGACATGTGTTTTGGAGTGACCCCAGCACCAGCACCAACCAGCTCCGGCCCGGACTCTCCCCCCAGATAGTGGGTTTCTTCCGACAGCGGGTCCTTGACGGCCCCGCTAGCTCCCCGCACCGGGCTGTCGGCTCCGAGATTGGAGCAGCTGCCACACACTAGGTCTTCTGCTCCTTCAACCCCATGCGGTCAATGGGAGATCCCTTGATCGCGCTGTAGTGGTGGAGTCCAAACATTGACTCCTCCGAGATCTCAATCTCCCGCTTGCCTCGCTGATACACCTCCGCATCGTACTCGTCGATTGCCGCCGCATGCCGGCCCTCCTTGACTGCCGTGATGGCCTTGACCAGGTTTCCGGCATCCTGCAGTGCATTGTTCAAGCCCTGACCGCGGACTGGAGGCTCTCATGGTTAGGTAGATCCAGCAAAGGTTGCCCTCGGGCTTGCAGGCTTGCACTCACAAGGACACATGGGGTGCGCGGCGTCGCCAGCAACAGTGATGCGCCCGCCAAAGTTATTCCACGGCGCGATTCTCTTCCACTCCGCATACTATGCCCAGTCAGTGGACTGACTCAATAATTAACAGTATTCAAATAGAACATACCTTGTCACGTGGAATGTGCGTGTCGTCCGGCACCCAGAGCGCAGCAGACCGGTAAGGCTCGCAGTACGGCTCGGCGAGCTTTTTGAAATACTTCATCCTGTCCTCGTTCGTCTCGGGAGGGTCTTCATTGCTCCAAAGAGACAGCGCGACCTGGAACTCCCAGGTTTTCGGGTCCTCAGGATCGGGAACATCAGCCACTGTCACAAGTCAGCTAGGCCACATCTTTCAACCAGGAGACGGAACCCACCGGCGATGAAGAACAGGGTGTCTTGGTCTGGATGAACAGCCATCTGCGTTTTCAGTCAATCCTGCAACGTCTGATTTGCAAACCCAACCCAATGGCAACTCCGACAACTCACATTGGCGATGGGGTGAATCTTGCTCCTGAGGAATCGAGCTTGCTCCGCCGTGTACCGACATCCAATGTTCTGTCCTAGAGTCAGCAACTTTCGACGTGCATACCATCCTCACCATTACATACCGTCGAGATCAAAGGGACTCGGTCCAGCTCTTTGGCATCACCATCAACGAGGTGGTCTCTCACAACACTCTTCGCTAATCACAAGTCAGCCAGAACTCCCCCAAACCCGGCCAAACACACAACTCACCACCATCAGCCCCGACAAGAACATCCGCATGCACCACCTCGCCATTCTCAAAAACAGCCGTGACCCCGTCTCCACTCGTATCAACCCGCGCCAGCTTATACCCAAACCTCACATCGACCCCGCGCCGGAACAGATCCCTCAGCTTCCTGCGCACGACCCGTCTGCCGTCGTCCACCTTGGCCGCAACCAGCAGCTCGCCCGTCTTGCCGTCCACGACCGGCAGGCTCTGGGCCTCGTCGTGCGAGGGCTCGTGCCAGGGGTTCGTGTGCGCGCTGCTCAGATCGGCGAAGAGCTCGGGCGGGAGGCACTGTTCGACGTTGCGGCGGGACCAGTGCAGCGCCATCGTCCACGTTCGCGGGTTGTCCTCGTAGCTTTGTCTGCGGAGGGTCTCGAAGACGGAGACTCGGACGTTTGCCTGGCGCGGATTTTCTTTAACATCTTTGTGGGTTCATTCATGGCCGTGTCTGGAGAGCGCACCTTTTTCAGTCCTTGGGCGAGCAGGAGGCCGGTGGCTCCTGGGCTTTGTTAGTTTATGTTTCGTTTCGGGACAATGGGCACAATCTTGGCGGACCCGCTCCGATTATTGCAACATGGAGATTTGGAGAAGACATTTTGGCTCCTGAAGTGGTAATGAGAGTGTCGGTAAAATCGAGATTCGTGTAAGTGAGGGTTGAGTTCAAGTCGGCTATGGTGATAGCATGATCATACGAACTGAAATTGTCCATCACATTTATACTTGTTCTCATAGACTAACATCGTACTTCAAGATGTGTTGATGATCCGCCCATGATGGTATCTCGGAAGGCCGGAAACAACTTCAACTCGCGCTTTCGCGATTACAACAAGAGCGACGTTATCCCGTCGGCTGAAGCCGTTCGTTCAATTGGAGATGTCTTGGCTGCGTCACTACCACGACCAGATTCCACTTTTCTGAGGCGCTCATCTTGAACAGCTTTGCCGCTTGACGGGCCGGCCCCTCGATTGCGGCCGAGGCCGAACAACTTTCACCTGTAGCCCTCCCTCCGACATCAATATCTTCTTTGAAGCGGCTAATGTATTAGCCAGCATTCTTTGGATCATGTAGGTGATTAGACAATCATCTTTGATTAGAAAGTATCTTTCCGTCCCTGGCTAAGAGACATATGCCAACTCCAAAACACCGTATTCTGTACCTGTAAACCCCATGTTCATTTGTTTCCCCCGCATGCACTGTAGTAGTCCTTTTCCATATTATCTTACATCCACATCAAGTTCCGGCTCTGCCTCCTGTTCTGTTGCCACAACGGCCTCTCCTCCGCAATGTCCGCGCCGCCACCATTCGCGTTCGGGGCAGCGCCGAACTCGGTCGCAGTCGCACCCGTTCCCGTGCTACCACCCCCGGCGCTGCCCTGACGGACCTCGTCTCCGTCCGGACGGGAGATGGCCTCGTGGTAGCCACGCAAGAACTCCGTCATCTCATTCTGGTGCGTCAGCGGCACCTCATCCTCTCCTCCTCCGGAACGAACCGCCCCAGACGCAACGGCACCACCGGCTCCGCCACTCTTCACGGAGCCCCCGCTGTGGGCGGCGTTGCCTCCCGTGATGGACGTGGTGGTGCCGTGAGCGCCGGGCATCATGGACGGATGCCCGTAGCCCGCCTGGTCGAACATGGTGTCCTGACCAGGAACCTGGGTGAAGTCCTTCTGGTTCGTCATGGGGCTGGGAATGTGGGTTAGCGTCTTGCGATCGGATGGTATTGTGGGGGAGATGAGGCGAGATGGGATGTTATATACCTGATATATGAAGGCCCCTTGCCCTGGCCAGGACCCACACGCTGGTTCCTGCCCTTACGCTTGCCCATCCAGAAAGCAACCGACACGATGGCGACGAAGATTGCTGCTCCGGCGACGGTTCCGCCGATGATTCCGCCGTTGCGTGCGAGGGCGGCGTCTTGCTGAGCCTGCGTCGGCGGCGAGTGAGGACCGCCGCTTGCTGCCGGGTGCGAAGACGTGGAGCTGGGCGCCTGCGAGGTTGACGAGGGGCTGGAGCTGGTGCTGGAGCTGCTGGTGGTGGACGAGGAAGAGCTCGTCGTCGAGGAATCGGAGCTCGACGAGGACGCACTGCCGGGGCTGGAGCTGGACGCGGTGCTGGCGGCCTTGGTGACGATGCCGGAGACGTGGGTGATGGAGACGGTCGTGCTCAGCCCCGAGGCGGTGGCCGCGACGTAGAAGCCCTGGGTGCTCGTGCCGCACCCGTACTGGTAGGCGCCGCCGTCGTACGTGTTCTTGTAGCACACGTTGGAGCCCTGGCAGGTGTAGACGTACGGGTCGTACGCGGACGGGGTGGGGCTGTTCTGGTCGACGCAGCTGGTGTAGACGCCCGTCGTGCAGGCGACGCCGTTCGGGCAGCAGCCGACGGCCGAGACGGAGGCGTCCATGGCGCAGTGGGAGCCGGCGGAGCATGTTGCCGCGAAGCCCGGGTCGCCGCCGATGTAGCCGCAGACGGTGTTGGTGCTGGAGTCCTGTCTCCTCCCGAGCCATGCCATCGGCGTCTGCAGAGGCCAGTCTACGACATCGAGCACGCGAAAGGGGAGGTGCTGCGTTTTTTGCGGGAGCACGGCGACGGCGTCGGTGGTGGCGAAGAAGTTCGAGAGCAGCACGAGAGCTGCCGCGGCGGGCGGAAGCTGGAACAAATCGCGAGATACCATGGTTGTTCGGTGGTTTGGGGTGATCGTAGCACCCGTTTTCCAAATCCTTTCAAAGCCCTTTTCTCTCTCTCTCTCTCTCTTTCTCTTCTGGCCAGCAACAAGATCCTTGTCGATGATGGCGTCCAGGTCGGTTGCTTAGAACTCAAGATGGCAGTCAAGCGCTTGAGTCCGGCGGAATCCGTGTAATTAAAAATCCAGTTACAAAGAGACAACCAAGAAGACTAAAAGAAGGAGACGTGGGATTCTGGGAGGAATAGACGCGGCGCCCTGGTGGAAGAATAGGCAGAAGGAAAAGAACGAAGAAGAGAGAAAAAAGGAATCCTGCCTCGAGGGATCGGAGGACGAGGTGCAATTTAGATCGGAGCAGGGACGTGGAGGAGGAGTATGAGGAAGGGGGGTGGTGGTTCTGATTCCGAGGGGGTGGCCGCCAACAGGGCTGATTGATGTTCATTGGGGAGCAGGCGGGTTTCAGGGATTTCTCTCCCGTCATCAGCATGCGCCTTTTTCGCTCTGAGGGGCGGCAGCAGCAGCAGCTTGGCTGTCCAAGTCTAAGACAGACGTACGTGATGACCACGCCTTACCGTCGTATCACGGTTGCAGGCTGCGCGCACCGCTTGGGGCGTGGGCCGGGGGTGGGAAGATCTCTTGATCGTTGGAAACATTGTGCCGTGGCGAGGACAGAACGCGCCGGCCGGGTCCAGTCCGTGCGGATCTGAGAACCCGGAAATAGGCGTGGGCAAAAAGTACGAGCCTGTCAAGTGCCGAGCAGGCGAGGGCTTGGGCAGGCAGAGAGAGGGGGATGGAGGCGTTCTGAATCAGAAGGGCGGTAGAAAACTGTTTCTTACTCTTCTTGTTCTTCTTCCTCTTCTTTGGGCCCACCGTCCGATCGAGCTGATACCGGCTTCGACTAGCCTAACTCGACCTTGATGCTGAGAACACGATGTCGGTTGAGGTTGCAGGCATTTGTGGTGTTGGTTCCTGGATGAGAACACGACCCCTTCTGCTTCTGCGCCATGGCTCTCTCGTTCTCATGTTGCGCTCGCATATTCTGATGCAGGCACAAAGGACGACGGGGGAACCCCGAAGCGAGGGAAGCTGCATTCCTCCCATGTTAGATATCGCCCATAGTCCAAGACGGCCTCGAAAAATGCCCCCGAACGCATACCATGCATCTTGGGGGCACTACGCTTGTCTTGTGCTCTCGGATTTTGGGGGATCCAGTATGCCAGTTTGACAAGTCTGTTGGCTCGGGCCCGAACGGTCAGGTCAGGTCAGGTCAGGTCAAGCTCAGGTAGGCACCGTCAAGGGGCGCAGACTGAACTGAACAGACGTGCGGCTGGTGAGCTGCTCTGCTCGACTCGACTCGTTCGATGGTGGGATATTGAAGGAGTCGGGACCCAACGCTTTTGAACGGAGACTGGAGCTTGAAGGAAGTGAGTTTGCATCGAATCGGCGGGGGCTGTTCGTCTCGCTTGTTCACGCTGCCACCCCACCGCGCCGGCGTCGAATCCTTCAGGTGCCTGTTTCCGAGCATATTGACACTGTAGCCCCTCTCTAATGAATACGGGAGAACACAGTATTACAGTGTCCGGCGGTGCTCCGTTAGCGCCAACCGGGCTTCTTTTTTTAATCCGCGCTAATCCCCGGTCCCGAGTGGGGCCCCGTGGCGGTGCTGTCAACTAAGGCAGGGCATATCAGGCACTTAGGGTCCCCGACAACTTGCAGCTTTACTTACCTAGGTACTAGGTAGGCATTTAAGAATCCCAGGATCGTCATCCTCCACGTCTTTGATGATGAACATTTCCCATCCTATTGGACTTGTTTCTTCTTGATGAATCTCAGATATCGTGGTGCTATTCGGTCTATCATCCCCATACCATCCCCATCAACTCGACGAGTCAAACCCCAGTTGGAAACAAACGCCTGTGCTGAATCAAGCGTGTCCATCAACCAGTCCCGTAAACATTACTGCAACCATCTAACCCTCGGACGTGTCACAAGCCCGTCACCACTTTCCCAAACGCCCTAGCTATGCAATCATTCAACACCATCATCTCCATCTCCCAACAGGCCCCGCTTCCCATCACTGCCGCCCGGCCTGTCTGACTTAAACATGCTCCCTCCGCGGCGAGCCAGGCCGCTCATCCGTGTCATACGGGCTTTCTGTCAACGGGCTTCTCTCCTCCATGTCAAATGTTTGCCCTTCAGTGACCAGCTTGCCAGCCTTTCTCTGCTTCTTCTCCGCCCTCGCCGCCTTCTTGGCTTCCTTTTTGTCCCGCTTCATTTGCCTCTTCTCTTTCCTCGAGAGCCTCGGGAACTCGCTGTTCTCGCCCCTCAGCACAATACCCGGGTGCACGGCGTTGAGGAGCACGAGCGCGAGCACCATGGGCAGTGCGTCGAGCCCGAACGCGTAGTTCTCGTTGGTAAGGATGGGGTTCTCAATGTCGGCCCCAGGTCCGAACTCAGCCAGTCGAAAGATGATCCGGATCTCCGGGAAGTGTCAGCTCAGTCCGTTCATCCCGTCTTGTCAAACGTCGTCTCGCCCTCAAAGTTTCCTTTCTGAAGGGTGGACGGACGTTCAAGGAGCAGAAAGCAGAAAAATAAAAAGTCACACAAAAAAAAAGGAGAAACAACTTACAATGACGAGCACCAGCACCACGTACATGACCCAGACGAGGGCCTTCACCCGTTTCAAATCGAGGTCGAACCTTTGCGCCTGTTGCATCTTCACGTAGAACCGGCCCATCAACCCGCAAAAGACGACGATGAAGGCGAGCTGCAGCCCGCACCCGCTCATGTAGAGCTGCTGGCCGGTGCGCAGGATGGGGTCGTCCGAGGAGACCTCCGTGTTGGACATCATGGAGCCGCCCACAGCCTGCACGAGGAAGCACACAATGTCCATGGCCACGAAGATCTTGGTGAGCGCGGTGGCCTTGACGCGGAAAACCCTCTGGTCAGGCAGGACAAAGTACACGAGCCTGGCTGCCAGCATGTACGCGAACGCGTTGATCCCTAGCGGATCGCCTGTCAGCTTTTTTTTTTGGGTGCTGACATGTGAAGGGTTCTTGGTGAGGTGTGGATGAAACATACATAGCGGTGCGAGGAGGAAGAGCAGCTGTCCGCCAATCTGATAACCAATCTGCTGCTGGTCGTGTGCTCCGAGGGTCCGCAGAATGAAGGCGGTGGTCTCCCAAGATGCGCCGACGATGATGACCCAGCAGAACCTCTGTCTCGCATGTTAGAAAAAGAGCATCACTGCTGCAGGATGCCTTCCGCACCTTTTTGTAAGTAATCGCCTGGACAAGATGTGCGATCATGGAAAGGCCGAATAGCACAGCAAAGGCAAGATTGCCCTCGAAACTGGGGTCGAATGCATAGTACGAGTTGCATGCGTCGATGGGGACATGCCCGTATTTTCCTGGGACTGCCGTCGTACATGTGGGAGCGGCTTGGGACGAAGTTGCGCTGGCGACTGAGGCCGTCGTTGGCGTCGCGGAAACGGTGGACATGATGGATTTAGAGTTGGTGGTAGGAACGAGGTGTTCGGCTTGTTGTCTCACCTGATCCGAACACCATCTGAAGTCATTCACATTATATACATATTCCTTTCCGAACCCGTTGACTCTCGGGACGTGAGGAACTATCGCGAAGAGGAACGGAGGCTCGGCTGAGGGGACTTTGGTGTGTGGCTTGTGGACATGGGTAAGAAGGTAAATGAGACAGCGCCGCGTCACTGAGCGAAGCCTTTGAATCCTTCCAGAAGCTAAGCGGCAGGGCAGTTCATCTTCCAAAGTCCCAATAGAATAGGACGAACATGGAATGTGTTTCTCGGGCGCCAAAATCCGCCCTGGCGCTTAGGGATCTCACAAAAAATCGAGGCTTGTCACCGCCCTATCGTGACGCGTCTCATTCTCTGGCCCAGCTGAAGGGCTGAGATGAGCTACTCTCCACGTGGCTGAGATGGCAGATCCCTCACGAATGCACACGAGGTTTGGTTTGCGTTCTCGACGGTGGGTACTCGATCAGTTTGATTTCCTAATTCGAAAAATGTGCGAACTGCGACTGGACGACAAAGAGCTGGGTTTTGCCTGAATTAAAGACTCCATCGAGAATGTCACTGGAAACATCAACGTATCGGAGGTTTTGATGTGGTAATGAGCTTGGCACGAGCTTTCGGCACTGCTGATTGTTGCTCGACCGACCGTTGATCCTCGCGCCAGTCATACCATGTCTTGCATTGAGACTGAGACATGGCTTCATGTTGTAACATGAGATACTGGCGACGCCGTTGTGAGTAAACGGTCCTGCCTCACTGCCTCAGTCTCAGTCAAAGACATGGAGGATGAGTTTCTTGGATCTTCAGCGATGAGCGAGAAGCTTGTTTTTTTATTCTTGGTACGGCCACCCACCTGATGACGCTAAACTGTAAACAGAGGAGTCAAATAGCGTGAGCCAATAGCATTGCCCTGTGTCGCCCCCGCGCGTCAATGCCCCGCTGTCGTTTCCACTATAGTAGACCCACTTTACCCCTGTTCGAAGCAGCGGTGCAGCAATGCAGAACGCAGCAGCAGCGCCTCCTGCGGCAGGCGGTATCTCGTCGTCGGGCGGCACCTCAGGTCACAGTTGCTCTTTCTCCTCTTGTTTCCCCGTCCCTCCGTTCAGCTCGCTCGCTGCCGTCCGGACGCGAGTACTCGCCGCATCCATCAATTGCTTACCGCCATCCATCCATCCATCCATCTCGTCTGCAAGCACTTTGCTGCTGCTGACCACCGGAAGGAAGCGTTCTGCCTCGTTTCGGCTGCGACCTGTTTCGATTGACCAACCCAATCCGGGACCCGGTTCACGGTGCGTGCTGCCCGCGTCAACCGACAAAATGCCCATTCGCGTCAAGAAGAAGCCCATGCCGCAGGAGCGGGACCTGAGCCCCGTGTCCATGCGCGTCGACACGGTCTATGAGCTGCCCGACATTGAAACCAACGACAGCTTTCGAGACGTGGTCAAGAAGATCTCGGTGTAAGTTTTGGTGCTTGCTTGCTTCGGAGCGGTGGACGGAGGAGATCTGGATCGGCCGCTGACGGTTTCGGCGCAGTTACATTACCGATGTCATTGTCCTGCCGAGCACCTTTGAGCAGCTGAGGACCACCACCGCCGGTGAGTGCTTGAGGATCTTGGTTGATCATCTCAATGCCACCTGCACCAACCCCGCCATTGTCAACGCCTTGCTGTAAGTCACTATTCCACCTCAATTAGCAAAATGCCATCCTAAACTGCCCAGCGCCCTCAAATGGCACTATGCGGCCGACGAGGCCGAGTCCAACAAGGGTCTCTGCGAAGCCCGCGCCAACGCTTGCGAGATTGTCGCTTGGCGTTTCCTCACCCGCCTATCGGAGCGCGAGGCCGTTGACTACTGTCTCTATGAGATTCCCGACCCAAAGCAGGCAGAGACGCCGCCGCCCAATGTTGACATCGAGAGCAACGAGAACTCGCCTTTGCTCTCTGGTGGCAGCTGGTCCGGCTCTAACAGCAGACGTGCCTCGGTCCGCCCGGGAAGCAGTGCCAAGCGCTATCAGCTGCTGTCCTCCTTATCCAGGCTCACCATGAGCATGCACGCTGATGAAGATGGCCAAGACGACGATGATCCAACTGGGCCCTTTACGAACCTCAACGCCCTTGAGATTGCCGCTGTTGCTGATGCCAAGCGCTTCCTCAGCCAGCACGTGGTGCAGAAGATTGTCACTGGCATCTGGAACGGAGACATCATCTTCTGGGACAGTCTCTCCGTCCACGCCGAGAAGAAGCCCCGTTTCTACAACGCCCACACCACCGACATCTTCTCCCGTTTGAGAGTCCCCAAGTACCTCAAAGCCTGGGAGGCCTTCTTCTTCCTCATCTTCCTGATTCTCTACTACTCCGTGCTCGTCCAGCAAAATACAGAGCGCATCACTCACAACGAAATCGTGCTTTACCTCTGGCTGGCTGCCTTCCTCTATGATGAGCTGAGCGAGTGGGCGGATGCTGGCACAATCTTCTACGCAACCGATATCTGGAACATGTTTGACATGATCATGATTGGCATCGGTATCGCCTTTGCTGTACTGAGTAAGTGAACCATCAACGAAGGCATTGCACGGTTGCTAATATGCTACAGGGGTTATCGGCATCACCAACCAGGACAGGGAAATCACCGATCTTGCTTTTGACGTCTTTGCTCTCGAGGCCCTTTTCATGGTCCCGCGTGTCTTTTCCCTGCTCAGTTTGTCGCCCTACTGGGGTACTCTGATCCCATGCCTGAAAGAGATGAGCAAGGACTTCATCAAGTTCATGGTCCTCGTCGTCATCATCTACCTTGGCTTCTTGACCACCTTTTCCCTCATCGGACAGGATGCTTACAACTTCTCCCATATGACGATGATCTTGACAAAGATCTTTTTCGGCTCTTCCTACGTCGGTATCGAGATTATGGAGGACATCAACCCGATCTTTGGCCCAACTCTGATGATCATCTTCATTATCCTCAGTACCTTCCTTCTGATGGGTTCTCTGACCGGTATGCTGTCCAACAGCTTCTCCCGTGTCATCACCCACGCCAAGGAAGAGTACCTCTACGTGTACAGCGTGTACGTGCTTGAGGCCTCGACTAGCAACCGGCTCACCCACTTCTACCCGCCGTTCAACCTCATCGCTCTCGTCATCTTCCGCCCTCTTCGCCTCTTCCTTCCCTCCGACGACAAGTTCCGCCAGGGCCGCATTCTCCTGCTGAAGGCCACTCATCTGCCCATCGTTGGCGTCATCCAACTCTACGAGAGCGTCCGCCGTCGCGTCCTCCCTGACGAGTATGCCGGCTTCAAGGGACCTCGCGCCGCGACAGGCCTTCTGAAGCCCAACACCCGGAACGCCCTTCAAGCCAATCGCCCGTCTTCGGGCTACCGACCGGGCCGTTCCCCGTACCGCCGCAACGGGAGTCACTCGAGGCCGACTACCCGTGCAGCTGACATCGATGAGGCCGATGCCCCATCTGCCGTCGAGGTCCGCATCACGGAGCTCAACGAGAAGATTGACAAGCTCACTGCTCTTATCGAGGCAATGCAGCAACAAAGCTCTGGAAGCTCCTCCCCACCTTGAGTTGGCCCGTTTGACAGCGACAATGTGTAGCTAAGCCCAGAGCTTGGCCCTACCAAGCCTCCCCCTCCCTCATCCCCCAATCATGTCTCCTCCTTGCTTTGATGTCAGGATAGTGTGCAATGTGTGAATGTGAATTGGCTCGTCCTGCATGTCCGCTGCATGCGTATTGACTATTCGGTGTTTTTTGTTTTTGGCGTGCATTTGCATTTGGATATCTGTGGAAGCATGAGTTATGTCTGACGAGTTTGTGCCTATACTTCATGTCCGTCTGTATACTGGTGTACGTTACCGCGTGTCGCATTTGCGTCTGGAATTTGGACGTGTTCGTAGGATACTCAGCGAATCAATATTGACTACATCAGACCGCATGTTCTTCATTGCGCTTGATTAATCGCATCTCGCCGTAACAGCCATCAGGACCTATGGAATCATGATCCATCTCAAATCTGGGAAGCCTTCCGGAGCAGACCGTTAGTTTTCGTGCCGTCATGGTTTAAGGACGAGCAGCCTCGAGGCTGCCATGGGTGTCTTCAGACGAAAGACGTAGGAGGAGCCGGGGATTCATGGACCCGCCACCGACACTGGATCACGACTACCGGAGCAACGCCGACTGAGAGACTTCAATAGCCCAACAATGGGAACGATTCATCATTTCTATTCTCACGCACAGGTTTCATTGGAGACCGCGATACTTCTTCGGAATATTATTGCCGCCCAAATGTTCAGTCCACTGTACCAAGTTCCAAATACAGCCTAGCGGGGATGAATCATAGTGACCACACCCTCATCAGCCACAGCCCTTCCCGGTTCGTGGAACGAAACACGACATCAGAGACCAAGTGAGATTGAATACGACAGTTGTGGTTGGTTCGCATACCCTTGGCATGATGTGCCGATCCTCGTCGCTTACTGCCGTCATCTCGGGTCATCCCTAGCTGCATAAAGCTACTCATAGTGACATGGCTTCTGAGGGAGGTGACAGCAGCCAGGGAAGTCGGGTACAAAAGACACGAGGAGACCATTTCCCACCACCAATGGCCAATATCATCATTATTCACCGCCATCAATCCCAACATTCAACATGCTGACTGAGAAGACCAAGCCAGAATACGTCGACACCGACGCCGAATTTCACCCGCTTCCCAAGCACGGCCACCTCTCCGCCAAACACCCGGTCTATGCGGTCTCGGAAGCCGCCATCGGCGCCATGTACGCGCAAATCCAAGCTCAACCGGACTTTGCGTCGGTGCGGAGAATAGCCGGCGACGCGGACGCTCCGATGCCCCGGGGCGGACCGGATCGGTAC
This sequence comes from Colletotrichum theobromicola, assembly GCA_014705045.1. Lineage (NCBI taxonomy): Eukaryota > Fungi > Ascomycota > Sordariomycetes > Glomerellales > Glomerellaceae > Colletotrichum > Colletotrichum theobromicola. Next base: position 39,551 of record JABGLZ010000958.1, on the reverse strand, counting down.
CGGGACGTGGCCACGGAGCTGCTGTACTTCAAGGCCCGGGATGGGGAAGAGATCGAGCTCAAGGTGTACAAGTCACCGAGTGTCCAGCCGAATGCGGTTTTGATGTATCGCATGCACGGAGGCGGTATGGCTTACCTTGCGAATTGAGATTTGATTGGGTCCGTTTTGCTGACGCGGTGTCAGGATGGTGTGTAGGGCGTCACGAGGTTGACGGTGCTGAGAATGTCTATGCCGCGACCAACAAGAACATTGTCGTCGTGAGTGTATGCTATCGCAAGTATGTCGTCGCTGCTGAGAATTCTTTCTTCACACTGACTTGTACAGGGCGCCGGAGAAGCCTTTCCCTTGTGGGCTGCACGATAGTTATGATGGTCTCTCATGGGTAAGTCTAGCCAAGTGATACGAGAAGAGTACCATCTAACCCCACTTTAGTGTAAATGGAACGCAAACGCTCTCGGGGTTGACCCAGAGAAGATCATTCTCAGCGGGAGCAGCGCAGGAGGAAACCTAGTCAGTCTCGCGAAGCCACTCATGCTAGTTCAACCCAAATAACAAACGCAAGGCGGCTGCACTCGCGATCGAGTGTAGGGACAACGGCATCACGGGCGTCCTCGCGCAAGTCCTGCACTTCCCAATCATCTGCCACCCCAAATTCTTCCCGAGAGAAAAGTACGAGTTTGGCAGCTACATCCAGAACAACGACAACCCCGTCATCAGCGCTCTGGCGATGGAAGGCGCCCTCGATGCGTATCTGCCCAAGCCGACACCTGACCATCGCCATTCGCCCATACTGGCAGAGTCTCTCAAGGGCCTGCCCCGTACGCGTAAGTTTCCAGGAAATCTCAGCAAACCCATCACCACCACCGCCAACTAACGTCGTGCCACGTCAGTCATACAATGCGCTGGATACGACGTCCTGCGCGATGAAGCTCTTGCGTATGCGGAAGCTTTGGAGGTTTCGGGAGTTGATGTCGAGGTGCATGCGTACCGAGGCCTACCCCATTGCTTTCCTGCGGTCCTGCCGGCAGCCGAGGATGAGGTTTCGAGGTTTTACGAGATGTACATGGCGTTCTTGGATAAGGTGACTGGCGGGTCAAGATAGGTTCGTCATAAGGATTCAGACTCTAATTTGAAGACCTTTCATGATACTTCCGATGCGGACTTCACGACGAAATTCCAGGTCGGGAGTAATGTCTGATACCAGCATGGACGAATCGAAAGATCAACAACCCCGGATCATTTGGAAAGTCAGGCTTCTCTTCTTCCGCCATCCTGGACTTCCGGTAGAACCATGTTTGAATAACCTGCTAATGAACACTCTGTTTTTGAGCTTTACTGTTGTACTTATACGTTTAGCTAGCTCACGACACTTGTTATTGTTAAGAGACGCATATCGTCTTACGGGTCAGCCCGTGACCGCTGGCCTTGAATCTGCTTGTTCACTTCCCAGAACGCGGTGGAGGCTGGAGTCGACCATAAATGAAATTCTGTGAAGACCAAATCCCGCAAGGAAGCCGGTGGGATATCCGAGGCCGGGTCGGCGGTGTTATAGAGCCCCGCAAATCTACTATGAGAACGTCCTCATCGGGCTGGATCTTGGATCACGTCTTCCAAATTGAGCGCCGTGGAATCCGCGGACCCGACTGATCTGCCGCTCCATCAGGCTTATATGCCAGATCGCCGTCCACGCGTCCTTGCTGGGCTTGACAGAGATTAAGCACGTGGGCACTGCCCTCAAGTACCCCCTAAGCTCGGTACAATATGACACATCGCATCGGGAAGGCATCCGATTGTCTATATCCAAGATACGGATGCTCTCCCGTTCTTTTTATTGCTCTCTGAGGAAGCTGGGGCAATCAAAAATAGCAAAGCTTTCGGAGCTGTCTTACTCTTAATTCCATTCACCCATGGCACAATTTGAACAAATAAGAAAAGACGTAATATCGCATGCGTCCACGGGGGAAGAACCATGGGCGAACCAGAAAATCGCAGTACTCGGGCGCGATCGAGGTGCCGAATTTTCCATCGCGACATTCAAGAATTTCTACAAATACAGAGAAATGGAAACAGGCTCCGTACCGCCACATGGG
>JABGLZ010000958.1:0-37299 GCA_014705045.1 Colletotrichum theobromicola | reverse complement strand
CCCCCCCCCCCCCCCCCCCCCCCCCCCCCCAAACATCGCGCGTCTATGGGCGAGCGGGTCGAATTAGCCACTGGTGAGAGCCTCAAACTCCACAGAACCGCCCACATCCCGACGACGGAGGTGTAAGTAAACGTCAGCCTACTGGGGTATCTTCCAATCAGATCTATCACGACGTAAGCTATTCCGGAGCTTTGATTAGCTAGGGACGTCTGTACGATAATTAATGGCAGGGCTTTACGAAAAAGGATCATGGAAAGGAGAGCTGGAAGATGCGATGTATAAAGACGTGATGCGATGCTTCGTTGAAGGGAGTTGTTCTTGATCGATCACCCACAGTCACTCTCTCCTCTCGAAATCCACTCTTTGAAACATATAAAATGCAGCTCAGCAATATCCTCCTTCACGCCTTGGCTTTAGCCCCGGCCCTTGCTCATCCAGAGCGGATGACGGCCGAGAAGGCCAAGTCTGAAGCCCACGTGGTCGGCCGTAGCACGAACAAGTGCGCAGCTGCCATCGAGGCGCGTAAGGCTGAAATCTTCGCCAAGAGAGCCAGCCGTTTGCGCACTCGCCGGGCCCAGAACGGACACGCCGATGCTCGCGAGCTTCTGCAGCGTGATTCACTGCACTACACCGCCATCCAAAATGACACCTGCGTCTTGGCCCCTGATACTGTCTGGGGACCCTATGGGTAAGTACTTGCCATTCAATCATGATCACTGCAACACGTAGATCCTGACATATGCGCAGTGTCGACGGTGAGATGGTTCGTCATGATCTCCGCGAGACACAAGGAGGTCTCGACTTCTACCTCGACATCGGCGTGATCGACATCGAGACCTGCGAGCCCCTGTCCGGAACCGCCCTGACGATCTGGAACTGCAACGCCACGGGCTCGTACTCGTCGTACACCGGAATCGACCCCGATACTGCGGAGCTCTTTGATGATTGGACAAAGAGGGACGATGGAACAACGGACGATGAGACTTTCCTGCGCGGCATCCAAGTTACCGATCAGAACGGCATCGTCGAATACCTCACCAAGTTCCCCGGATACTACGTCACCCGCACCACGCACATCCACGTCACCGCGCAGACGAACATCACCAACGGCACCTCGTACTCGGCCAGCAAGGTCCAGCACATCGGGCAACTGTTCTTCGACGAGGACCTTCTCAGCCAGGTTTACGCGCTGGAGCCTTACAGTGCCCACTTGAGCACCTTGAACCGCACCACCAACGCGGAGGATTCGCTGTACTCCGATGCTAGCTCTGACGGATACAGCGCCGTGATTAGCGTCACGCAGCTGACTGATAATATCGAGGATGGTCTTGTTGGCTATGTAAGTGGCTTGGGGAATCTTATTGAAAATAGCAAAGCTAACATGATGCGCTTAGATTACACTTGGTGTCAACTCTTCAGCCGAGGGCCTGGCCATCACCGGCGGCGGGGTCAACCCCCAGGGTTATCTCCCTACCGTCAGCGTGGCCGAGAGCAAGCTTGCTCAAGCTACTGCTATTGACAGGGCCGATGGATACCAGTCTTAAAGACAAACTAAAGAAAACAAGATGATTTGCATTGAGAGTCACGGCCGAGATATTGGGCAGGAGTTTGCATTGTTAGGCGTATTTTATATAGAGAGGGCTACATTGGTAGCAAAGGAATACCATTAGAATAAAGTTTTGCTTGTGTATGCTACGCGGAGAACACATTTGCGCTGTATTATCAATTGGGCCCAGAAATCCCAAGTGGTCATCTTTACAACACAGCGACGCACAGGTAGGTGCTAGCCCACATGCCGTTGCAACCCGAACCGACGGCAGGGTTCCAAGAGATCAAGTTGGCGACAGTGACGCCGTACTTGGGTGCAATGACGGCGCAGGTCTGTCCCGCCTCGACAAAGTGGAAGCTCTTGCAGCTCGTCGTCATGCCGGTCTGAATCGGCGTCGGCGTTTGGATGCCGTTGCCAGGGTTGGTTGGAGTAGGCTGGGTGGTGCTGCCTCCAACAACACCAACACAGGCATATGCGTCCGCCCAGAGTCCGCCGCAGTTGCTGCCAGCCCCCTTGTTCCAGGCGAGGAAGTTGGTGAGGGTGATGCCCTGGCTTGAGGCGATGGCGGAGCATGAGTCTCCCGCCTTGACGTAGTAGAACTTGTTGCAGTTGTCGACCATGCTGGGCTGAGGAGACTGGGGGGTCTCGATGCCATTGCCAGGGTTCGTGGGCGTGGGGGTCGTGGTGCCTCCAATAACGCCGATGCATGCGTAGGCATCGGCCCAGAGGCCGGCGCAGTTGGATCCAGCGTTGGGGTTCCAGGAGAGGAAGTTGGTCAGGCTGATGCCGTTGCTGGAGGCAATAGCGGCGCATGAGTCTCCGGCCTTCACAAGGTAGAATTTGTTGCAGTTGTCGACAAGGCTTGGCTGAGTTGGCTGAGGAGTCTCGACTCCTGTACTTGTGGTCAGTCTGAAGGAACGGGAATGGTAATGAGGAGAATGAATCAACCAACCATTGGACGGAGCAGTGGTTGTCGCCGGAGGAGTCTCGGGGTCAGTCGGAGTAGGAACAGTCTCAAAGGCTGCTTCGACGCAGTATGACTTCCCGGCGGCAAGGTTTGTGCACGCCTCGTTGATAGAAGGGTTCTATTAAGTTAGTCATACTCAGGAACCAAGACAACGAAGAGGAAACAATGGCGTTGTCAGATATCGACGTACCCAGCGTCTGAAGTTGGCAAGAGTGATGCCCTCACTGGCCAGCAAATCATTGCAGCTTATACCCGAAGTGTTGTCATACCACCAGGTGCATTCCGCAGTGGTCTGCGGGTCGTACTCCAGTTGAGGGCTCGAGGCCATGATACGAACCGTTCCAGCATCGCTGCTGGAGGCGTTGCTGCGACGGAGAGGGATTGTGGCAGCAAAGCTCAAACCGCTCATGCCGAGGAGCGTGAGAGTGCTCTTGATATTAAGGAATGACATGATTAATTGATTGGGATGATGAAAATATGAACGAGCGAATTAACTTCTGACCGCAACGGCAGGTGTAATGAGCGACTACTCGGGCCCGTGAAACTGGGAGTTTGAGCTGATGACTGCTTGGTGAAGTGAAGAGAATCTTGGAGCGAGGCGAAGGCTCGCTTTTATGGGAGCTTGTTACCATGACTCCATACTTCAACGCGCGCAAAGACTATCGTGAGAAGAAGTCATCCGCCGATATCCGAGGTGATGTCCGAGAAGGCAGCGAGTTTCCAGCGAGTGATCACGCTTGCATTCGAAACGTAAAGCCTCCGGAATCCAGAACGTTGAACGGGACTCTTCTCGGCGAGTCCCGATGACTGAGAAAACAAGGCTAAGCGGAATCTTAGCGTCGGCCAAGAAAGTTTTGGAACTTTGGTGGCATATTGCCTGATCGCGACATGGTATCATCGGAAAGTAAGCTGAGTTACGGACTGTGCCACCAGCTTAGTTCAGTTGTCTCCACAGGCCGGCGTTCTCGAAAGCAAAGTTGAGGAGATCTTATGATTAGTGTAGTGGGGAGAATCCGAAGCGAAGATTACAAGGAGTGATCGAGCCACTGCGCCATGCGGGAATCTGTTGCCTTACAGCACCAAAGGTCAGTACCCTTGGCATATTTGGGGTCCAATTTCTTTCCCAAAGGATTTGGTCACACGCATAGAAAAGCCTTCTCAAAGTACTGCGCGGGGAAATAGAACTACGAAAGGCCGGGGCAGCTTTCGCCCCGTCCAGGCCAAGCAAATCGGGAAACCTCCGCGACCAGGACCCAGCCGCCCCGTGCCGCAATCGTGCTTCCGAGTACCCGCTGTCAGCTCAGTCAGTCTAAGTACTTGACGGTACAAGTCCCGCTCAAGAATTTGACTTGGCGAATCCACAAGGCATGCTACCACGATTCCTTCGCGCCGAGTCTCTTTCAACAGGAAATTATCATCTAACCCATGTCGCCACCTGAGGCTCGTGTCTAAGTTCCTTCGGAATAATCCATGTGAACGACGAGCGGGGAATTCAAACAGAAACAGGACCGAAGACTGAGAGAATCACACGATCACGGGATTGCTGGCTTCGGTTTCACATAGCAAATAGGAAACTGGTGAATCATATGCTATCTTTAATCGGACCTGTTTCTACAACTCTAGTTCGGGTTCTTGGCCACCTGGATGTGTTGTAATATCTCATTCAGGAATTCTCATGCTGTCCCAAACACCGACTTCTGCCGTAAGACAATCAGGGCCGAAGCCACCGTACGGCCCCTCTCTGATCGTGATGAAATTTTGGACCTCCTGCCTCTCATAGTAATTGAAAATCTCCGTTGGTTCCAAGTCCAGACTCAGGCACTTGCCATCGGGGTCTTGTTCACTCGCGGCATCGAGGTTGATATGTTGTTCCTCTGCCCGCTTCTTAAGGTCCTGGAGATAGAAAGGATTATGGGAGTCGCGAGCGGCGGCGCAGAGACGCCAGTTGGGCTCTGGCTGCAGTCGTCGGTACACATCATTGTAGTCGCAGTAAATCGCGGCCACAGCGACCTGCTCAGTCATCTCTGGTACTTTCTCTGCCAGTAAATCTAGCATATCCCGAGTCGGACGGAGCGGCCACCAGATAAGGTACGGCTTGGGCACGCCAGCTGGCCAGCCGTTCTCAACAAATTCTTTCGGATCGTTGATCATGATGCGTCGGGCCGAGATGGCCTCCTGGATCTTGGGAAGAGAGTCACGGCCTGCATCAGTGTTCCTGATGACCTGGACTCGCATCGTGTTCTGGGCGATTTCTCCAGCCCACCAGCGGGCGAACATGGTGTGATGGTAGATTCCGCGGACAACGCAAAGAGTCTCCTCACGGTCGATACCGCGCGTTGGCCGCGATAGTCTGACATAACGATCAATGTTTCCCTCGAAAGCCGCCATGCAGACGAGGAGCTTCTTCTTCACAGTTGGCAGATCAAGTGGCAATGGCTGGTGAAGAAGTTCTACTTCGAACTCTTCCAACTCGGAACACATTTCGGGAGGGACGTATTCGTCGTTGATGTGCATGTCTTCTTCGATACCAGGATGAGTCTGGGAAAATTGTCGAGGGGTGTTGGGGCGATGGTAAAGCTGTAGACGAGTTTCTGTATCGCCGTTCAAGAAGGCGGGAGACGACGGATTATCCGATTTGATGGTCAGACTGTCATCGTCCATGACCAAGAAGCGACAGGGCCGGCTCATGATAGAGTCGTAGATGAGACGACCCCCATCCGTGTCGCTTTCTCTGGCCTCCTCAGCAATGGAAACGTCTGGGAGCAAGTCCAGTTCCCGGTAGAGAGCATCGTAGCCGCCAGCCGCGCAAGCACGACCAACCTGATAGCGCATTTGCGGAAAACGCTCGACCAATCGGCGGTACGTGTCCTCGGTGGCTATCTGAGGGAACCAGACGCAATAGGGCTCCTGTTGAGGACCCATGGTGCTCGGAATGATATCGCTCATAATGAGGCGGGCATTCCGAGCTCGTGCGATCTGTGGATCCTGATGACAGAGGTTGCTGACTTCCTCGCTGGTGGCAAAAGCGAGATGGAGGCGTATACCGCGGATGAGCGAAGACCGGGCGATGATGTTACCGAGGTCGCGAGGCATTTTCTCGCCGCGGATTGCGGCACAGCAGTCAGCCGTCAGCTCCGAGTCTGGTGCCATGTTGAGTTCTCGTCAATGGAGATGAAAGTAACCAGTTGCTTAGAGGGCCTAAAGGTGGCCGAGATGAAAAGAAAGTAAACTCTTCGTCCGTTTTTAGTCCAAAATACAAAAGATCCAAACGAGTTGCCACCATGGGCATGGGCCGGTTCATACTACTCGGTTGGGGAGATTATCAGGCTGGTCGGCTGCTAGCTAGCCTTGAACAGACTCATCGCTCTAGACCACGCTCCGCTCTGCTGCGTCAAATAGTGTTGATCCTGAAGAGGTCTCCATCAATCAGGGTTTGCCTGAGAGGCAAGGAAGTCACTCGAAGTATCCGAAGTTTGAACAAGGACGCTTAAATTTATGCCTAAATCTAGATTAGGAGGAACCGCACGCTAGACCCGGATTAGGCTTAGTCAGGATCCATCATTCAACGACTTTCTTCTGAACCCCTGTTTGCCGGTGGACCTCACGCAGGTGGAAGAGCCAAGGGTTAGATCCTGAGAACACTGCGAACACATGTTTTTAGTTACCTCTTTCTGTGTTCCCCTGCATGAAAAGGGCACTAGTACTAGGCAGACTGAGTCCTGGATCTTGGCAAATTCCCGCCCAAACCCGACTCCTAACTGACTTTGGTGGTGTAAGCGAGATCTGATAACACCAATTCGGCATAGTATCAAGACGGGTAAGCAGGCTGGCCCGTTGATGATCGCAGCTCCTGAGTCCTTTGTACCTGCATCAGAAGAAGCTGAGCCTTGGTCGAGACTTAGGCCAATTGTTGCCTAGGTTTCCGCGTCTCCTGCAAATGCAACGGAATGGAGAATTCGATTGCGCCTGCCAAGAACAATCTCATCCGAATATCCGTCCACAAAGTGATTTCACCAGAAGGCCCTTGCATTAGCTCAATTACTGTTTACAGTAGACATGGGTTAGAATTTCAGCAGGATATGAAGCACTTGCATCGCGAAATGTGATGGTTCGCACCCCTAATCCTTCGGCCAGGCTGATCCACAGTATTGGAGACAGTAGCTGAAAGGAGGACGAGATCTTCGAATGCATGCCACATGCGTGGAGTCTTGACACAGGAAGCTAGATCTGTTCATTGAGTGGAAGAGAAGTGAGTACACAATAACTAAAACAACAAAAGCAAGAAGACAGATATTCGCATGATCAAATTGAACGAATTGATGATCAGTATTCCAACACATTATCTTTTTGAACCAGCTATCAAATTACAAAGAAGAATAGCATACAAGCCAATATTATTCAAATGAAAGTTGAACCATGGATGAGAGCCATGACATGTAACCTGTGGAAAGGACACAATATCGTCCTGAAATGGAAGAAACCCCTCAAACACACTTGCTCAAGTCCGCCACAGTCATCTTCGACTTCACCAACGCAGCGTTCCAAGTCTTTGCTGATCGAAAGTGGCTCTTGTTCAATTCAGACCAATCCTGGGGTTGCGTTTTGTCGGGGTTTCCCAAGTCATTGGCCCAGTTCGCAAGGTCATCCGCGCTGGTGAAGCCTTTAGCCTTCAGCTCGTCGCGTGTCGCGGTGTCCGCCCAGGCGTTGGCCATCGTTTGTGAGATGTTGATGTTTTGGTATGGCTTGCCATTTGGCACCTTTGAAGGTGCGTCGCTCTCCACGACGATTTTGTCTTTGGGAATGCCGAGGCCTTTGCGCTTCTCATCAGCTACACCATCCTGCATCTGCTTGTACATGTGGTTGAGCTTGTCTTCGGCGCGGAGAGTGGTGATGCTCTCAAGAAGCTCTTTGCCCAAGTTATTGTTCTTCTCTATGATGGCTCTGAACTTGGGATCGTCATTCTTGCGGAAGTCTTGAAACTGCCTCTCGACGCGCTCCGAATAGTACGAGTAGGGTGAGTTGAAGGGATCGTCCTTGTTGTACAAAGAGGGGTTTCCTCCTCTTTTGGGTTTGTAGTCGGCCGAGAACCGCTTGTTGTCCAGAGTTGTGTCGAATTCCGTCACTTTCAGCTGCTTGTTCAGGCCCATGTCCATGAGCTGATCAGCGCACTGGTAGGTGGTCGGCGTCTTTCCGTCAGCGTTCGACCACGGAGCTTTCAGCGCCTCATACTTGGCTTTGTCCTCAGGTAGCATCTTGGCCCATTCAAGCCCTTCGATACGAGCTTGGAACTGGCCGTACGTGAGCTTCCCATTGGGTCCATCACCCTTGTTTGCATAACGAGGGAAAGGTGAGGGCTTCCCCTTGCCCGTGTGCTGTGGAAGCATGTACTTTTGCTTGTCGGCGCCCTCGATCTCGCTGTGGGACAGGTCAGCTGAGACTTTTTCAAGACGTTGGAGGATGGAGCGCATTACGTGAAAGCATCATAGCGAGTCCATAGATGAATTCGCTCGTTTGCATGGGACAAGTAGTTGATCTGTCCCGCAACTGGCGCTGGCAGCTCAGCGAAAAGCCACAATAGGCTTATGAAAAGGATCGTGCGCAAAACAGATTTCATTTTTGATAAAGAAAGACTTCAAAGAGTGACAAGAGGCATGAAACGAGTGACAGCTGAGGAAAGAAAATCAGCAAGTTGCCTTCGGGTTTGGGCAATGAGTCGAAGACCCCCAGAAACTGCGAGACTACAGTATTAAGACGCGGACTACCAGATGCTGAGCTCGATGCCTGTTTGTGCTATCCGGGGAGGACCGTGTTTCCTTCACTCCCTGGGTATTCGAAGGATCATGATCACAAGCGAGGCAAATCTCTCTGGGCCTTGCAGATGCTGCAGGTACTGCCTGCAGAAACGACCCATCGTCGGTGCTTACGATCAGGTCACTTAGACAAGTCTGGCCTTTGATTTACACAAGTAAATGCAACCTCACATCAGCTGCTGATCTTTCAGCCCTGCGGCACAGTCAAACAACACACGGAAGCCAAGGCCGACCGGCCTTACAGGGGGGGGGCATTCTGACGATGTCCCCTGCTTGACGCTCCATGTTCACGCTAAGCAATGCGTTCCTGGATCCACGTTAAATTGTAAACAGAAGGGCCGAACCAAAGTCCATTCGGTACGCAGGCCGCTTTCAGTTAATCATCTCCACCAAAGGCGAACTTTGAGGCCTTGGCGTCAGGATCATCAAGTTCGACAAAGTCTAGACACCAGGAACACGAAAACAGGCTGCAATGTACTCGGTATCGATGACAAAGGATTCATCGGAACTGAGCGGAAAGATGCGCTGCGAGTTCTAAGCTTCGGCAGCAAGCGTTTACTCGAGTTTAGTTAAACACAGCCGTTCCTTGCGCTCAGCTTTTCCGCCTGGTCCCTTCGTTATACACATCATCTCAGTTTCAACTACAGCTCTGCTGGCAATCTTTTGAACTTGACCATTTGGTCATACCTACACTCATTTCTATCATCATGAAACCTTTCATTTTCCTTTCTTTTGCTGCGTTGGGCCTCGCCCTTCCCAGCGATATTACAGCTCGCAATGTCACTGACGGTGTGGCCGAGCCTGCATCGTCAGACATACCCAGCAAGCCCGTGTTGGTCCCCGACGACTCAGTCGTCAACAACTCAACCGAGCGGAAACTCAACCTTGGCGTCAATGCCATAACGCCCGCATCGGATGTGCAGATCGACACTGCTTCGACCACAAACTTGATTGACGATTGCCCCAAGTTGTGCAGTGTTGTTGGGGCAGACCCATCCAACTGGACCCGGGTTCAACATGAGGATGATCTTGTGCGATGCAAGGCTCCTCTTCTCTTCGACTTCAACTTCCACATCACTGGCAATGTCAAGACGTTCCGAACTTGTGCCTTCGAGGCGCCCCCATCTACCAACACTATCCGTCGCTACGTACCAGTCGAGACCCGCCAGAATAATGATTCTGATTCCTCATTTGCTTTGGACAACGGACCAAAGGTTTGCGGAGCATCTGAGTCTACTCTTCAACTGCTGGTTTCGACCAGCCCGCCGGGTGTCATGTCGTCCGGGACTGATGCTGCTGCTGCCGCCGCGAAGATGCTCGGATCTCATCTTGCAGCAACCACTTCATGTGGTCGTACCATTCTTTTTGCAAAGGTTGACACCGCTATCGTCGCTGTGTTTATCAGCCCCGATGTTGTGACTACGAGTGCTGCCACGCTGGTGCTTGATACCTTCGCCATGAGCGTTCAACGGGGCAGCGAGCTGGTCCAATCATGCGACACAAACAGCCTCAACCCCTACACGATTGGGCTGTTCGCTGTCGATGGAATGGATCAAATCGGACGAGCCCAAAGGGCTATGCAGACTTGGTCCAGTGGCGAGTGTGTTCGAGAGCACAGAAACAGTTCAAAGTCTTTTGAAGGCGTTGGCGTGCTTGGTGCGAGCGGTTTGATCGCCCTCCCCTCCAACTACACCTCGAATTCTACCGCAAAGCGCGGGCTCTCCGACTTGACGCCCAGAGCTCTTTGTCACGCTACTGAGGTCGAAAATGATGACAGTTGTGCTTCACTGGCATCTCGATGTGGGATTAGGGGAGCAGACTTTCTCAAGTACAACACCAAGACCAATCTGTGTACGTCCCTGAATCCTGGCCAACTTGTCTGCTGTTCATCGGGAACCCTGCCAGCGAGTATACCACAGGCACAACCCAACGGCATATGTGCAACCCACAAAATCAGCTTAGGAGACATCTGCTGGTCTATTGCCGACACTTACGGAATCACCGAGGCGGACCTTAAGAAGTACAACGCTAACAGTTGGGGCTGGGCTGGGTGTGATCGTCTACAACAGGACCAGATCATCTGTCTTAGCGAGGGCAACACGCCAATGCCGGCACAACTCCCCGACGTGGCCTGCGGCCCTCAAAAGATAGGCACACAGATGCCCTCTGGCACTTACGATGGCTGGGATCTGGCCAAGTTGAATCAGTGCCCGTTGAAATCTTGTTGCTCGGGATGGGGATACTGCGGAACTACGTCCGAGTTCTGCACGGAGTCGCCGGCCGATACTGGAGCGCCTGGGGCCTTCAAAAAGGACACCAACGGGTGCATCTCCAACTGCGGCATGGAGATCACCAACAACAAGAACCCACCCGCTGAATTCAGACGCATTGGCTATTTTCAGGCGTACAACGAAGCCCGAGGATGCTTGACCATGGACGCAAGCCAGATCATGGACATTTACGAGACCTACCCGTTGACACATATCCATTTTGCTTTTGCTGGTCTTACGCCTGATCTCGATGTCAAGATCGCCGACAACGTCAAAGATCAGTTTGATAAGTTTGTTGCCCTGGATGCCCCTTTCAAGAAGATCATCTCTTTCGGCGGTTGGGCAGAGTCTACGGACCCCGCCACGTATCAGCTGTATCGCGACGCTGTGAGTCCGGCGAATCGTGAGCGTGTTGCCAGCAATGTGGTGCGCTTCTTGGATGCGAACCCAGGACTTGACGGCGTCGATTTCGACTGGGAGTATCCGGGTGCTACCGACCAAGGCATCCCCGGTAGCGACCCCGTCGATGCTATCTACTACAGTCGCTTCCTGAGCCTCATGCGAGACAAGCTCGGAAAGAACGGTCGCTCACTCTCGATTGCCATCCCAGCTTCTTACTGGTATCTCAAGCCTTTCCCTGTGGAGGACATGGCCAAGGTGCTCGACTACTTCATTTATATGACGTACGATCTTCACGGACAATGGGGTAGGTTCAGATCTCTCTTCTCAATTTCTCTTTGGAACATGCTTACTGATTATTTCTGCTCTGTAGACTATGGCAATAAATATGCCAACCCAGGCTGCGAAAACGGGAACTGTCTGAGATCTCACGTCAACATCACTGAGACCACAAACTCTCTCGTCATGCTTACCAAGGCTGGCGTTCCCGCTGACAAGATCATTGTTGGTGTTACCAGCTATGGTCGAAGCTTCCGTATGGCCGACAAGAGCTGCACAGGACGCAACTGCTTGTTCACCGGCTCGCGAACTGTCTCTGAAGCTGAGCCCGGCATCTGCACAGATACTGGTGGCTACAGTGGGTGAACTCCCTCCCATCTTCATCACTTTCATCAACTGACTACTTCTCAATAGTATCAAACGCCGAGCTTGACCAGATTTTCACCTCCGCAGAGGAGGGTGAGCCTGGATACGAGGCTAAAAGGTGGCACGACGGATCCACGAACTCCGACATCATGACCTACGGCACTCAAGGGAACGGCATGACGGACTGGGTCGCATACATGAGCGACACGACCAAGTCCACACGTTCGGACTGGATCAAAGGGCTGAACTTTGGTGGTACGACCGACTGGGCCATCGATTTGCTTAACTTCCTCGCCTCACCAGACGGACAAGAAGGCGGGTTCACTGTCGACGGTGGGGCGAACTTGGAGTGCAACTCTGAGACTTGGCCCACAAACCTGGACGATCTCGAGAAGAACATCGACAGCGTGCCACCCCACTGCCGTTCCATGGCGTTGCTCAATGTTTTGGTCAGAGACCTTGAAAAGGTGGTGGCCGAGTACAGGGAAGTTGCAAGCTCAAGTGATTATGACGACAGAGTATGTTCCCCTTTTCACCTGCTTGGTTTTATAGTCCTACACTTCATGGCTGGTTGTAGACGATGGCTAATCCATTTTGCAGTTCTGGTGGTACGCCGATTGGGTGAAAGACTCAATAGACGAACGTATGGAGGAGTTCTTGAAGATCGACTCTGGAGAGGGATTGAATTACATGGACTGCGAGTGGAGTTCGCAGGGCAACAGCGGCGAGGGCCCATGTACCGAAGCTCATCTTTCTTACCCCCCTGGACCTTCGCCGGGACCTCGTGTCGTCACTTTCACAATGCGCGACGAAGCGGGCTTCTACGATGCATTGGCGAAAACGGCGGGCATTCAAAGAGAGTGGATCGCCTTCCGTCCTATGTATTCCGTCCTCGATCCCTGTGTGTGCTCGCCAACACAAGAGGGGATTTGCCCTGTGGACTGCACCCAGAACTACTACATGCGAAAGAACTGGCCAAGGAGAATCAGCAACAAGGATGATATCAAGATTGAGAACCCCAAGAGCATTATCGAGGAGGCCATTCCATCCACCGATGTTCTTCTTGGGACAATAATTGGCGCTTACATCGAGATGCGAATGGGTGTTCTCGACGCTGATGAAGCCGATGTCCTCACTGCGTTTAGCATGCCGCTTCTCATGATGCAAGACGCTTCCAACAGCATCAAGGAAATCAAGGAGATTGGCAAGGAACAGAAAGAGACGAAGACGCGCGAGCTTGTTCTCGGGATTCTCAGCATCGTGTTCGCCGTCATCCCCTTTGCCGGCCAAGCCGCAACAGCTCTGGGCGGTGCCGCTCGCCTGGCTTCCATGGCACTGATCATTGGAGAAGCAGGAAACGCCGCGATCTCCATTGCCGATATTGTCAATGATCCAAACTCTGCCCCTTTCGCCATCCTTGGCATGTTGGTTGGTGTTGGGGGCATGCGAAGTGGTAAGCCACCACGGGAAGCATACGCAGAGGCGGGCAAGACTCGTCGGGCTCTGACACCGCAGTTGATGGAATCGTTCTCGACCGAGTTCCGACGAAAAGACGGACTGGTCCAAAATATTGTCAAGACTTGCAAGGCGCGATGAATGCAAGTCGAAGCGCAGTGCCCTGCTTCGCAAACTTCTAGTGGTAGTGGTGACTGGTCTGCCACATATATAGCATACTTAAATTTTCTTTGTAATCTTCCATCCATAAGTACCTTGTCTCAAATCTTGTCATCTTTATATAGTCTTCTTATTCCCCTATCTCAAGATAAATTTCTTCTTCGATCTAAATGCTTAGACTAGTTCCATGCTTGTCTCAATCATAATGTGATCCCACGCGTAGGTCGCATCACCACATTGCAAACCCCTCACACTTTTAATGAAGTTTTCTAGTTCGATAAAGACCATCGAGAGGCTGCGTATCCAAGATTCTAGTTCGTGAACGGGAGATGTTACGGCAGAGAGACGATTTAGTGAAGCATACCAGGTTTCTGCCGTTGGGCACCGCCTACCACGAACATTTCAGTGTATGGGTTTTGCAACAGCGAACAGCTTCCTTCATCTGCCCCGTAATCTTACACCAGGACTACCCCAACCTTCTCGCCATGATCAACTTGCCGGTGGAGTACCTCAGCGCCGAGGAGTACGCAGAGGATCTAGTAGATTTCATCAACACGCCCTTGGTTCGACAGATTACTGGCGGTATCCATGTCAATGATGCGCTGATTTACAACGCGTGGGAGGCACTGCCTTCGGAGTGGACGTCATGGTGGTCAACACTTCCAGATCATCGTCTGGCACAGCAAGATTTGATAGACAGCATCGAGAAATCAACAGACATCACAGCCACGAAAGTCGACAATGGAAACCCAAAGAAAATTCCAGGGCGGCCAGACTCACTGACAACTTGGTTGGAAAGCATCCGGTCACTCTCGCTTCCTCGTGCCCAGCGTCTCGGTCCCAGAATCTCCCTTCCCGAGATTTTGACAGCTCGGATGAAGACCAAAAAGATTGATGAAGTTTCCGTTGCGACCGCCTACATACAGGGAGTTTGCCAAGCCAACAACATCACTCGCATCGTCGATATGGGATCAGGACAAGGTTACCTATCCGTTTCGCTTGCCTATCTCTATCCGAACATGCGGGTACTGGCCATAGATGGCAGCGAATCTCAGATTGCCGCTTCGAGATCCTGCGCTGCTAGTCTTGGAATCGAAGATAGGATACAACACTTGCTGCGTTACATCGACGGCACTGGTTCTTTGACAGATGATATTGCTGCTTGGGCTGGAGGGGAGAAATGCATGCTCGTCGGTCTGCATGCTTGCGGGAACTTGTCTGAGCACATGCTGAGATACTTCACGGCAATGCCCTTCATCGAGTGTCTTGGTGCAGTAGGGTGCTGCTACAACCATATCGTCCCCCTTTCCGACAGTTGTCCCAACGGCTTCCCTATTAGCGCAAGAATGAGAGACAGAAAGCTCACCTTGAGCGCCACGGCCCTGATGACAGGATGCCAAGCACCAAACAATTGGGAGAAGGCGGACCTGAGCAAGGAAGAATCGGTATACTCAAAACGACGCTTTTATCGAGCGCTTTTAGAAAAGGTTTTCTTCGACAAGGGCGTTGAGCTCGACAAGCAAGACCGGCCTATTTGGGGAGTGCGGAAAGGTGACATGGCCAGCTTTACCAACTTTGCGAGCCGCGCAATGCACTGTCTAAATATCGACAGGAGCGCTATCGGCGATACTGAGTTGCTTGAGTATGAAGCTCGTCATCGAAACTACGAAGGCAAAGTAGCGATTTTGTGGACGCTGAGCGTGCTATGCTGCAAAGTTGTTGAAAGCGTGATTGCGCTTGACCGTTACTGGTTTCTCATTGAAAAGGGAGCTCAGAATGTAGACATCTTACCCATCTTCGACTACAAGATTTCACCAAGGAATTTGATGCTTGTGGCCAATAAGGGGGGCGAATAGTCTGCCGCATCGAGTGGTCTCAGATACCCGGTTGGCTTGATCAAGATTTTGCTCGCCACATGAACCAAATAAAGTTATAGGATTCATGACCAAAGAAGAAACGATGAACTCTATTGCGAATATAACAGGTGATCACTGAACCGTATGTTGGTGTACTTGAATCTGCAGTCTACTGATTATTCTCTACTTCAACCGACGCCCAGCCAATACCATCTCTCACGGACTAAACGCACTAAGCGTATCCCGACCAGCATATATCCTTGAAGTTTCTGTACATTTGTCTCTGGAAATGGGTAACAAAGCTTCGCGAAAGTCGCCAAAGGCTGGCAGGCTCGATACCCAGTCAAATTCGTCTACGCCGACGCAACTCACAACTTCGGCTGTTCGTGATGACCCTATTCTAGGCTATAAAATACGCGTCCTCTTGTTCGACTTGCGAAACCTTGCAAAGGATGTTAACTCGGCGAAACGTCTCAACAACACCACAGACGAGCACTACATCAGCGAACCGTATTTCGAACCTGAGCAAGCCAAGCTCGTCAAGTCTGCCATCGTAGACGTCGAATTCGACAAACACCTCGACCCCAATGCAGAGTACGAGGAAGCAGTCACTGACGAGCCACGGTCCAACAACAGAGAAGTGACCGGGCCTTCCGTCTCTCGCGTAGGGGGCCAAACGGTCGACGCGGCTATTCGGATGATCATGGACAACTTCCTCGAAAAACGAAAGAGTAGTGGAGATGCGCGCCCTTGTGGTCCACATGATTTGGCACCTGTGTACCTTGGTCTTTTTGGCATCACAGTGGCGGACTTGCAAGACCATAGATTCACAGGCCGTCTAGCGCGATCAGGCATATGAGTATGGATGTTGCATATCTGAGACGTTCACTATCAGAGACGGTAGAATAATCCTACCTATTCGGGCGGACGAGTGAAAATGACGCCAATAGAAGGGACGACAAGAACGACAGGGAACGACAGGCACGACAACAGAGACGGGTACGACAAGGGAGACGGGTACGACGAGAGACACAGGTACATCAAGAGACACAGGTACGACAAGAGAGACATGTACGAATGCTATTACGGCAAGCAACAAGCAATAAGAAGGTCAGTATCCGCCAAGTGTTGAGCCCTTAGGTGTTGCCGGGCTCACCGGTTGCAGCAAGAGCTCACAGCCAATAGTATCATATCGTTTGTAAGACACTATGAAACCATCAACATTACAACATCAAATGTCATTCTCCGAAATTGCCTTGACCGTATCTATGATCTCCCTGCAGTCCCCAGCGAGGTCCTTGGTCGCAAGTTTTCTCGAGTCAGGCACGTACCTTTTCATTGATAGGTTGTTTACACCAAATTAGGCCACAGCGACTTATCCAAGATACTTCCTCCTATAGCCTCATTTTCTGGAGAACTCTATTCGAGGCATATGGGAGAATGTTGTCTGGTATGGCTGGTTTGAGCATCTCCGACCCCGCTGAAGGTGACTTTACCAAGTTCAACGCGGCCATCATCGTCCTCGTAGGTCTTCTCGAGAAGGCTGGGCCTGGGGCGCTGGACAGGGCCGTTGAGTCCGCCAAAAAGAAGATCCCCGACCGCATGAGCAAATACAAGATCACAAATGGCTTCGGATTTCTCGTCTTCGCCAACAACTTGTTGAAGTGGCAGCCAGAGGAAAACACTCAGAGCAAGGACATTTACGATATCCTTTGCATGCTCTACTTCATTCTCGACCAGGAGCCACTCCTTGCGCTGCAGACGCGAATCACACCGGAATCAGCCTGTCTGCCTCAGAGTCTGCTGTCCAGCTGGATGGTCATGTTCTCGCAGCTCATTGGGCAGTTCTTGGACACTACGATGTCCGTCACCCCTCGGACCCTGGAGTCGTTTAAGAACGCTCCCAAGTATGACTACCACGAAGCCATAGAGCCTGAAGGAGGCTTCCGTACCTTCAATGACTTCTTCTCCCGCAAGCTGAAGCCGGGAATGAGACCCATCTCGCACCCAGATGACGACAAGGTCATTTGCTACCCTGCCGACTGCACGGACGACAACAGCCTCGAGAACCAGAGCATCGTCCCCGTCAACAATTCGGGCGAGGTACTCATCAAGGGCATCCCATGGACCATCGATACTCTGCTTCAGGGCAGCAGGTATGCAAGTGAGTTTCATGGCGGGATCTGGATGCATGCATTCCTCAACACGTACAACTATCACCGCCAGCATGCGCCCGTCTCTGGGACCGTGCTCGAGGCGAAGAATGTTCAGGGGACGGCCTACATGGAAGTCAATGAGAAGTGCCAACACATCCGAAAGATTCAGGTCTCCGATGAAGACAAGAGGCGAGACTCCAAGTGCGTGCTGAAGGTGCCCGACTCCCCGGGTTACCAGTTCCTCCAAACCAGAGGTTGCGTCATCATCGATAACCCGATGCTCGGGAAAGTGGCCGTATTGCCGATTGGCATGGCGATTGTTTCGGGCGTCAAGCTGACAGTTAGAGCGGGAGATACGGTGAAGAAGGGCGACGAGATCTCTACCTTCTTATTTGGGGGGTCAGACATCATCCTCGTGTTCCAGAAGAAGGCAGGCTTGAACGTCGAAGATTTCGTGCCCTCGCCAATGGATGAAGCCGGCAACCAGACTCATTCAAAGTACGGTACTATTCTTGCGAGGGCGCCTTAACGACTTAGAGTGCACTTGGGCTTAGAAGGATGGCCGAAGGATGATCCTATTTGAACTACTACACTCTCTCGGTTGGGACATAGGATGAAAAGTAATGTGAATTGTTTCTAGGAGACTAATAACATCACCATTCTCCGCACGCTGTGCTTCACTTTTCCTCGTCTTGCTGCCGTGCTCGAGGGTAGTCATCAATCTCACTACCAGGGATAACTTCAACAATCCTCTGCCCCCGCCCCCTACGCATCTCCCTGATCTCGTAGGCTCGATCTGCCCTTGTTCGGAAGCCCTGCCATCCACCTCTGCTGTGATCACGAGGATGACCAGAGTGATAACGGTGCTTTCCAACGGTAGCAGCGTCACTCCTCGGACGGCTCATCCTGTTCTCGCTGAACACCGGGCTCGTGTCTCTTCCTTTTCCTGAGCCTCGCCTCGTCGCTCGGCTGTCGTCGTCGCTGCTTTGCTCGGAGGAAGAAGAAGACTCTTCATACCTCGGCTGTGGCGTCCTCCTCCTCACTGGTTTCGAGGACCCCCAACTCATTCTCCTTCTCGCACCCCCTCCCCCACCGTCGCCAGGCCGTCTCGAACCCTTGTCACTACCCTGTCCAGGTGTATCGCCAAGGTACATCTGCCTGACCATCATTCGTGTATATGTGACCTCCCTCTCTGTCCTCCTTGCCATGACTCTCATGACCTCGTCTCCTAGCTTCTTCACAGAATCTTTGACTTGCCACCAAATAAAGCGATGCGCGAAGTCACACTTGTACAATGCGCTCCAATCCGCGAAACTCCCCATCTCTCCATGCTTCTCAAAGTCGCTGCGGACCTTCTCGTCGAGGTCATTCTCGCACCACGAGGCTCCATTGTGAATCGCCTCAGCCCGGTGCCCGCTCGCCACCAAGAATGGTCTCTCAAGCTCCTTGAACGTTCTCCAGAGGTCGCGGAGCGTCATGTAATGCAGCGGCAGCGTCTTCTCCGCATAATCTAGCGCCCTGCGTGCCTCGGCGTTGGCGTTCTTCTCGCCAATGTGAGAGATCTTCTGCCGCAGTTTGCTCTTGCCCCTGATCTCTTTCGTTTGGTGACGCAACGCTTCGCGTTCTTCGCATAGTTGCTGTCGAAGGTTGCCCAGAGAGTCGCGAATCTCGCTCGGCGCAGCGCGGATTGTGGCGACGAAGTTGGCGTATAACGCGATCAAGTTGAGTGTCGTCAGGGCAAAGCCCAGGATCCCGGTTACGAAAGAGAGCCAGTTGAGAGAGTTCGGGACGTCGGCCATGTTGTGTTTGCGGTGGCTTTTGCGCCTTCTTCTTGCATGTTCGCGACTTCAATTAGCAGAAGGGCCGTGCTGAGATCTTAAAATGGTTGACCATCCTTCACTCGTTATTCCTGTATAAGTCTTTCACGTGGTGTTTAGCGTCTCTCATCAGCGCTATTTGAACCTGGTTCGAACGATTGCAGAAATAGGCGTAGCGTTGCCAGTTGTCATGGACCTTGAGACTCCCGAAGACTAAGACAACTAACGTCCTGCAGCCTTGAAGTTGGCTGTGTAATTGAGGTGAGCTCTAGTCCTATGGCCAATGCAGGATAGCATTAAGGCCGGAGGAACTAAGGAGTTAGTCACGTCAACTCGGCCAACATACAACGGCGATTCGAATAGATGGTTCGTCAGATGTCGCAAGGATAGGCTTGCAAGACCAATCTCAACTAGAGGCCAGCTGATGGTGTTGCATCTTTCGCGGATACGAGGGATGCAGGAGGTTACTTGATCTTCGTCATTGAAGCTCTGAAGGACCTGCAGAAAGAGACGCCAATGCGATTAAGCAATCCTTCGAGCGGCTTGAGAAGAACTGAGATGTTAGTGCTGGGTCGCCTTGAATCTGGTGATTAATGATGATCACCAAAGTCGTCGCATGTTGAGGCTTCTCGAGTACAGTTGGTGGAAAGCAGACGTCGGACAATAGAGAAGCCACATCAGCTGCCTTGGCATATCTTGGGTGCACCCGTCACTCGAACGGACTGTTTACCGCGCTGGCTGACAAATTGAAAGCCGGTAATGAGCATGTTGATAACGACAGCTCCTTAGACTCCATCTTGTAGTTCAACGTTGTTACATTGTTTGGACGAGCACTGCACTGGACGCACCGGGAGATGGAGCTCGTCCCCCACCACACGCTCAGACCGGGATTAGCTAGCACTCTTATCGATAAGCCCTGACGTCTCTGACCGTGGGGTAACTCGTCCTCTCTCCAATCCAAAAATTTCCCATAGCCACACCTCCAAGCGTCTGACTACCCTTCAAATCGCGACGAGGGGAGTCACACCTCCCAGCCAGCACCACCCGCAAAAATGCCCGCCCCAACAGCGACAATGTCCCCCGGGACGCCCGAGCCCATCGACGCCGACGCCGACCCCGTCATCGCCTCCTACGACGTCTTCTTCAACCCTTCCCTCCCGCAGGGCCGCAAGCTCTGGGTCCTGCAGCAACCCAACCGCACCGACCCGCGCCAGGCCACGCCCACCGAGATGCGCCTCAAGACCCGCGCCGGCATGGTCGAGGTCGACGTGCCTCTCGACTACACTCAGTCCTATGATAAGGAGAAGGGAATGAAGTGGGGTCGGCAGCTCAAGGCGAGTCTCGAGGCCAAGAACGGCGGCACACACGGTCTCTCTGGAGGTTTCGGCGTCGGCGCACCGCCGCCCCGGCCCAAGAGGCGCGGCGAGATCGATCTGGAGGACGAGATGTACCTCGAGTGGCCCGAGGCTGTACGCCAGGACAAGGTCCTGCGCACGCAGACTCTCGGTGGACAGTGTCCCGACCACAAGGAGGTGCAGTACATGATTGGCGTCTTCCAGGGCAGTAAGTGCTTTCCTCTCCCCGGCCGAAAGAAGGGATCCTAACCAAAATGATAGAGGACCTCCACCTCACACCCGTCACAAACCTGGTCCACCTCCGCCCGCAACTGCACCACGTCGACGCAGTAGCCCAACAAGAACGTAACGCCTCCGCCGCAGCCGCCGCCAAGGAGAACGCAGCCGCCGCGCCAGGCGCAGGCGCAGGAGCATCGGGCGCGGGAGGCCAGGGCGCCGCAGCGCGCGCAATCCACATGACGATCAAGACGACCCCCGACGGCGCCACGGCCAAGAATGAGACAATGGCCGACCGTCTGCGCGCAGTCCAGATCGAGCAGTGGCGCAAGCTCAAATACACGGACGAGAACGACGAGGCCGCGTGGGAAATTTACCAGGAGTCTCTCATTCTCCGCGCCCCTGGCGACAACAAACCGCCCCCGGCCGACGAGGATGAGGAGAAGAAAAAGGCCGCCATCGAGGCGGGTGAGGCCGAGATCAAGCCCACGATCGACCTGGCGGAATCCATGGCTAGACTGGAGACCACATGGGGCGACGATGAATTGCTGGAAGCTGTCAGTGGTATCAAGAAGCCGAAGCTGTTAACAAAAGCAGAGCAGGATGCCGAGGCGGCTGCTGCGGCTGCCGCAGAGGAAGAGGCACGGAAGATGAAGCCCAAGGCTCGTGGCGCTGTCGGTTCGAGACGGGGTGGGAAGGCTAGAGCCGCGCCCGCTCAGGCATCGTCGAGCATGGATTTGACATAATATGTGATGCTGGCAAGCATTTTGATTTGCATAGCTTAGGCGTTGCGGTATGTTGTAGACAAAACGGTTCAGGGTCGGATTATTACTTCAAATGCAGATTTTGTTTGCTCTAACTAGCAAGGCTGACGCACCGCTAATAATACTTTCGCGGCGTCATCTCATAGAGTCGTGTTTAATGTACACGAGATATGTTTTGTGCATATAGCCATGGGATAGCCTCCTCCGCAAGTCCAAGTCTCCATCAAGCTGTAGCCCCAGTACCACAACTTCCCAGTGATCTCGATGCCCTCAAAAATACGGGCCAAGCGTCGAGTAAGGCTAACAGCATCCCAAGCTTCCAACGCATCAATAAACAAGTGTAGCGTCCCAAGCATGTGTGATGGCGCAGTTCGCGCCGTGATCGTCCCATCATTCGCACTGAATCTCGTCTTACTGAAGCAATTCAACATCCAAACCAATGGAGTGCATAAACAGGTTGACCGTAGCCAACCGAGTCGATGCCATAGCGCCCGGAAGGGTCTTCGCGTGGGCAACGGTGTCAAGAACACGATCCTTGACAGCAAGAACCAGGCGCTGTTGCTGCTCAGGGTTGGCACTGACACCAACGGCGGCAAGAAGTTGCCAGACGACAACATCCTCTCCGGTGTTGACACTGCCAGGGAAGATATGATGAAGGGTCGGCTCCAGGATATTGAAGAAGAGATTGAAGGTTTGCTCCCTGTGAGTGTGTTAGCTGATGTCTTTTCATTTCGAATGTGGATATGCTTACCATTCGGCCCAAAGCTGAGGGGTGCCTCCACCGCCTTGCTTGAGAAGCTCAGCACGACTCAAAATGAGAGTCAACATTGAGCAGCCCACGCGGGTTCTGGCAATAAGATCAATGTTCAGCTTGGTGATGAGTCCGAGAACACCTGTGACGATGTCGAGCTCGGTCTCGTTGAAGTACGCAAAGAGGCTGGGCATGACAGCCGCGGAGAAGAGTTCAATGCTCTCACGCATGGCAGCGTTGAGGTTGACTTCACCGTCTGTCATCTGAGCACCGCGAACAACGTCAAGCTGATCCAAGTGAAGGATAACCATCGTGAGAATGGTAGTACGCTGCTCGAAGCTAATGTGTCTGAACACACGAGGGATGGCCTTTTTGCCCTTAGGGAACGACAGGAAGGCGATGAAGGGATGAATGGTGGTAGCACCAATGGGCTCGTGAACCTTCAGGTCTGCCCACAGCTGACCGTTGAGGGTCTGAGCTACCTCGAGCCACTCCTGGTGCTTTGCGTGAAACTCCTCGTCGTTGCCGTTGGTAGGCGGGGGAGGGATGTGGCGCGCGTGGTCCTCCATCTTCATGACTGTGGTATAGACGCTCTCAATATTCTTCAAAATGGCCTTGCGGTCTAGAGTGTTTGACTCCGCGTGGTGACGCTTGCCGTTTCCAGGACGCTGGGCATCACCACTGCTGTCGGTGCGCTTGATGTTGAGCAGTGGCTTCGGGGTTTTAGCGTTGCTGAAGGAGATCTTTCCGAGACTGCCAGCAATAACAAGCTGGGGGTTCTTGGGCTTGTTCTTGGCGGCTTCAACGGCACGCTGGACTTGCTGCTCCATACGTTGCACGTGGTTCTCGGCAGTTCTTCCTTGTCTTCTCATGTTGCCTTGACGACTTCCGGTCTGGAAGAGGTAGGTCTGCGCGAAGTTGTTCAGGGGTTGGTTCGGGTTCTGGCGTTGGCCACCGCGAATCTGGCTAAGAACCTGGTAGTAGAAGTCTTCTGCGATTGAATCCTCGTTGTTGTGGTCAATCGGGTTGCCGGTGGCGGAGACAAGTTGCTGCAGCTGAATACGGGTGACAAAGTTCTTGTCCTGAGGAGTCATGAGACCGTTGTCCTTGGAGAGAAGCCAGATTTTGTGGTTGCGCTTCGCACGCTTGGTCTCCTGATCCAGATATGCCGCCTTCTCATCTTCGGACAGGTGGTTCAGGTGCTGCTGCTGGGACACCTGAGGTACGCGACCCGTGGAACCCTGGGATCGGTGGGCATTCTGACCGTGAGCCTGTTGATGGCCATGGGGCTGAGGGCCATGGGCGCCAATGCGAGCAGCGTCACCAGACAGTCGGTTAGGGTTTTGGAGAATCTGGGTCGGCTGGACAGAGGGAGCCTGAGGGTGAGGAGGCTGAGCAAGCGGGCTAGGGGTATTTTGAATGGGCGGGGTCGGCTTGGAAGTAAGAGACTGAGGACGCTGGAGAATGGTAACTGGATGACCCTGACCAGCGTGCTGAGGCACCAGGGTGCCGCGCTGCTGTTGCTGCTGGTCATGGCCTTGGAAGCTCTGCTGTTGCTGAACAGCCTGCGGGTGGGCGTATCCGTAATCCTGAGGGTATCCTTGCGTGGCCGGCGCAGGCTCCTGGGCTGGTCGCTTGGTGGCTTGCTCACGCATGGCCTTCTCGACCTCCTCGAGACTCATGATCTTGCGGCTACTGGAGGCAGGTGCGGCCTGGGGCTGCGGAGAAGGCGCGGCGGCGGGTTTCTTGGAAGGCACGCCCCAGATAGACGCATCGACATGAAGGTCGGGAATGGGCTCCGCTTCCTTGTACTTCTCGTAGCCAGTGCGAACAGGCTGGGGGGCCGGCTGGGGAGGATAGTAGTAGTTCGGCATGGGTTGAGCTTGAGGAACATGGTGATGTTGGACGGGTGCCTGGGCAGGCACCGGCTTTGAGGCGGGGACCTGGCGGCTGTAGCGAACCTGCTCCTCCTCGATGGCATTCGAGACCTTGGCCGTCTGACCGAAGAAATCAAAGTCCTTTCCGACAGGAGCAGAGGTGATCTCGTCCATACCACCACCGCCGCCGCCGCCAAAGGTGTCGTCGTTGAAAGCGTCGCCGCTCTCCTCGAGCTGGTCTCCGAGACCATCGTACGTGTCATCGAAGTCGACGGCGTCGTCCTCCTCTTGGTTGCCGCGAGAGAGGCCGGCGAACGGGTCATGGGCTTGCGAGAAACCCGGCGCGGCGGTGTTGTGGCCGCCGTCACGGGTCGGGTCGAAGCCGAAGAAGGACATTGTGTTTGGCTGGTCCGTCTTCGTCGTAGTAGCAGTGGAAAAGATAGCTGTATACTAGGTATTGGTCAGCATCGGATTCGAGAGATCTGACTAGGATGGCGAAGTAGATGGTATGGTGAAGTCGGGAAGACCTAGGGCCTGGAGTGAAAATCTTCTGGTCCATTTAAGAGCCTCGGTTTTGACCTAGCAAGGAAGGAGAAGTTACGCCCTGCCTCCCTTCCTCGTGAGGCTGCTAACTCCAACCCCAATAGGCAGTTGGGCTGCTTGCTTGCTCCGTCCCGCGCAGTTGAGTGGCAAAGTTGCAGGTGCCCAACAAGGAAGCCGGGTCGAAGACACTTGCGAGTTTCAAGAAAGCGTAAGAAGGAACAAAAGACTTACCACTAAGAGAATGAGAGATTTGTGGCTTTCAGTAGAGCGGCTCCCAAAACTATCATGATGTCGTCAAAGCCAGATTCGAAAAGAGGCGAGCAAAGCGACAGGGCATAAACGGGAGTATTATCGCCGGGTTGCTCAGTAAAACCACATCCAGAGATAACAATGTTACCGAAGCACAGGGTTGAAAACAATGCGCCAGGTAGAGGCGTTGCTGGAAAAGAAACAACAATGTCGCGTCGCTGGGGTTGGGATGCGATGTCCGAAATGGTGATGCAGCGATTCGCATTCGTGGGGAGGAATTGAGGCTCGAGAGCCTTGGGCCCCCACAACCAGGGACCATCCGGGCCAATGGCAGAGCTTGTTTGGTCGAGCTGCAAGGTGCTGCATCACGTGATGCGTTAGTCACTCGCCGCGGGACAAGCAGCCCCTCTCGTCATAACGTGGCATGTATTCCCGCGCCAAAACGTGCCTGGTGGGGTACTTTCCCAGGGGAAGCTGATCAGTATCATCGCATTCTTACTCAGCTCACCTCACCTTCAGCAGCTAAAGCTCTCCAAACCAGCATACGCGATACCTACCTAGCTAGGGGCTAAAGAAACCCACTTCACCCAGCTCGCCAACTTGCAGGGCCATGCTCTCTCAGCCTCATCCAGTTTTGAGGGCTACTTCTGCCGCATGAAGTAACCCTCAAGGTGCAGTCCATGTGGCTGTAATGAAGGCGTTGAGGACCTCATTAATAAGGTAAATAAGGATGGCGATAAAAATCAGACACGCTTCTATGGACATGTCTTCGCCCAATGGTTAGCCAATCTGACGCATCCTCTCGATTACTCAGCCCTACAACTTGAATCGAAGCTGTACAAGGTTCAACTTACTTTACTGAACAGAACATGTGTGAATTGTCTGCCACTGTTGTGAAAGCATCCATGTTCAACTGCTGTTGGACCTCTATGGATGGAAATCGCAAGTCAACAACAGCCAGCTACCCCCACGCAGGTATCGTGGAGTTGATGCCCTGATCGTGAAAAAAATCCAAGACGACAGCCGCTGGATGCCTTCAATCTAGATGAATCGCGCAACAGCTTACTTGGCTATTCCCGTCAAATTTTGTTGACGACCCTGATGCCGCTCTACCGCCGATGACCGTTTTGGTTCATGCTGTGCCCTGGGGCGTTTTCTGGAGGGAGACCTCTTTCTACAAGCTTTTACAATACGCGACAGTCGACATTCCGAGAACCTGAGAGACCGATGCCAGCATTCGTCATCGTATGATTCGAGGAGTGCCGCAAACGTCTGCTTGTCGGGACGCGACGTCTGATTGGGATGTTCTTCGCGAGACGAGTCATATTTCCGGCGGGTTTTCCCTCTCCTCATGGCAAAAGAGATTGACAGGTTCATCCCGTTGAAATTCCGGAGACATAAGAATAGCTGACTGGCACACACATATACACGCAGAGAGAACTACTGAACAGCAGGGCTGCGTTCCAGAACCTGCCCTGTACCAGATAAGGCACTTGGTTACAGATTTGACGCCGTCGGCATGAAAGCACGATCACTTAGGCGCTCAGTGCTAAGTGACATGGTGTCTTGATCTCGGACTGCCCGCCGTCAACAGCGCATTGTATGCCTGTAGTCGACAATCATGCTGCTGAGCCTGGCGATGATGGTATAAAAGCTATTATTTGCTACATTTATGTTGAATGATATTCTGCTACTCCATGCTTGCGGCACAGTCGTCGTTTCCGGCTTCACCCAGCTCTGTCTCCAGCAGGGAAAGGTGTTGACGATCAGCATCTTGGCTGCTGATTCGATACGAACCAAAGACCCTAAAATGAGTTGGGGCAGACAATTTGGGATTGTCGAAATGTGTCCCGTTCTGCTGGTGCTGGAAAGGGCCAAGAGGCAAGCCAGATTCCACGATGTGACACTATCGGGAGGTACTTGTTGTCTCTGAGGATGGGGAGACCAGCAACTCCGGGGACTTTACAGTGCTAACGTACCTTCACTTAATACGAGGCCGCTAGACCTGCCAGGGGCAACGAAAGTTTGAGTAGGTGTAAATATTTTTAATATGCTATCTGTAGGTCTGAGAAAGCAGCGCAGGGGGGGGCCACCAAGAGTGCTGGATGGAACGAGGAACAGAAGGCCGAACAACCACTGGTATTCTCACAGGGTGGTGGCCTCTTCTAGCCAAGTCTCATGTCGGTGGTATGGGAGCTTCCCACCCCCATCATCCCGTCGCACGGCTTGCACGGGCGAGCAAGGGCGATGGCACGGAGAAATTCCCATCGACTGGTTCTCGGTTGGCAAGGGAAGGCCCCTGGGCCTACTGTGCCTGAATGCAGCTGGGCTGAGGTGGTGGCTACCGATTTTCACAGTGGCCACGTTCCCTGTTCCGATCATGGCCCGCGGAGCAACCTAAGCCAGAGGGAACGGGTACGCGGCAGCTGCTGCGGCGAAGAGGAGCGTGTAGCAGGTACACAGCTGTCAGAGGAACGCGACGCCCAGAGTCCACCTGAGACCCCTGTGTTAAAGGAGGTAGTCGAGACTTTTCCTGAGTACATGTTGCGGAGGCCGGTACTGTCACCACCTCATGTCAGTCGTCAGCATTGAACATGGTCTTCGGATGGATGCCGTAGGACGGATGAAGAGTCCAGGCCATGAGGTAGTTGATGTGTGTGATGTATGATAGACTCGCCTCCTCAAGTCTACGAAGGAACATGTTCATGTCAGAGTGTTGACTGGAGTTGTTGAGTTGAGCCTCTAGCTGCTTGCGCCATGGTGCTCCCTCTCTGTCTTGGCCGAGTCTAATTCTGACCGTCAGTAACCGTACTCTGGACCATCAGCAACAACAGCAGCAGCTCTGCCACCTGGAAGGAGGGAGAACATTGTACTCCTTGCAGAAGCAGGCCTCTCGTCTGGTGTATCTGCATCCTGCGGCAGGGCACTTTTTGAGTTGCGTAGCCCCGGGTTCAGGCCAGTTCAGCAATTGTTGCCCCACCCCCTTTAATCGACGTCGCGGGACTTACTCCACTAGCGTTCCCTTTTTGGGGGCAGCGCACTGCGTATGCTGCTGCATTCGAACCCACTTCACCCTGTGAGAGTCTGTGAGGTCCCTAGAAGTCCACGCCACGGTTTGCTAAAGTGCTGCACGCTGAGGTGCTCCAGCTGGCCCGAGCCAGTCGCTCTGAACATTTTCCTGGAGTCGTGTCTGTGTATTCGTATCCCTTCCTCCATCTCCCTCCCTCTTTTTTTTTTATTCAACCTCGTTCACCTCGAGGAAGTGCGCTTTTGTTCGATTCTTCTCCAGCCCTTATTCACCTACACGGGATCCCATCGTCGACCTGGTAAAATCGGTCAAGATGGCGACCGGCTCCGCACGATACGTGCGATACATTCTTTTCGCCGCCTTCGTAAGTGACGCCTCGCCGCTTCCTGCCAGCGCATCCTGCGGTCGCGCCCTCTCTTGGCTTCCGGTCATGTTTTCAGACAACGCCAGAATCACTCGCTCACGCATCAATATTCATCAATCAATGTGCTAATCATCTGTTTTCCAGGGTCTTGCCGTCTTCTACTTCATCTCCCACTCCAGCTACGAGGGTGTGAGGCTCGAGAATGGCAGCTTCAAGTCTCCCGGCCAGGGCGCTGCACCTGGTCAGCAAGGACAACAAGGCCAGCAAAGCCAGCAGGGCCAGGCGAAGGAACCCGAACATGCCGCGAGCAAGCCCCCAACCAACGTGCTCAAGGCCGGCGAGAAGTACGACCCCAAGCAGTGGCCCATGGCCATGACCCCGAACGAGCCCGGCTGGGACGACCTCAACAGCGGCATCGCCCCCGGTCCCCGCATGAACGCGACCTTCGTCACCCTCGCCCGTAACTCTGATATCTGGGACATTGCCCGTTCCATTCGCCAGGTGGAGGACCGCTTCAACCGCCGTTACAACTACGATTGGGTCTTCCTCAACGACAAGCCTTTCGATGCCACCTTCAAGAAGGTCACCTCCTCCCTCGTGTCCGGCAAGACCATCTACGGCGAGATTCCCAAGGAGCACTGGTCTTTCCCCGAGCACATTGACCAGGAGAAGGCACGCAAGGTTCGCGAGGACATGGCTCAGCGCAAGATTATCTACGGTGACTCGGTCAGCTACCGTCACATGTGCCGTTTCGAGTCTGGATTTTTCTTCCGCCAGCCCGCCATGATGAACTACGACTACTACTGGCGCGTTGAGCCCTCCATTGAGCTCTTCTGCGACATCCACTACGACCCGTTCCGCTTCATGAAGGAGAACAACAAGAAGTATAGCTTCGTCCTGAGTCTGTACGAGTACGTCGAGACCATCCCCACCCTCTGGGACAGCACCAAGAAGTTCATGAAGAACCACCCCGAGCACATTGCCGAGGGCAACTCCATGAGCTTCCTGAGTGACGACGGTGGTGACTCCTACAACCACTGCCATTTCGTAAGTTTGCTCCCCTCTCCCATTTGTGGAATACCTAAATAACAGCCAATTAGTGGTCCAACTTTGAGGTCGGTGACCTTAACTGGCTTCGTTCCAAGGCCTACATCGACTACTTCGAGTCCCTCGACCAGGACGGCGGTTTCTTCTACGAGCGATGGGGTGATGCGCCTGTGCACTCGATTGCTGCCGGTCTCATGCTGCCCAAGGAGCAAATTCACTTCTTCAACGACATTGCCTACTACCACGTCCCCTTCACCCACTGCCCGACCGGCGAGAAGGTCCGCCTCGACAGACGCTGCCACTGCAACCCCAAGGACAACTTTGACTGGAAGGGTTATTCTTGTAAGTTGGCTGTTTCTCAACTTATTGAAGAATTATTTACTAATAGCCTCCAGGCACGAGCCGTTTCTTCGAGACCAACGGCATGGAGAAGCCCGAGGGATACGAGAACCAGCAAGATTAAGATCGTAAAAGCGGGTATGGTAAAATGTAGCTTGTATTAACAATTTCACTGGGGTGGCTTTTGGGTTTGCCACGATTCAATTTCACCTGCATCGACGAGAGACAATGGGCAGGCTTTGGGGCACTAAACGTGGAGCGGCGTCAAAGGGTTTGGTCTGGCTTGGACACTTTGTGTGCTCTGTAGATATCTGCGAATGACAGGCGACGTCTGGAGAACATCCAGCCAGATTTTCAAATTTGACTTTGTGTTATTTTTGTACATCATACTGGTGGTACATTTTGGTGTCGATTCATACACCTTTATCGTAATTCAATGACCTTGGCCATGTTCTTGGGAACCGTAACTTCCTGCTATCCACCCCCGTCCATCCGTCTCCGCCTCACGTATCCGTCTAGCTGACAGTAGCCTTCTTGGGCTTCATGGTTCCGTACTTGGAACGAGAGGTGGTTCGGCTACCAACACCACCGAGATCGAGAGCGCCACGGACAAGGTGGTATCGCACACCGGGACAATCCTGACTGCGGCCACCGCGGACGAGAACGACACTGTGCTGCTGTATGTTGTGGCTCTCGCCGGGGATGTATGCGGTGACGTGGCGACCGTTGGAGAGGCGGACACGAGCAGTCTTGCGCTGGCCAGAGTTGGGCTTCTTGGGGCGGACAATACCGACTCTGAGGCAGACGCCCTTCATGGCGGGAGCGTTCATCTCGGACAGGGCGGGGGAGACGGTGTGGCGAGCGCGCTTGCCCTTCTTGTGGCAGCCCTGACGACAATTTGTTAGCAACCTTTGGTCATCGAGCAGCTCGTTCAGCGGCTCGATGGGGAAGACGAACACGCAGGACCTGGTTGACTGTAGCGTTCTGGATGGGGGTCGAGGAGAAGGAACGGATCATCGGCGTCGTCTTCGGCATCGATGTGAGGAATGATGCGGCGCGCGGGAAGGTTGCTGGCCTCATCGCCGGAGCGAATAGAGACCTGAGAAGTGTGCTGGCCATGACGGGCAACTGCGTATCGAACTGGCGGCACCCAATTGCTAACTTCCCAACCGAAGCTCGTCGCGATGCGCCTTTGTCGCCCTGGGTCAACTGCCGCTGGGAATTTTCCTGCTTAGCTAATACAGTCCGGAGACTCAAGTCCAGCTTGAGAACCTGAGGCACAAAGTCCACCGGCGCTCCGTCCCCGGACCCACACCCCTTCGGCCATCTTGACCCGCCCCTTGCACCGAACGCGGACCGGACTCCATTTCCTTTGGATCACATGCCTCCGCCCATGCCCAATCCCAAACGCGCTTTGGGGAAGATCCTGACGTAAGCCGCCGCCAAAATGTGGGTGAACCCCGGCTTTTTCAGACGTTTACTGCGCCGTCGGCTCTCCCCAGGGGCCCTTGGCTCCAGCCTGGGGGGGTTTGGGGGGCAAGCTCCCCGCCGCGGGATGGATATCCTCGGCTGAAGCGGGCGCTGTGTCTGTTCGCCAACCGCCAGGTGCCGTGGCTGCGAATGGCTTTGAGGTTCACGGCCTAGTCGGTACACATCTTTGACTCTATTTTCCACTCGCCCCCCCTTCCCCTTTGGCTTATTTGTTTTCTCAAATTTGCTTACTCTCTATCGCCTCATCTCAGGTTCACCGTTCGGCGCCAATTGACCAATACAAGTCCGGGCGCTCCCCTCTCTACGCATCACCACCGCACGGTCACCGACGGAGCATAAGTACCAGAGCACCTCCGGCGATCTTACGATCATCTGCCCTCTCGAGAGTTCTCCGGTCTTCCTTTCCGCTAGACTTGCCGTTGCTAGGGGCAATTTTTGAAAGCGCATCTTTCTCTTTAGTTTATCCCAAATCATGTCGTCGATCGCAAGGGCTCTTCGCCCTGCCATGAGGGGAAGCCGTGGTGTTGCCGCGCTGGCGAGGGCGAGGAATTGCACTCCAGGCCGGACATTCTCGCCACTTCAGCAGTAAGTCGCCGATATAGACCACCATTAAAGACGGACATCTTGCGGGGCAATGGGCTGACAGGAGTACTCGTATAGAACCATCAGACCTCTCTCCACTACGCAGCGCCGCCGTAATGCCGACCGCCTTGACATCACCGACATCCCTCCGACCCCCATCACCCACCTCTCCGAGGTCGAGGCCGCCATGGCCGAGACCGTCAGCAAGTTCGCCAACGACGTGATCGCGCCCAAGGTCCGCGAGATGGACGAGGCCGAGAACATGGACCCGACCATCGTCGAGCAGCTCTTCGAGCAGGGGCTGATGGGCGTCGAGATCCCCGAGGAGTTCGGCGGCGCGGGCATGAACTTCACCAGCGCCATCATCGGCATCGAGGAGCTCGCGCGCGTCGACCCCAGCGTCAGCGTCATGGTCGACGTCCACAACACCCTCGTCAACACCGCCATCATCAAGTGGGGAAGCAGCCAGCTGCAGAAGCGCTTCCTGCCCAAGCTCGCCACCAACACCGTCGGCAGCTTCTGCCTCAGCGAGCCGGTCAGCGGCTCGGACGCGTTCGCGCTCGCGACCAAGGCCACCGAGACGGAGAGCGGGTACAAGATCAACGGCTCCAAGATGTGGATCACCAACTCCATGGAGGCCGACTTCTTCATCGTCTTTGCGAACCTCGACCCTGCCAAGGGGTACAAGGGCATTACTGCTTTCATTGTCGAGAAGGACACCAAAGGCTTCTCGATTGCGAAGAAGGAGAAGAAGCTCGGTATCAGGGCCAGCAGCACCTGCGTCATCAACTTTGACGACGTCGAGATCCCCAAGGAGAACCTTCTCGGCGAGAAGGGTCACGGATACAAGTACGCCATCGGGCTCCTGAACGAGGGCCGCATCGGTATCGCCGCTCAGATGACCGGCCTGGCCCTCGGCTCCTGGGAGAACGCCGTCAAGTAAGTCTTCCTCCCGGCCCTGTCATCAGAGATTCCATGCTTACATCTTCAGATACGTCTGGAACGACCGCAAGCAGTTCGGCCAGCTCGTCGGCGAGTTCCAGGGCATGCAGCACCAGATCGCGCAGTCGTACACCGAGATCGCGGCCGCGCGCGCCCTGGTTTACAACGCCGCGCGCAAGAAGGAGGCCGGCGAGAACTTCGTCATGGACGCCGCCATGGCCAAGCTGTACGCGTCCCAGGTCGCGCAGCGCGTCTCCGGCCTGGCGATTGAGTGGATGGGCGGCATGGGCTTCGTCCGCGAAGGGCCCGCCGAGAAGTTCTGGCGTGACAGCAAGATCGGCGCCATCTACGAGGGCACGAGCAACATCCAGCTCAACACCATTGCTAAGCTTCTGCAGAAGGAGTACACTTCTTAAAGGGTTATGATGATGCCATGGCGACGTTTTGGGCTTGTAGGTTATTAGACGGTAGTTAAAAGCGACACGATTCGGTGTTGGGTGTCGATTGCTTTTTATATCATATCCTGTTAGCTCATTTAGTCCTTGAACAACTTGCGCGCATGTGACTCCGTGCCGATGTTATCATGGGGGATATAAACAGTTTGAATTGCTAGCATGGCGACGGGACCTCACCTCGTGAACCTGAAATATACTTGAGTTATATGGAGCCGCAAATTGGACTTGTTTATTTACGAGATTGTCACAAAAGAATATTGTAGATACTTGACGTCTAGCATTGCGATGCCTGCACATCGTTGAGACAAGAAATCACCCAACTCCCTTTGCTAAAGCGAGTCCTTTTCGATTTCTATCGTCGCTTCTAACCACCTCTTTCTACTGAACTATTGCCATTACCATCTTATTAGACTTACTGTTAAGGTCTTTTCTGCTAAACACAAATAATAAAAATCCTTCATCGAAGTAAAACTTGAAATCGCCAAGTATGAAGTATACAGCAAATTCAGCTCCACCTAAGTAGGAGAAGGAGTCAGCCTCTAGAGCAAAGATCAAAAGACTAGTTGGTCGAGTAACCGTGCGGCCTCTTCAAGTGATTTCGTGGCTCCGGGCTCAGACTGGAAGTGGCCTACGCTGGATGGGCGGACCGATTAAGGCCACGAAGTTTTGATGGGAGTTTCGTCGAGGTCATATTTGCTTCAGCTCATGCCAAGAAACCAGCAGAAATACCAGGAATGGGATAATTACATGAAGTGCCTTACTTGTTGGGTCATGAGTCTATGAAGAGCGTTTTTGCTAACGGAATATGATACACGTCTTGGTAGAACTTCAACTATCGATCAAAAAAATGCTTGCTTGTCCATACGTACATCTCGCCATCCGTTTGAATACACACCGCAACACGCGTTGCGCGCGCGCCGCCAGCCCAGGTAACTAAGAAAACACCAGACGAAAGCCATACCACAACTCGGCCTCTTACAAGGCTCTCTAGTCAATCAAAGGATCCCAGAGTATGATTGGAAAGCAAGACCGATCAATGTTGCAGAAGCATGGTATCAACGACAATTTCTAACACGTGAGATATCGGATCAAAAGCTGATCTCTAGCTACCCTTTCAAAAGTAGGCCGACCCCAACGCAAGCCCATGGAAGACGCTTCTTCATCCCGACTGTCCGGGTGGCTTAGACGTTGACCGCTCGACGGGACGCACTGCCGGCATAAGCTCGACGACGTACATGCGTCCCGTTGCGGAAAGCCCGCTTGGCAGGCGACGTACATCAGATCAGATCGGAAGAAGGTGCACACAGACCCCCCTCATCACCAAATTTCTAGGGAAACGTTGCGAAAGCAGTATTTTTATGCGACGGCAGATGAGGCGGCCGCGATGTGATCAGCTGTGTCGTTTGTTGTAACTACGAAGAGGATATGGTGTGATCGATTCTGGCTCTGTTACTGCATGCACGTTGCGAGCGGACGACGAACGGCTTGAGCCGCAACTCTCGTGGCGCGATGACGAAATCAACCTTGCTTTCTCCGACGGCAAGGTAGCAGCAGCAATTCCCACGTTGGCGCTCGAGTTCCGCGGGTTGCACATGAGGGCGGACAGGATAAATAGAGCCCGGGTTGGGTTGGGTTTGGGCGGGCCGGCGGTGGAGGGGGGTTACCTGCCATGGACGGCGACGGATGGGGTCGAAACGGTTCCGCGACGACGCTGGGCTCCTTTTGGGAGTGGTTGATGACTGGACTGGCCCTTTTTGCGCTGTAGCGTGGTTACTTACGCTGTGATTTGGTTCTGGTCGAGCTGAGAGAGAGCATGAACGAAGCCATGTTCAGACACTCGGGCCAGGCATTGAACCGCAGGTTGTCATTGTTTGGGCTGAAGCGGACGAAGATCTTTGGCTGCTGGTGAGGGCTAGGTTTGTTTCAAGTAAACGTTACACGGCTGGGCATGAACAGAAAGAACTACGATCAATCGATGCTATGCTCGTGTTGGTGTGTCCGGCACAGCTGAAGAGGGTTTGGTTGATGGGAGGCCTGTGTCGTTTAGCGTCCACTCTGGGCTCCGAAGAGGGCAGGTAGGTAGCTCTCGCTGGAAAAAGCTCGTATTCTAAACGCGCGGATTGCGTTCGTTCGTTTATGACGGAGCGGGAGTCCATAGGGCGGGATCTGGGGAGGAGTCGCCGTCGGTGTAGCGCGGAAAGGCCGGCCGGCAGCTGCTGGGGGCGGGGGCTACGTTTTAGTGAGACCTTTTCGTCGGCAGCGCAGGTGTCAGCCGGGGATGACGGACGGCGAACGACAATCACGAGGGGGAGAATGGAAGCTGTGGCGCTGTGGCGGCCTTTAGAACGGTTGGGGAGTGTTGAGTCAACATATAGTAAAATGCAACGGCACGTATGATGCTGAGCGAGATAAGAGACATGATCAGAGACGGTAGAAGGCTTTGACATGTGCGGTTTTGAGGGACGGTCGGGTTCTTGAAATGAAGACCGGCCGGTTAACAGGCGGCCGTTGCAGAGTGACGGCGCATGGTGACGGCAAGTGCTCTGTACGACGGAGGCATTGCGATTGGTAGAAGCGCTACCGCGGTAGGGAAGCAGCTAGACGGGAGGAACGGGAAACTTAGGGCTGCAGCAGGAGCAGCATCATCAGATCATAGGTAGTAGAGAGTTGGAGGTGGGTGAATCGAGTAGTGATGCAGCAGGAAGCAGCTCCAACGCGGATTGGCCGTGCTTAAACTGGGTCTCTGGAAAACTCCCCGAACACATACTATGATAGACGTGCAAGAAACTGTCTGCCTGCAGTGGACTGGAGCTGGGCTGCAGGTGTCGGTTGTTGTGGTGAATCTGGTTTGTTTGTGGTGGTGAGTGCGAGTGTGATGAGGAGGGTGAGAGAGGGCCGGACGGGACGAGTGAGGTGTGATGAAGGCGCTATTGGTGGGTAGACTGGTGGGATCAGTTGGTTTCCGTCCAGTCATATGGGCCAGTAACCTAGAGAGAGGTATCCGTTCTCAGGACAAGGTGCCGGGTTGATATTTCTTTGGGGTTGAGAGCAGCAGTTTTGGCGGAGGTGGCTGTCCGCGAGAAGTGGGATCTGTAACTTGTCATACCTGAGATGCGAGAGCTCCAGGAGCAGCTTGGTTATGGTGCACGTAATCAAAACAGATACAGGCGGCATCGGGAAGAACTGCAAAGCTGGCTCTACTATGAACATCTCGGTTGGCTTTGTTGACAGAATGATTGGCGTGGGCAGTGAGTCTTCTTCACCGCGGTGAAACAGCGCAAAAAGTCCTAGGATTTGGTCGCCCCACGCCCGGCGCAGGACTTTTTTCATTTTTCCCGCCGTGGGTTTCTGCAAGGCGCCGCCACAATTGATTGATTTGATTGAGCGGCGGCCAAAACGAACGAGGTCGACAGGGACCAGCGACGGGAACAAGGCGAATGAATGAACGAGGAGCCTGGAGGAGCCTGGAGGGGCCTCGTCTCCAGCTGGGGTTGAGCCTTGATGCCCTACGCGGTGAAGATGGATTGGGGGAGAATGATTGATGTGTTGATGTGCAGTACCCGCTACCGATGCTTCCAGGACACGAGTTGGGCATCACCAGGTCCCCATGTGGAAGCAAATGGAAAGTGATGTCGGGTGTCTGTAGTTGGCGGTCTGATGCGATGCATGCACGAAATACCTTGCAGAAGAAAGAAACGAAAGAAAAATTCATCGGTACCTTACACATACTACATACTGCTGGATGCTCTGCAGCTGGCAGTGCTGGCTCCCACATGCTAATGAGCTGATATCACACTGGATAGGATAAGGTGCCGTAGGTAGAACGAATGGTGCAGCCAAAATGTGGTAGGTAATTGAAATAATCGTCCGAATCATGGTTTATTAGCTCGCCTGCCATCTTCACATCGAGTTACAGAGTTGCTTCGTCCGCCCGGGCGCTTTCGTAACACCCCTCCATTTCGCCGTCGTCCCCCTCCAGACTCTTCGGTACGTACTCTTTGGGAGCAAAGGACTGATACGCACGAGGTACTTCCCCTGATGCAGCAAATTAGCACCAAAACTAAGTCACTGCCCGTACCCCTCCTCATGCCCAAGGCAAGTAGGACCTCACCAGCCCAGCACCTCCTCCACCATCCACCACCATCTGCCACCACCACCACCACCACCAGCAGAGAGCGACCCCTCCCGACCTGGGAATCAACCCCCCCCGGTC
>JABGLZ010000957.1:49253-90615 GCA_014705045.1 Colletotrichum theobromicola | reverse complement strand
CTCTAGAAATATTACTTAGAAGTATTATTACTTAATAATACTTATAAAATAAACTACTTTAAAATATTGTTAATAAATATAACTAATATTAGTAATATTAATATTATATTTAATATTATTTTCTACTTTCTCTATAAAGAGGATTAAACTACTTATATATAAGTAATTAAGAAACTAAATAAAATCTATATTATAGTTAGTACTATTAAGCTTATTATTATTATTACTAACTTTAAAAAAGCCCTTAAGAATATATTTAGTATAATATAGTTAGCTATATAGTAATAAATCTATATCTAATATATTAATAAAAATATTACTTATAAAGTTAAGAAAAAATAGATCTACTTTAATAATAATCCCCTTAATAGTAATAATACTAAGTAGCTAGATAACTATATTAACCTAAGTTTCTATAATTTTATAGCTAGTATTATTACTAAAGATATTATAGATATTTAGTACTTTTAAGAGATCCCTTATATATATATATAAACTATTTAATACTCTAAAAAGTTACTATTTTTACTAATATTAAAGAGGACTTTAAAGTAATATAATTAGTAATCTTAGAAAAGTTCCCTAAATAAGAAGTAGCTTACTAATATATTTAAATAACTTACTTTCCTTTCTATAAATAGTTTACTAATTATTATATTTATAAGTATTATAACTTTAGTATTAAAGTTATATTAAGGATAGAGGGATTATATAAAGATATTAAGAACTATTTATTTAACTTAATAGTATATCTAAAGTTCTTTATTAAGTATATAGAAAAGATAATTACTAACTAAGAGAATAAATATAAGAGTAATCTTAGTAATTAAGTAACTCATTAGCTCTATAAGTATAGTCCTATTAATACTAAAAAGAAGTAGATAAGTAATACTTATAGTTACTACTCTTATAAAGCTTTTAAAATAATTTATAATTAATATATCCTCTTAATTATATAACTTTTAAAAAAGATCTTAGCTTTAGATTATACCTAAGCTTTCTCTATATAATTTAGGTTACTTTATTCCTATATTATTTTTAATTACTTTAATTATAATAAACTACTAAACTTTTTATAATATTATAAATACTAATACTTCTAAGAAGATCTTATTAAAAAGAACCCTCTATATTAGATCTTTAATCTTCTACTTATTATTAACTAATATAATAAGCTTCTTTATAATAATTAGTAAAATATCCTATAAGTACTTTAAGTGCACCTATTATAGCTACTATAGACTCTAGTTAGTATAAATCACTAGTAAGAATCCTAGGCCTTATACTACTAAGACCTATCTTACTAAGAGAGAGACCCTAAAGCTAAGGCTAATATAGTACTAGCCTATATATTTAATACACTTATAAATATTCTATAAAGCTAAAAAAGCTAAGATATCCCCCTAGCTACCCTAGTAGAGTATAATAAACCCTAGGGTAAACTTTATAATAGCTAAGCTTATAGTAATAGAAGTAGAAGTAGAGGTAGTACTAATAAAGCTACCTAGCTTTATAGAAGCAATAATACTAGCTATACCTATAGAGTTTAAGCTAAAATAATAGAATTATTAAGTAGTTAGCTTAATTAAGTATAAATTAGTAAAAAAATAGAATAAATTAAAAAAAACATTAGATTTAAGTAGTTTAGGCGTTAATTAGTAAAATAGGCTAAAATAGCTAAAAATACATTTACTATAGTCTTTTTAAACTATTAAATAACTCAGTTAATTATTAAGTAATCCTAGCTAATTAGATATTATAAATAAGATAGAGTAGAGCAAGTATATATAGACTATAGGAAATATAGTAGCGCTAATATAAGAAAAATAAGCAGTCTTATTATAAATCCTCTTAAGTTATATCCTCTTACTAAGTACTTCTCTATATTTCTTATACCCTCTAGTTATAAATTATAATAACTTAGGTTCTTATTAAGTTATTAATATACTTATATATATAGCTAATTTAAAACTAAAGTATCTCTATTCTTAAAACTAAAGTATTATTAATAACTTCTAATAATATTAATATATACTTTTTTAATTATTAATTTAAGTTTAAAACTAATAATCTTTATTTATAGGTCCTCTAATAACTTATTAATAAGATCTAACTTCTTTATAAAAATAAGTAGTATATTATTATACTTTATCCCCTTTTCTATATAGTTTAGCTATTTAAATAGTTTATTTATAGAGTTAATAGTTTTAGAGTAATATTTAAAATTAAAGTTAAATACTAATAACTTATATATTTAGTAAGTAAACTTTCTCTAAAAGTTTTATACTAAAATAATAATTACTCTTTTTAAAACTTAGTAGTTTATTAAAATTATATATCTTAATAATATCCCTTAGAAGTAGTATACTTATTAATTAAGATTTTTAATAATAACTAGAAGTTTTTATTACTTTATTACTTATTATTATTTTATATTAGAGAGTTTCTATAAATAATAAGTAATTAGTTATTATTAATTATTAACTTTTTAAAAAAGTATATTTAAAATAGCTTTAATAGAGGTATCTATTTTAATTCTTATTTTATGTATTAAGTTTTAATATTAGAGAATAGTTATAAAATAAAAAGTAATTTTTAGTTTATTAAAAACTTTTTATACTTCTTTTAACTATTTAAACTCTATTAGTTTTTTATTATTCTTATTACTTTTAAGTAGAGAAGTTATTAAAGCTATAATACTTAAGTACTTTATAATAAACTTATAATAAAAGTTATAAAATCTTAGGAATATTTAGATCTCTTAATAAAATTTTAGTAGTTTCTACTTAGTAATAGCTTAGATATATTTAAGATCTATAAATATATTTTTTAGAGAAATAATATATTTTAAAAACTTAATTTCTTATTAATAAAACTTATACTTATTAAGTTTTATATATAAGCTAAAGTTTTAGAAGTAGTAAAGTACTTAAAGTATATCTACTATATAGTTTTTATTTTTATTTTTAAATATATTATTATATTATTTGTATAAACTATATAATATATATTTAATAGTTTTAATAAGAACTTAGTAAATATATACTTAAAATATTACTAAAGTATTAATTAGTTTAAATAGTATAATAGTATATTTAAAATACTTATATTATATAGAAAATATAGTTTTTTATTAATCTTTTAACTTAAGTTAGATTTAATAGTAAGTATTATAAAAATCTAATTTAGAGATCTATTTTACTTCTTAAAATATATTTAGAAGTTTACCAATAAGTAATAAAACATATTTATTCTTAATTATAACTTTATTTAATCTTTAGTAATTTATATAGAGTTTTAATAATCTATCCTTTTTTAGAATAAATAAAATAAATATTTTAGATTTATTTATAAATAGTTAGATCTTATTATTTATTATATTCTTAGTAATATATTAATAAAACCTTTTTAATTATTTCTTATTTAGAAAGTAAATTAGTTTATAAAGTAGCTTTTTACTATTTTCTAATTTAATTAAATAGTTAACTTCTTTAAAAAAAATTATTTCTTTTATTACTTATTTATTAAATACTTCTTTTTTAGATTTTAGTTTTAATAGGAGTTCTATAGTATTATTTCTTTTTTTTTCTTTTTTTTTAAAACCTCTCTACTTTTATCTTTTTGAAATTAATATTATTTAGAATATATAAAATATATACTTTATAAATATTTTTAATAACTTCTTATATAAATATTAAGGGTTTAATAAAAAAGATCTTATTATATTCTTATTTATTTATTTAAGTATTAATAATAATCCCTTTAGTACTTATATACTTTTATAATAAGAGTAAGTCTCTTATTTTTAGTAACTAAAGACTTTTAATAAAAACTTTATAAATTTTCTATGAATATCTTCTTAAATTTATAAAGAAAAAAGTAAACTAAAATATCTATTTAGTATTAGATATATAGCTATTAAATCCCTCTAATAAGGGGGCTATAATATTTGAGGATTTTTAATTCAAGAACTTAATAAAGCTAAAGTTAATAAAATTAATTTATAAATAACTGTTCATATCTATAATAACCTCTTTTTTAGTATACTCTTAGAGAATAATCATTTTACTTTTTATAATTATAGTAATAAGTATTTTTTTTAGTTTTATAAATAGTATAGAGATATTTAGATTATACCTTTAATTTATTTATTTTCTAAAGAGTTAAATTTATTATTATAATCCTCTTTTTCTATAATATAAATACTATTTATATCAACTTTTTTAATAAATTAGTAAATTACTATTAAAGTTATATTTATATCTTTAAGCCTTTTTTAATTTATAGTAATTAGTAGTTTTATATTTCTTATTTTTATAGTTATAATAAGTAATTAATTAGTTTTTTTTAAACCATTAAGTTTAATTATAGCTTATATAGCTATACTTTACTATTTTATTACTATAGTTTTATATTAGAAAATTAAAAAGTACTTATACTTCTTATATTTATTTAGTTACTTTTATTAATATTTTTAACTCTAATTACTAACTTAGTCTTAGTTAGCTTAAGTAGTTACTTCTAAAAAGTCTTTTCTAATTATCTTCTTATAGTTTCTTATTAAAGTATTACTAATAGAGGTTTTATAGTTTCTTAGTTTTTATAACTATATTTCTTAGTTTCTTAACTTCTATTTTCTATTTCTATAGTTCTTTATAAATAGTTAATATTAGTTTAAAAAAGTATATATAAACCTCTATTTGTTTTTTGTTTTTTTTAGTATTTAAACTATAATATATTATAAACTACTTAGTAAAGAATTAGAGAAATAATTAGCTCTTATTCTATTTAATTATATTAAGTTATTCTTAATATTAGAACTTTTATATCTCTAAGTTAATCTATTATTAGTAAATAAATATAATAAAGTTAGTTTATAAAATCTTTTTTTTAAAACTCTTTTTATAATATTATTATTATATTTATAGAGTATATAATAGCTTTATTAAAGTTTATTTAATTTATTATTTTAGTATATTCTTAAAGTATATTTAGTAGTTATTATTTATAGCTTTAATTTAGTTATTAACTTATTTAATTGTATATCTTTCTCTTAAGATCTTATAGTTATATATAGGGAGCTTATTTTATTTTTTTCTATATCTAAGGTCTTATAAAGTACTTAATAAACCCTTAGAAAAAGTATTTAATTATACTTTAATAAGTTTCTTATTATTATTTTATTACTTAAGTATCTACTTCTTATTACTATTATAGTAGTATTTAGATTATACCAAAGTTCTTAGTATTACTCTATTTATTACTACTTTAGGGAGTATCTATATTATATTTATATAGTAACTTATTTATAACTAAAGTATATTCTTAATTAGTTAATTAGGAGTACTTATAAACTTAGTTTTATAAATCTATAGCTTTAATTACTTTATTAATAAAGTTATTAATAGTTTCCTCTTTATTAATTAAACTTATTTATAATTAACTTAGTTTTAATATAAAGTTATAGTTATTTTAGTAAAGCCCTAAAGGGGTTAGTTTTATATTAAATATAGATTTCTATAACTTATTTAAGC
Organism: Colletotrichum theobromicola; assembly: GCA_014705045.1. Classification (NCBI taxonomy): domain Eukaryota; kingdom Fungi; phylum Ascomycota; class Sordariomycetes; order Glomerellales; family Glomerellaceae; genus Colletotrichum; species Colletotrichum theobromicola. The sequence continues at coordinate 85,081 of JABGLZ010000957.1, read as the reverse complement.
TAAAATCTATTTACTACCTATTTAGTAAGTTATTACCCCTATTATAAAATATTCTAATTTATATTAGTTTCTTAAAATAAAGTAGAAGTTAAAGAATTATAAGAAATATAAACTATAAACTTTAACTAAAAAGGGTTTAAAAAATATAATAAGGATTAATTTAGTATATTAACTTTAACTTACTTCTTTTAGATCTATAAGAAGTAGAGATTTTATAGTTAAGCTAGTGTTCTAATTACTTAAGGTTTTATTAAGCGTTTATTAGCGCCCCCTATTAAGTAATACTTATAATAAGCTCTTTATAATTATTTAATAAAAGCTTTATAAATAATTAATAGTAAAATTTAAGTTTATAGCTATTAAAAATAGTACGTTATACTTATTTAGAAGATAGAAATAATTATTTATAAACTTAAATAATATTAAAACTAATAGTATTATACTTATATAAAGCGTTTTATTATATTAAAGCTAGCAAATAAGAATATTAGCTAGAAATAGTAGTATATATACTAGAGATATATTAAGTATAATATACCCCTCTGTTATATATATTACTACTAAGTAAAATAATATAATAAGAACGCTTAAATAATAGTATTATAAGATAGCTTTTTGTAAGTAATAGAAAAGTATAATAGCTCTTATTAGTAATATACCTTATATAGAGTTAGTTATTAATCAGATTATATAATTAGTTAATAACCCCTAGAGGTATAAATAATCCCTAGCTAAGCTATTTACCGCCCCTAATAGGCCACATCACTATTTAGCGCTGTGCAGTGCAGGACAGGTCACAAAGCAAAACCCACCGGCCCCGGCCCCCTGGATCGAATTGAAACCCGCGACCTCGTGGATGTGGCAGCGGACTGATTGAGGTTGACGTCTCTAGCTAGAAGTGAAGGCGCACAGGATGCCCTCACCTCATACTGGCAGCACAACCCCCTTCTCGAACGCAGGCCCGTCGAGGCAGCAGCAGCAGCAGCAGCAGCAGCAGTCGCATCTGTCCTTTCCAACGTCAACGAGTCACCTGGCCCCTCCCTACCCGACCCCGACCGGCACAGGCTCCGACCGACAGCAGAGTCCGGTCTCATCTTCGCTTGGTTCTCGTCTCGACACTGGCACGTCCTTTTTGCGAAGGTCTCCGTCACCTCTTCCCAGGACCTCGTCGCTTCTTCCGCCCCCGCCACTTGCCCCATCGCAACCCCCAACGGCCCAGTTTGATGCCTTAAACACCAACAACGCCGCCACCGACTCCGACTCCTTGCTACTGCGACTGACGACCTCTCATTCGCGATCGAGCAGCGCTGGCTTCTCAATTGAGGGAGTCAAGAATCTGAATCGCTGGTCTACGTCGACCTCATCGAGCCGCGCATCTGGTCTGAACCATCGCGCTTCTAACTTCCATGCGCGCCGCATGAGCGTGGATGCGGCTGCATTCCTTGCAAATTCATCGCCCCAACGACGCCCTAGAAATAGACGGCGGTCAAACTCTAGCGAGGCTTCCAGAGGACCGGTCGGTAGTGCCAGCAGGCTGCGTGGCTACTCACCCTCTGGATCATCAAGGGTTGACGGCCTGCCCACTGTTTTCGCGCCTCATCCACTAGATTCTCCCCTCTCAACTGAGCCGGCAGGTGCAGCGGACGGCCGACGTGCAGCGTCGGGCGCACCCAGAGCGCCCAGAAGCGGCCACATCGCAGAACAAAATCGACCCTGGGATGCATTCTCCAGTCCAGACCGGAGAGGATCAGCGGAACCAGGTTCAGAGCAGCCGCTTCGTGCAATGATGCCGGCCGATCGCAATGGAGGGGCTTACGATACAAGGGGTCATTCCCGTAACCGTTCCCAAGCGGCCAAGGGGAGTACGGACACCACCGCATCATCAAGGGGTCGAGACAGAGGCAACAAACCGCCCTCTCAAAAAGCCATGCTTTCCCGAGCCCTCCAGAAAGCAAACACCGCCGTTCAACTAGATAATGCGCAGAATTTCGAAGGTGCACGCCAAGCTTATGCAGAAGCATGCGAACTACTGCACCAAGTATTGGCGAGAACCTCCACTGAGGAGGATAAGAGGAAGCTCGAGGCGATTGTGAGTATTTTGACTTGAAATAGTGCAACAGTCCGAAGCTAAACCAGCCCAGCGCCGCACGTATACCAGTCGAATCGAGGAGCTGGATCAAATGGCGCCCATCCACATTCCGGATGGGAAGGCTCTTCCTGCTAGACCCGAGAGCCTAGGTCTGCGACTCAACCCAACCCTCCAATTCAACGACGACGACGATATGGACTACCTGGAAGAACCAGGCGGCCTAGAAACCGCAGCCCTCGCAAGAATACTCAAGGATGGTGGTCGAAATTCACCAAGCTATGCGGGCGCTGGATTGCCCATATCACGAATGCAGGGCTTAGCTGAACCACAAAGGAGCGGCTTATCGAGAACACCAGAGCAATATCCATTGCAGTCTTCCTTTTCTCGCTCGCCGCTTCGAGAACGGACCTCGGATGAACATCTTATCTTTCAGATACCCGCAGAAGATGCTACCATGCCGCCGCCTCTCTCACCTCGCCGGCCAGCTTCTCCGAAGTTAGACGCGCGGGGTTCCCCTGATGGACCTGTCAGATCGGATTTCTCCCTTTCCGCAACGCGAATTGGACAAAGCGCCAAACATGTACGAGATTCGAGCCGCGAATCCAATTCTTGGTTGGATCCGATTGACGAGTCCGGCGGCTCAACTTCGTCCGTCCACTCTCGATCGTCCTCTATGAATGTACGGAGAAAGCACATACGCGCTCCCAGTGGCGCTACCGAGGCTGAATTCGATGCCGCATTAGATGCGGCGGTCGAAGCAGCGTACGACGATGGCTATGAGCCGATGGATCTGTCTGATACAGAGGCATATGCGTCAGATGATCAGGTGGTAGCGAAGGCAATGCGTAAGGTAGAGCTAGCCAAAGAACGCGTTCGTCAGACAGAGCGAGAAGTCTATGAGCAAGAAAGCGAAAGAGAGCGAAGGGTGCAAGGGCATGAAAAACCCGAAGCCGAAGGGGAAGTGGTACACGAAGATTTCTACGATGACGGATCGTCGGACGAGGAAGAACGCATTTTGGAGGAAATGACCCGCGGATATTCGATTGACGATTTTTCCTTCAACCAAACATCTCGTCCAACCGCAGCCCGGCATTCCGGCTCCAGTGATGCCCAGCAAGCCTGGCAGATGCCTGGGACAACTGGTACAGATGGTGACGATATCTCCTCGTCACCGACGGATGCGTTTCCCCCGTCAAACTTCCCCAGGGCAGGAAGCCCAGCTGCACCGCCCCCGGTGCAGTCTCTGCCCGAATTGCCCTCCAAAACATCTTTCTCGGGGCCAGTGCCTGGGCCTGGCCAGACCGTAAGGAGTAGGCGAATGTCTGGTCAAAATCCAAAGCAGCTCAAGATCGAGACGAGCAAACTTTCGAAATATGGAGACCCTGGGAGACGTTATAGCGTTGCCCAATCAATTGACAATGATCAAGGAGTAGACTTCGACCCTCGAGATTCTATTATTCCCAACGATTTTAATGGAGGCGTGCGCAGACCATATTCTCCTCCCGAGGGGATCAGTCCAACTCAGGCGGTACCCCCGACTCCTCCTCCCGGGCATCGGAGTCGAGACAGTGAAGACTTCAATAGTCATTCGGGCTCACCATCCTTCCGGCCTACACTAAGAAAAAATTTCTCTTCCTCGAGCTTGAGAAGCATGAAGAATCGAAACATGTCGCTGTCGAATTTGGACGACGCTTCGGACATGTCACCGGGAACACCAATGAGCAATGCTTTTGGAATCAGTGGCAGGCATCCGGCCATGCCTGCCCTGCCGACCCCTTTAGCAGCAGCCTTCAGAGACAGGTTTACTTCAGGCTCTGCTGGTGGCTTGTACCTATTTGACGATGCTTTACACTCACCGCAAAGTCCAGGCTCGCCAAATTCACTTCAGCCAGACGCACCAGCACCGTTGGAACCGTGCCCGACAGATTACATGCTGCGGCCCTTCTGGCTGATGCGTTGCTTGTATCAAACACTTGCCCATCCCCGAGGGGGTTACTTAAGCAACAAGCTGTTCGTTCCGCGGGATGTGTGGAAGGTGAAGGGGGTAAAAATTCGCAACGTGGAGGACAAAGTCGCAACATGCGACTACCTCACGGCTGCTCTTCTGAAGCTAGCTAGAGTAGACACCTGCGATGCCGATGCCGTACTTGAGGAGATGCAGGCATTGGAGGTTATTCTGGAACAGGTTCAAGCCAGTTTAACCAGAAAGCTGGGAGCAGAGGTTGGGGTGCAAAGCTCCAACGTGATTTTCAGGGATGCTTCGAACTCGGCCGAAATTGAAGCAGCAATCAACGTACCACGCTCAGCCAGCGTGTCGGGCAAATCTTCCTCATTTTCGTGGCGCAGACTAAGGTCTAAGGGTTCTGCGGCAGGATTGAACAGCTCCTACAACACCAAGGGTACCGGACCTGATAGCGGCAAAGAGTCACCTGTACTGGAAACCCTGCCGATGACAGAGCATCCAACTAGCCGTCCGACAAAAAGAGATCCAACTAGTGCTCAGTTTACTGGCCCGAATGCCAACTACATGGGATCACTCGCACGGCTATTCGATGCCGCTCAGACAATTGGTAGGAACTCCTCAGCTACGTGCCCGCTCTATTGCGGATATTCGTTATTGCAATTTAGCTAACAGTCGTAGATCAAATAGCTCGTCAAGTCGAGGATCCAGGGCTCAGGCATGCGGACAAGACACAAGTTGGTCTGGAGCTTTGTACCCGGCACGCCGCAGAATTCTTCGGTTTTTTCATATGCCGGTTCGTACTGTCGGACCTCAGCATATTACTGGATAAATTCATCAAAAGAGGGAGCGAATGGGTTCTCGCATGAGGCGTTGAAACGTGAGTCGCAATCTGAATTGACATGTGGGAAAGTAGGGAGGCATGATTTGAGCGTTTGCTGGAGCGTTTATACGAGATACCTTAGGGTGACTAATGTCACACTGCAATTTGTAAGGCGACGTCAATAACAAGAGGAGGTCAGTCCGGGGATAGGGAGGTGACATGAGCCCGTACCCGAACGACACTTGACATAATGGTGACGATGGCTTCATGATGGTCTGAAGATATCATGGCATGCGAGAGACACCTCCCAAGACCACTGCTACTAGTCTCATGCTCAACCGACACTGCATGTACTCTTAACAGTTAGAAATGTAATCATGTATCAAGAACGCCTGACAGCGTACGTTTGTAGGGGACTGTATTCCATAATCCACTTACAACGCTGTGGTAACCTCTGAACCTTGTGTTGGTCTGGTTTCGGTGAGCCTTGCCGAAAGGCATCCAGTGACCAATCGGGAGTTGGCACCATGTCGAGACCCACCCAAGCTTCGACTACCTGACCTACTCGTCCGGGTTTTGGTTTCTGCGCCTAGACGGTCCCGCGGGACAATTCGTTTGGCAGCGCACTCGGTTGCTTCCCAGTACCTACACAACTTAGCTTGAATCGCGCAATTCAAGCCTCAGTCTGGACCTACTCGATGCCGACAAGAAAAACTTGATGCGCGGATCCTGGGCGACAAGCGCGCGCTCTATGCGGGACCGTTTGGTCAGTGTTCCACGCCAGCTGCGACAACCTTCGTCTCCAGTCTCAGCGCTCAGCTTAACCTTGCCGCTTCAGTCGCGAGGTCGCACTCTCGCGCCGGCGACTCTGAGGACAACGAAAGCCCCACGGTTGCGTAATTTCACTTCGCAATGGAACTTGGTTCGCAGCCAGCCTTTTCATTGTGCCACCGCTCACCTTGCCAAGCCTGCGCCGCCATCCCGAGCTGTACAGGCTCTAGAGGAACGAATTCTCTCTATCCCAATCGAGCGGTACCGCAATTTCTGCATTGTGGCCCACATCGACCATGGGAAGAGTACCCTTAGTGACCGTTTGCTTGAGATCACTGGCACCATCTCTGCCAGTGATGCCAATAAGCAGATACTGGTGAGGCCGACATTGCAGCTGCGCAGTTTCTTCCAGCTTGAAGGAGTATTGCTGATCAAATTTCTTTTCACTGGCCAGGATAAACTCGACGTAGAACGTGAACGGGGAATCACCGTCAAGGCCCAGACTTGTACCATGATATACAACTACAAAGGAGAGGATTATTTGCTACATCTCGTTGATACACCTGGGCATGTGGACTTTCGCGCCGAGGTGACGCGATCTTACGCCAGTTGCGGTGGTGCTCTGCTGCTTGTTGATGCCAGTCAGGGCATTCAGGCACAGACAGTATCCAATTTCCATCTGGCTTTTGCGCAGGATCTCGCCTTGATTCCTGTCGTCAACAAAATCGATATGCCATCCGCCGACGTTCCCAGAGTTCTCGATCAGATGCATACTTCATTCGAATTGGACCCTTCCTCAGCGGTTCTGGTGTCGGCAAAGACTGGTAAGAATGTGGCAAATATTTTGCCTGCCGTTGTTGAACAGATACCGCATCCAGCGGGTGATACTTCAAAACCGCTTCGCATGTTGCTTGTGGATTCTTGGTATGACAATTTCAGAGGCGTTATACTTTTGGTTCGTGTGTTCGATGGTCAGGTCAAAGCTGGCGACAACCTCGTCTCCTTTGCTACCGGGCAAAAATATACTGTCGGCGAAGTCGGTATTCAGTATCCAAACGCCGTCCCGCAAAGTATTCTCCGCGCTGGTCAAGTTGGCTACATACACTTTAACCCAGGTATGAAACGTATCCAGGACGCCAAGCTAGGTGATACTTTCACCACAACCGGGTCGGAGGATGTTGTCCAGCCATATCCTGGCTTTGAAGAGCCAAAACCAATGGTCTTTGTGGCTGCGTTTCCTACTGATCAGAGCGATTATACTCGTCTCGCCGACAGCATCAGCCAGTTAGTGCTCAATGACAGGAGTGTAACGTTGCAGAAAGACTACTCTGAGGCTCTCGGCGCGGGCTGGCGTCTGGGGTTTCTTGGTAGCTTGCATTGCTCTGTCTTCCAGGATCGTTTGAAGCAAGAGCACGGCGCCAGCATCATCATTACAGACCCGACTGTCCCAACCAAAGTCGGGTGGGCCGACGGGTCTGAGACGATATTTCAAAATCCGGCCGAGTTCCCCAGTCAGGACGAGCACCGAATGCGCGGCGCAACAGCGTACGAACCGTGAGCATCTTTCCGGCTCTACTGCCTGTCTGCCCACAATCCCTCTGACAAAGCTACGTAGGTTTGTGACCGCCACGATTACTCTTCCTGAGGAGTACCTCGGTCGCGTCATAGAATTGTGTGAAAGTCAGCGTGGCGAGCAGAAAAGCCTTGAATTCTTTCACACCACGCAGGTCATCCTCAAGTATGACATCCCCGCAGCCCAGCTTGTCGACGACTTATTTGGCAAGCTTAAAGGCGTCACGTACGTTGTCTTGAAAACCCCAACTATGGAGGTTTTGAGCTGACAACTATTATAGGAAAGGCTATGCGAGCTTAGACTATGAAGAGGCTGGATGGAGGGCGAGTCAGCTTACTAAATTGCAGCTTCTGGTCAATAAACAGCCCGTGGATGCTATCTGCCGGGTTATTCATACCTCTCAGGCTGAACGTCTTGGCCGGCAGTGGGTCACCAAGTTCAAGGAACACGTCGACCGCCAAATGTTTGGTAAGTCAGACCCGCTCATCATAGCAGTTGATGACCTAGACTGACCTGTGGCTCCCACAGAGGTTGTTATCCAAGCTGTTGCTGGTAGGCGGATTGTTGCTCGCGAAACCATCAAGCCATTCCGGAAGGACGTGCTTGCGAAACTACACGCCAGTGATATCACTCGTCGGAAGAAATTGTTGGAGAAGCAGAAGGCGGGACGCAAGCGCCTTCGCGCAGTTGGCAACGTTGTCATTGACCAGTCTGCTTTCCAGAGCTTTCTTGCCAAGTAATTTAGTCTTGCTTCTCTAGAGGATATGGCGTTCTTTCTCTGGCAGTAGAATTGTTGTGGATCGGGTGCGTTGCTGACGTACGAATATGTAATTTGTAAAAGAAGACCCCGATTCGCCAGTAAGCCATGTACACACTTATTTGCCCAATCTTGACATGGCGCAACGATTGCGATACGGTCTTTCGACAACAGGCTTGCACCGGAATCGCGCTATGTTTATTGCTCTGAGGCATGGTCTGTGGTAACTTTGAGCTTGTCACAACCAGTCTCAGCTGCTATGAGTGTCTAAGGTAGGGTTCTCCGAGATCGGCAAACCAGAGCCAATGATAACAGGTTCTATCCGGGATTTACCTAGACCGCCACTAATAGTTGACTGAAGCTGTCGGAGCTTAGGGTTGCTGTTAGGCTCATCGCTTTTGTCAAGCTCAAATGCCCGGTAGTCACCATTGAAGAACCAGTGCCCGGTCACCCCGAGTCGCAGGAAGCCCGCGTGGGAAACCACAAAGACCAGCTTCTCCTTCCGTTCATAGACACTGTTGACAGACAACCGAGCTCTTCCGAGAATGGCCTCCTTTGTGTAAGAATACCGAGCTCCGGCAGGAGACGTCTTGTCTGGGTAGACGGGGTCGACGAATGAGAAATCGACGCCAGGGAATTCCGCCCTCAATTCAACGACAGAGCTTCCTGTATCACACGGCTTTGCCGAATTTTCTAGTACTGATTAGATACATCATATACAGGACCTTATTGAGCAGGCCTAGATCGCGATTGTGATAGCGCCTACCTTGCCATCGGGCATCAGCTTGAATTGGCACACCCTTCTCAATCAACCAATCGAGCGAGAGGAGCGCTGTCTGGATAGTGCGCCTCATGGGACTGACAATGATAATAGCATCCGTCTCGTCGGCAAATTTTTGGGAAAGATTCTGACGCAGCTCCTTGCATTGCTCTATGCCCAGCGATGAGAGCTCAGGGTCGTGGATAGAGTAGTTCTGTGCCCATGTGTTAGGACAGAGTATATGGAGCTCATCAAGACGGCTACTCATCATCAACATTGTGCAAGGCTTGGGCATGACGAATGAGCACGACAGAAGGCGCCATTTTGGCCAAAGTATGTCGAGAAAAAGGAGGTCAGAGCACGCGCACAGGGTATTTCAACGTCTAGGTGGTCTCGTCAGTCTGTAGGTGTGATCAATATTACAGTTGGACAACACCAGAGTGGCAGAGGTGTTCCGGTAGCGGATTGGTGCTCGGAAAAAAGGAAACCAAGAAGCACGGACGGAGTACGACCTCCATGGTACGGAGTACGGAGATCAAGACACTAGGTAGACAGGCGCCTTACACTGTTGTTGCATGAGGACCCCTGTCAGGCTCCACTGGGCTGCAGGTGCGACCTAAGGCAGGGTAGGACCGTAGAAAGCAACTAGCGAGCGGCGCGTCCTGAAGCTCCAATAATTACCTGCACCGTCACCTGGACAGTTTCATTATACGATCTCTGCTCATCCGCGAAGCTCCCTCAAAGTTGCGCTTTAGCCATTGGCGCGCCGCTGAAAGTTTCGTGTGCGAGAGATTTCGAACGCTTTTCCAGAGGCTATCGCTGCGTGCCAAATATGACGAACGTTGATGATCTCTTCAAAGTAAGCTTGCCGCCCGTACTGCTCATTGTTTTCCATTCTTAACTGACGGAAGCAGAACTCCGGCGGTGCTGGTAAAAGAAAGCTTGATGCACTTCGAGATCCAAGTAAGCAGCCACCTTGTCACATACTGATCTTCACGCGGTCAGGACTGACAAATCCCAGATGAAATATACAAGTCGGCTAGATTGAGCGCCGGCAAATCTACAAGTCGGCATGCGCAAGTGGAAGACGAAGCAAACGATGACGATGTTGCCGCCGGACCGGCCTCCCCGGACGACGACGACAATGCGGACGACTACGGGCCCGAAATGCCTCCGGACGAGGACGACGACGACGACGAAGGTCGATTCTTTGGCGGAGGGATCACTAAACAAGAATCCGAAATCCTAGACTACGTGGACGGCCGTGGCGAGGACTCCGCCGCTTCTGAAAAGATCGACGCTGCTTGGGTCAGAAAGGCTGCCCTGAATTTTGAAAAGCGAATCACTAAGAACGCAGAGTTGCGCTCAAAGTTCGCTAACGAACCCCAAAAGTTTATCGAGAGCGAGGCAGACCTCGATACTGCTATTAAGGATCTCTCGATCTTAGCAGAGCATCCCGACCTGTACCCTCAGTTCGTCAAATTAGGGTGCATTGATAGTCTTGCCGGACTTCTAGCCCATGAGAACACGGACATCGCCATTGATGCCATTGAAATTATCGGCGAGCTTACTGATGAAGACGTTGATGCGTCTGACAACGACTGGGATATACTAGTGGATGCGCTGCTAAAGGCAGACCTCGTTAGCCTTCTTGTGTCGAACTTTTCTCGCCTGAATGAAGATGATGAGTCCGACCGCAGCGGAGTGTACCATGCACTTAGCGTCCTAGAGAACCTACTGTCTAAAAAGACGAACGCAGAAACAGTTGGCAGGGACGAGATGTTGATCAAATGGCTGTTGGAGAGGGCGCAGCGCAAGGAATCCCCCGTATCTCAGAACAAACAGTACGCTACAGAACTTTTGGATATCATCGCGCACACATCAGCAATAACGCGCCGTCGGCTGGCAGAGCTGGACGCCGTCGATATCTTGCTGCAACTAGTGTCGGCTTATCGCAAACGCGACCCAGAGAAGGGCGGCGAGGAGGAAGAGTACATGGAGAACCTCTTCAATGCATTAGTCTGCATTGTTGACGAGCCGGAGGGCAAGTCCAAATTCCTCGAAGCAGAAGGCATCGAGCTGTGTTTGATCATGCTCAAGGAAGGTAAGATGAGCAAGCAGCCATCGATGCGACTTCTTACGCATAGCGTTAGTGGAGACATGAGCGGTGAGGTTTGCCAGAAGGTTGTTGAAGCTGGTGGCCTAAAGATTCTCTTCACCTTATTCAAGAAGACTACACAGCAGCGCATAGTTATGGAGAGCTTGTTTGACATTTACAGATCTCTCTTGCGGTTTCTGCCCGCCAACTCAGCCGAGAGGATCCGGACGCTGGCGAAGTTTGTCGAGAAGGACTACGAGAAATTGGACCGACTCTTCGACTGCAGAAGGACATACAAGTCGATGCTCGACGTAGCCGACCAGGAGATTCGAAAAGAACGAAGCAGAATGAGTGTGGAAGATGCAGAACTCTCCGAAGGAGAATGGTTCTTGAAAAGGATTGACGAAGGGCTGTACAGTGTATGGGCTATCGATGTCATCCTCGCATGGCTCATCGCGGAGGATGTCGGTGCCAAAAAGCGGATACAAAAGCTGTTGGCGAAGGATGGTCAAGACCTGGCGGCGGTGAGAGACACATTGCAGGAGTATCGGGAAGATTTGGATCTGGAAAAGCCCCAGCATAAGGACTTGGCGGAGATGCTCACGACATTGATGGAGTTTTTACAGTGAAGCGAACGAACTAGGTGTAATTATACAGCTATGGCGTGATGCAGTGTGTTTCTCTGGATTATTGAAACAACACTCTCCGAGCAGACGCATAGCATCAGTTGATTGCGTGGTGTTCTCTTGACAGTGCCAGTCTCTACGTGTCTCTTTCCCCTTGCACGACAATCCGTCGATTTTGCATCCCATGCGTTTTCCTTCGGACTCTCGTCATTGCCGTGTATCGGTAAGCCGCGTGGCGGGTTGGATATGCTTCAGGCGGCGCTTGGAGGGACAGGTTTGACCTCGAAAACGGCTTTCAGGAGATCGGCAACAACCTTATCCTGGCTCTTCTTTCCAGCATCCTTGATCTCCTTGATCTTGCCCTCAGCCTCCTTATTCGCCTCGTCCTCGGCCTGCTTGTTGCCCTGGGTATGCTGAGGGTCGTTAGTATGCTCGCACGCCCTGTGACTCGGCTTGCAAAACGTACCTCGGACTCGAACTTCTTGAACTCGTCCTCCTTGGAGTTACGATAAGCTTCAATCTCCTTCTTAGCCTCGTCGCGGGCTTCCTTCACTCGCTTGGTTCGAACTAAAGCATCTCACGATGAGCAATCAAGCATTTGGCGCGGTTTCTGGTCGGCTACGTACATTCGCGGGCTGGTAGTGACATGTTAGAGGAAACATTTGGGGTATTGGAAGGAGGGGGTTGAACATGGCGTACCTTTCTGGACAATCTTGGAAGCCTCCCGCTCGGCCTATATTCCTGTCGTCAGCGACGTATTCGTTCAGAAGACTACAATGAAATGCGCCTACGTCGAGGAGAGTCTGGATACCCGCCGAATTTTGGGCCGACTGTGAGTGCATTAGCATGCTGTCTTCTGAAGTTATGACGTCCGCGGTGGCTGCCGCGCTCACCATCGTGTTTGGCTGTTATCAGCAGCGATGTTCAGCTGCGATGAAGATGTGTCAGAGGGCGAGTGAATTCGAGGTGCACGTAGGTGACTGAGCGGAATAGAGACGTCGGATGAAACAGGTCGCGATAGTTATGTTGCTGAGGACGACGTTGTCGACAAGTCCGGTAGGTGAGAGGAGCAGGAAGGTACGTAACTTATGTTGCAGTGCACTGCCACAGCCTGCAAGCCCGCCATGCAAAGATACCACCTACACTAGGTACACTGTAGGTAGGTACCTATCCGTACTCATACAGCACTTACCTCAGGTGCCCCACATGAGGTAGGTATCTACCTCACGCATTCCTAGTGCTACGGATATCTATCTGAGTTACCTTACCTCCACAACTCTGCCGTGGCCTGTGCTTGTCCGAGAGGTGCCTGGCTTCAAAAACAAAGTCTTATCTTATCGGAGGCCGCAGCCAACCGACATCACTTTCGTCAGGTTTGCGAGGGTCAAATCCCGACCATAAGGCCATTGTCCTCTGGCATTTGCAATTCTCACTCACCCAAGAGCTTTTCCTCAGATCCGGAAGTGGCAGATTCAAATTGCTACTCTACGGATCATGTCTCGGGCCTCTAAGCTCACTCTAGCGGCAACTTCGTTGTTCGCCGTCAGCACCATAATCGTGGTACATTTCCAGCAAAAGTTTGAGAAGGAGGTGAGCTGCCCGTCCCGATGATGCCCGAAACACCCCTAGTCAGCCGGAGGTCATCAAGGCTAAACAAACGTGTCGTAGGCTATGCATCAAGGTGTCGTGCGCGACATAGAATTACAGCGCGCCAAGAAAGAGCGACAGCTCGATTTCGACATGCAGCGCGCCCTCGAAGCGGAATATAAGCGAGAGCAAACAGTTCGAGATGCCACGGCACCACCCCTCGGCGGTGCCGGAGGTGATGGCAATGGGTCCTAATGACGGAACTCACGGTGAAAGAATTCATCAAGAACCAAATCGCCGTGCGGCTGTGTCACGGAACATTTTATCAACGCACAAGTGCTGAAGCAACATGTGGCAAAGGACCAAGGGAGTAGCAATGCTGTTTGGTAGCGGGGATATGGGAAAGCATAGAGAGATATCCGGAGGTTTGGCGGTCTCATGCATAGAGGCCTTGGTGTCAGCTGTTTGGGTTTAGGTGCTCCTTGAACCACAATCGACTCTGCCTAGTTGCACGGTGAGTTCGGCATCACATATGTGTATTATATTTCTTTGCCTTCCTACTTTCGTCAGTAATGCTAAGCGTCAAGGCAGTGCTGATATTTTCAACTGCCTATCTTGTGTTTCTTTTAATGTCCCGTTTGTAGTACAAATTGTTAGTACAAAACCACATAAGAGGGCTGATTTGCCAGTCTGTTGTCCGCCAAAGAAATCGGAACGCGGCCCTCCACCGACACCAACCCATCTCTAAGACGCCGAACGCAACCAATCATTGTGCTTTCCAGCCTGACGCGTCGTCCCACGTTCATCACCATGCCACGGCACCTTAGAAGCCTTCGTTTTATCGAATGGACACACCAGATCTGTTGGTGAACATCCGCGCTGCAATGTTCATTGATTGCAATTCCTGGAAAAGCAGCTTGGCTGCGTAGGGAATATGAATTTGTGCAATCTTAGTCTTGTTCTTGCAAGGACGACACTCGAACGACTGCTTCGAGAGATTTCTTTTTCAAGTTAGCATCACATCCAAAACTCTCAGGCGCGAGTAACTTACGCAATGGGTGTCATCAAACCGCAAATCTCGCAGACGTGGACTCGGAAAGCATCGGAAACTTCGAATAATCTTTCCTTGAGGAAAGACGCAGCACCGTGAGCAATCATGCAATCACGCTCCATCTCTCCAAACCGCAAACCACCATCTCGAGCACGACCTTCGACTGGCTGTCTAGTCATAATTTGGACTGGGCCACGCGCACGAGCGTGGATCTTGTCGTCAACCATATGACGCAAGCGCTGGTAGTAGGTCGGGCCAAAAAAGACTTGAGCACGCAACTTTCTGCCCGTATGGCCCTGGTACATGATCTCAAAGCCTCTTGATTGGTAACCTTGGTCACGAAGAAGTTGTGAGACCGAGTCAACAGTCACGTCCGTAAATGGTGTGGCGTCACCCTCCATGCCTTTCAAGGTCGACACCTTGCTTAAAAGACACTCGATCAAATGAGCAATAGTCATACGGGAGGGGATAGCGTGAGGGTTGATGATGATGTCAGGCGTAATACCCTCAGCGGTGAAGGGCATGTCCTCTTGACGATATGTGACACCGATCGTGCCCTTCTGACCATGGCGAGACGCAAACTTGTCGCCAATCTGAGGAATCTTGGTAGTCCTGACGCGAACCTTGACGTAACGAAGACCGTCCTGATTGGTCGTGATAATGACCGAGTCCACAATGCCGTTCTCTGTGCTGCGAAGAGGCGTCGATGCGTCACGCTTGACATGCTGTGTTGTTTTCTGGCCTAACTCCTGGTTGTCAGGATTGATTGGGGACGTCTTGCCAATGATGATGTCCTCGCCAGAAACACGCACACCCGGTGCAACGATACCATCGTCGTCGAGCTTGTCGTAGGTGCCATGCTTCAGACGTAGAGTGTCACTCCTGAACGGCTTCTCAAATTGCTCGACCAAGTTGATACCGACGCGCTTTTCGCAGTCTGTGTAGGACCTGAAAAACAGACTCCTGAACAGGCCACGGTCGATGCTGCTCTGATTCATAATCACGGAATCTTCCTGGTTGTAGCCCGAGTAGCAAGCAATAGCGACAATGGCATTTTGACCGGCAGGAAGCTCTCGGAACTTCAGAAATTCCATAGAGCGAGTCGTGGCGAGCGGTTTCTGAGGATAGTACAGGATGTTTGCCATGGTGTCCATTCTGCGAGAATAGTTTGTCAGGAAAAAGCCCATGGCTTGTTTGCCCATGGCAGATTGATACGTGTTACGAGGAGACTACAAGACTGTCAGTGCGTCCAAACATAGCTATATGGTTCTGCAACGTACTTGGTTGTGATCAGGGAAGGGAATGATGCTGGCGCAGATACCCAGCAGCATACTGGGGTGAATTTCGCAATGCGTGTACATATGCGTCGTCGGGTTGATCTTCGTCTTCAGTCGCCGGTTTCGATCGTCCGCGTTGTCTTCTTCGATGACTTGTCCCTGCTTTTGCAGTCTGTATATCTCCAAGTCCTCGGGCGTCATGCAGATCATGGCCGTCTCTTCTTCCTCTGCGTCGAGATATTCAATGACTCCGCTGTGGGCCAACGTTTCCCACGTAATTTTGTCATTCGGATTGTCGGGCGGGTTTTCTTGTTGATCACGCATCTCGTTGACTGTGCCTTTCTGCAATACCAGGGAGCCTTGGGGGACAATAC
This sequence comes from Colletotrichum theobromicola, assembly GCA_014705045.1. Lineage (NCBI taxonomy): Eukaryota > Fungi > Ascomycota > Sordariomycetes > Glomerellales > Glomerellaceae > Colletotrichum > Colletotrichum theobromicola. The sequence continues at coordinate 69,335 of JABGLZ010000957.1, read as the reverse complement.
CGGTTGGGCTTTGTTCCACGACGAATACCGGTCTCATGACACGACCAGCATCGGAAAAGATTTTGAACTCTCGATCTCGAATATCACGTACCAGGGAGACTTCATGGGAAATCACGTTTCGTCGACGAGTTCCCTGGACATCTGGTACGAGAATTCTCGGATCCTGGTGAACTCCCACCCATACTCCGTTGAGAAAGACCTTGGTTGCGTTGGGGTATCTCAGTGGCTCATATTCTTCAAGCACTTCCATGCCTCGTTGAATCATGTAGTCAATGATGGGCTCAGCGGGTGTGCCGACACTGACATAGCACATGAGCGAAAGATTCTTGACGAGACCACAAGCTTGTCCTTCGGGCGTTTCGGCGGGACAGACCAGACCCCAATGAGTGTTGTGAAGCTGCCGAGGCTTTGCAAGCTTGCCGTCGCGGCCAATGGGAGTGTTCGTGCGACGCAAATGAGAGAGGGTAGATGCGAAAGTATAGCGATTCAATACCTGAGACACACCCGCCGTTGAGCTTGCAGCCTTCTTCTGGTCTCCCCAGTTACCCGTAGCCAAGGAATACTTCAATCCGTTTGACAGAGTTTGGGGCTTGACACCGAGTGTCAGGCTGAACTGTCGATTGGATTCAACGCAGCGCTTGAGGTGGCCGGAAAGCTCCTGGTTCATGCGGCGAACGATATTGCGGAACAATTTGGCAAGGAGAGGACCAGCAAGATCAAGTCGCTTCTTGCCAAAATGATCGCGATCGTCGGTGTCGCGTCGGCCAAGAGCGCATTGAAGCAGCTTATGAACCATGTAGCCCAAAAAGAATGCCTTACGGGTTTCGCTACCCTCGCTCTGGGAGATGTGCGGCAAAGTCTCCTTTTGCAAAATATCCTTCGCCGTTCTCACACGCTTTTCGCGCGGAATATTATGGTTACTTCCTCGTTTACCGATGAAGTCGAGAGCAACTTCCCTGTCCTGAATGCAAAAAGCCTCCTCGATGCAGGGTCGCAGCATCTCCAGCATCTGGCTGTCATTTCGATCATAGCAAATATGATTTAGGATATCCTCATCGGACACCACTCCAAGCGCTCGAAAGACGATAGCGATCGGCAAGTCGGACTTGACGTAAGGAAGACTGCAGTGAATAGTCTGACCATATCCGCCCTTCGCAGCATCTCCCTTGCTGTAAAGCTTCAACATCATGCTCGAAATGAGGCGCGAACCCTTTTCGAGTGCACTGCGAATCTCGGCAGTGTACGAATAAGGACTCGGTTGAGCTTTCTTGAAAACTTGGACGATGTTTGCCGCAGATCGCTCCTGGGCAATAAGAACCTTCTCACTGCCGTTGATGATGAAATAGCCGCCTTGGTCGTACGGACATTCGTTCAGCATGAAGAGATCGTCCTCCTGCTCACTACTCAAGTGACAAATCTTCGACTTCACCATAATAGGCATACGCCCGATGAAGATCATGTCCTTCATATCGTCGGACTTGTTCTTGTCCGCACCGTAGTCCTCTCCACTCTCCTCTTCCTCCCACTCGAGCTTGGTGGGATGCTCGCCAGTGTTGGCAAGCTCTTCTTGTTGTTCCTCGTCGAGCTCGTTCAGCGGTATGGGCTTCTCAACCGCAATGGATACCTTCTTCGTAATTTTGACGTAAAGAGGGCTGGCATAAGTGAGGTTTCGGTCGCGACATTCGTACGGTAGAAGGGTCGTAACCTTGCCATCAGCTTCGGTGATGGAAGGTCGCGAGACCATGACGGTCCCAAACTTGACCTCATAACGGCGAAGGGCAATAACCTTGTCGCTGTCGGACATGGGATTCGGTTGGTCGAGCGTGATTTGTGAATATTCGTCGATGAGTTCTTGAACGGTGGAAGACGTAAATTCGTCGAAGGAGTCCACCTGTTGCGAAACCAAGCCCTTGGACTCGAAGAATGATGAGATCACCGTCCAGCAATCCTCGGGGGTGATGCTCTCATCTTCCTCGACGTAGCCATCGTAGTCGTATTCGTCGTATGCGTCAGCCATGTTGGCGGGGTGACAGATGAATTCGAGAGGATGATCCGTCGAGATTGCTGTCGGAGCTTAGGGGGCAGGCCGTATGTAGCACTCGATGCAAAAGTGATTTGGTGACGGATGCGCGACAAGGGGGTTTGCCGAGGCGGCGGAAACGCTGGTGGCAAATCAAAGGAAGAGACCCAAAGTTGGTATTTGAAAGAACCGACTCGAGGCTTACTTGGTGCCGGGGTTGCGATCGATCCAGAGAGAGGGGCAAAAGGGAGTCGACGGTGATTAACAATCACGATGCAGAGCCCAGGCGGATTTGCCTCCTTCGCACAGCAGAAGCATTCGCAAGCCCGGAATCGACAAATGAGTGCGATCTTTCCTGAACTAAATGCTCAAAGGGGGCGTCAATACGATGGATCGCGACGCAGGCGGGTGGTGGTCGTTGTTGTTTCGTAGTTGGCCAATACAGAGCAAGAGCAGCCTCGCTGGATGGGTGTTTTTTTCAATCTTGGAGGCAGAAAGCGTAGGTTGGTAGCCTCAAAGTCCTCAGAACGCGCGCGGTAGGGGGTGCGCTAGTCTGCTTTGGGGTTAGCTGACTGTGCTGCCACTGAGGCAGGCACGGTCGCCGCCGCTTGGTGAGCTAGGTAGAACCTACCTTAGGAGTCCACAAGAGCTCTGCAGTCACGTGGCGTGCCACACTGTACGGATATGTAATAGAGCAATGAGGCACCTTGATCCAGCTACCGTTCCCCTTCGCATCGTTTTGGTTGTTGGTTTCAGTTCCGCGAACAACAAGTCTTGGCTGCTGCTGCCGGGCAAGACAAGCTCATTCGCCAGTGCCGATTAATCTGATGCTGAGAGGCTTGAGCTGGACTAATAGAAAATCGATGCCATGACTAGCTTGTGTCTAGTCAGTGCTCACGCGCAACTAGAATGACTCTCACGTGGATCCTCAACTCGGATCAAGGGCCTTCAGCGATCTAGTGATGGTCACGTCAATTTCAGCGAAACTTGTTCAGATCGACCTTTGATCATCATGTTAAAGCTAATGTCGAGTTGAATCTAAAAAGTGTTAGTCAACGAGGAGATCATAAATCTGTTTCTTTCTGTCTTCATATACATGTAATGCTGCCGCATGGCACATGCATCAAAATTGTTCTGCGATGCCCGATGCCTAGAGGCGGGATTGTTATGGCTTAATTGATACATAAGCGAATCTAGGTAATCTCGAGCTTGTCAATGTCTCAGACTATGACGACCGAAGCTTCTTTCTCTTCCGGATAAGTAAGATTGGCCCTGATACTTTTGCAGGTTGTTGGCAGTGCACGGAAAGGCCAGGTCAATACGATACGCATCACAGGATGAGCGATGGAGGGTAATGCGACGAGTATAATATGAACCAGAACCCTGAAGAGGCACTACGTAAGCCTCGCCATGACAGCGCGTTGGGTTTCACGCCAAGCGTTGTCCCCAGCAAGGCATTCATATTAGTAGTGACAGATGCCGCCAACATCGTCATCGACAGTCCAGGTACCGGCCAGACCACTGACCTCAACTTCAACGCTGGGGCCAGGCAAGTCGGACTTGCCCAGGAAGAAGTCTCCCTTGCCTTCCGGCTTGTTCGTCCTCTTCATGAAGCGGCGAGTCCATTCCTCGATAGCGGGCTCGCCAGTCTCATCTCGCGCCTGTTTCAAGAACGGGATGAGAGCAGTCCCGCCAGTGCCCGTCAACTTCTTGTTCTTTCCGGTGGCTTCTAAATTGTTTCCCTGAGCATTTGATTGGCGCTGCCGCGAAGCGACGGCCAAGTTCATCCGCTGACGTGCGGCCTCAGGGCTTCTCGACCTGCTACGGGCGCGCACCTCTCGCGAGGGTAGAATGATGTAGCGAGTGACAATAGCGATGTGCTTGTCACGGAACGCACTCAACATTGCCAGGCAAGCGTCATACGCCAGACAAAGCTGACGATCCTGTTTGTGGCTCTCGACAAACTCGCGGATATTGGCGACGCCGGCGACGTCTTTGAGAAAGCGTGCGTGCGGGCCTGGCATGTAGCGACGCATTTCCATGATGAAATTGTGCTGCGGAACGGGAGCTCGGGACTCACGCTCCGACTCAGAAAACGGATCACGCTTCTCGCCGGTCGGACGGTGGTCAACTCCAAGGATGACGTCGAAGAACTGAATCAGACTGCTCTGTGCGTTGCTACCGCCACTATACTGGCGATAATCCTCCTTACCAGAGCCGTTGGAGTAGTTGACACCGTGTGGAAGCCCAGCCTCAGCCATGTTTTTGCTGCCTGCGAGGAAGATTCGGATACGATTGTAGAAAATGTTGGGATCGCAACTTTCGTGCATGCGCTGCAAGATGTTGGTCAAGTCAGTCATGCGTTCAGCAAAAGCACGCAGGCTATGGGTGACGGTGGCAGCATCTCCTTGGCGAGCGGCAGCAACAGCAGCCAACATGAGCGGGATGATTGGCGCCCCGCGGGCTTCGATAGCCACTGAGACAAGGTAGAACCAAGATTCATCGAGTGATCCGGTGAAGGTGTTCAGAGTTGCTAAGTTCTCAAGGTTATCAATGTCTTCGTCGACGAAAAGCGGCTTAAAGTTCCATAGACAAAGGGCGGCGTAGGTGGCTACGGGAGGTAGCTCCAAGTGGTCGGAAACCTCAAGGAGCGGGATGGTGATGGCCGGGGGTAGCTGATCGCATGGTTCATCGCCACCCCAAACGTAGGCGTGTGCCATGAAGCACAGAAGGGAGTAAGCTCTCCGCCATTCTGCGTCGTGTTCCAGACCAATGGTGGAGAGAACTGGCAAGCGGTCGACAACGGGGCGAAGGCGTCGGCTGAGGACCAGAGCCTGAAGGTTGGCAACAACTGCCTCCCACTTATTATAGTAGGGGTCCGGCAGCCGGGTCAACGGGAGAACGTCCGGAAGAAATCCATGCTTGGGTGAGATTCCGTAGTCGGACAAGACAGGGATAGGTGGCAGCATAATGAATGCCGTGAGCGGTTTGTTTCTCGAGAGCAGAGGAGGTGAAAGTGTGATAGAAGCTGACTGGGTTGATGTTGTGGGCAACCAATGACTTGAATATCGACAAAGCTGTGCGGCCTGTCTGGAAGTAGAAGGCGAAGTTGACGATAGTGTGTTTGCGAGACAGTATTTTAACAAGGTCCTGACGCAAGGAGTATCCAGATAATGGCTCTGGAATACTCCTCAGCCGTGCGAAAGATCCTTGGTGTTGCGAGCATTCAATCGGGGAACCGGAGTAGAGCACAAGGACTCCTGGGAAAAAGCAGAGATATCGAGCCTAGAAAATGGGAGTTGCAAGAGGCAAGACAAGAGCTGCGAGAAAGTCTGTTTATTAATGCGCGCATTAGTCCCCGTTCTGTCGAGTGGGATTGGACAGAGGAGGGAAGGGGAAAAACGTCCAGGGTCTTCCCTCAAGACCATACCTGACTGGAGGGATCCATGTTATGGTAGTGGTACGTACACTGCACACTGACGAGAAGAAGTCGTCAGCTAGCTCAGGCTGAGTGATTTACACATGACATTTTACTTACTTTTTGGGGGGGCTGGCGCGCCAGGGTGAAACGCGGGCGGTGCTCTATGCACATTTTGCGGATTAGTGGGGTACACCTGACGGCGTCTAGGTAAGTATGCAAGGCTAGGTGTAGCAATCAAAGCAAACAAGAGCGGTTTAGATGTCGACTTGGGAGCGCACTGCCATTTCATGGGAAGGTTGCTTGTTGGCTTACAAACCGGGAAGGGAAATGCGTCGGGATTTATCGTAGCGCACTACCGTAACCAGGACCACTGGACAATCGAAGATGGAAGAAACCCGAGTATCATTGCAGCCATGCAGTGATCCAGCCATTGTCGTCCGATGCTTGCACGGCCCAACCAAGTACTGCAGTCTTGTCCCGTCCAGCTCTACCTGACGCTGTGACAAGTGGATGAGCAAGTTGGCGCCTCCGAGGCCGGCCGGTCCAGCGGGTGTTCCAGATGTAATCCATCAAGCATCATCCGCCAGTGTTGCCGCCATCAAATAACTCCAGTGATCCGGCCTATGTTGAATAAATACCCTGCTCTTAATTTTTCTACAATGATGTGGCAACACAGACAGTCCCCGTCACAAGTTGAAATCAGAAGTCCTTAAGCCTTCCACATGGATTGAACTTAGAAAATCAAAATAAGAAAGACAAGAAGGCGAGTCTACGGGCGTCCATCAAGGTCCTAATAGCAGCAATTATCGCTGCAACAGTAAGGCAGTTTACCTATTTCATTATGTAAGGCGCTTCCATTACCTTAAGGTACCTCACGCTGTACCGAGTGTCCCCTCCAATCCTCACCCCCACCCCCACCACCACACTGCACCGCACCTGTGACGCTTGTCCACTCAAAGACCCTACCTACCTACCTTAGGTAGAACACCAGCTTGCCTCAAGGTACCTACGGAGCTACCGAAGCTGCGTCATCTCTACCCCCGATCCCGGGTAAGCTCAACATTCCGTTCTCCCAACGACCGACCACCTGCTACCTTCCGCGCCCCTCCGCCGCCACCTTCTCCGACCGCCGAGCGTCGACCGTCTGTTCCGGCCGTCTCGACACCCCTCGAGGTGCACTCGCACCGCTGCATCCGACCCCGTGCTCCCGACATGCACTGTCACTGTTCGCATTCCCCCGCTACCCCCGCTCTTCGCGTTATTGCCTGAACTCCTCCGCCTCGTCCACCAGACCTCTCCTTCAGAATATCATCATGCCTGTTCAGCAGCATGTTCTGAACTGGCTCTATAGTGTTCTCACAAGTGTACACGACGCCTTGCTTCCTGTCCCCTCTCGTTCCATCATGTCCTTGCTAACCCGCTCGATCATAGGAGTACCATGACGTAAACCGAACATACAACGATGTCGCCCAAGCTCTGTCGCAGTACCCATCGCTGTCACCGCGGACCGATGTTCACAGTATGACCCCTCCACTCCTCCTTTGTCTCCTCTGCCTCGACCGTCGTCGGCCTCACTAGTCAATTCTAACACCGCATCCAGCTTTCGATACCGGCGTCTCCGCCCTTCTCCTACACCTCACGGGCACAGTACCGGTCATCTTCAGAGGCACAACATATCGATTCCCCGTCTCAGTATGGGTGCCTCACGCATATCCCCGAGAGGCCCCTTTGGTCTACGTTACCCCCACCGAGTCCATGATGGTTCGTCCCGGCCAGCACGTAGATCCTCAAGGCCAGGTCTATCACCCTTACCTAGTGGGCTGGTCCGCGTTTTGGGATGTATGTGTATTCATCCTCCTTGCTTACATACCTCCTCAGTCTTTCTGACACCCTTCCCTCCAGAAATCAACCATTCTTGATTTCCTAGCGATCCTTCGAGACATATTTGCCAAGGAGCCCCCCGTCATTGCTCGTCCCCAAGGACGACAGCCGCCTCCCACCTCCGCCTCACCTCAGCAGTCTCACGGCCAAACACCGCCTCCCGTCCCCCCACTGCCTGCCGACATTCCTTCGCATATAGTCCATCGTTCGACGACGCAGACGCCCGCAAGCGACTCACGACCTCCTCCCCCGCCGCCCAAACCGTCTGGCACCGGGCCACCTTACCGCAGCCCTCCGCCTCCTTTGGATGCTAGAAGTGGCCCTCCTCTTCCACCCTTACCGCCGGGCGTCGACCGCACAGCCCTACATGGAAAGCAACCGGAGCATCTCCTAAGCCAGGGCTATTCTCGCTATGATTCCGCACCACCTCTCCCGTCAGCCGCCATCCCTCAGCGTCCACAACAGTCTGTGGCACAATCTCCGCGATCAATGGGCGAAGTCACACACCAGCCGCCACAGCAGATACGCCCTGAGGTGACCCAAAACCAGTCAACCTTTACAGATCATCGGTACTGTGCACCCGTCGGCCCTACTCTGCAACCCGCCCAGCAGTATGGTAGGCTTCCTCCGGGCTGGCAATCGGCGCCCGAACAATACCAACCGCTGCAGCAACCGCACCCGCAGCAACATCCGCATCTACAGCAGCAGGCACCCAAGGCGGCAACCCCTCCAGATCTGCTCGATGAGCCTCTCACCCTCAGCATTCCGTCTCCATCTTCTGTATCCGCGCCACCCATACCCCCAAACCCGGAGAAGGACGCGCTTTTGCATCAGCTGGCTCAAACGCTTCACTCCCTTCGCCAACGGAGCCGCCAGCAGAACGAGAACAGCATGACAGGTCTTCAAGCGCAGCGGATAGCCATGCTGAACGCCTTCTCTGCGCTCCAGTCCGAGATGGGCACCATCAGCCAGACATCAGCCCTGCTTCAGTCTAATGCAAATATCCTAATCGAGGCTTTACGGAAGGCCGACACCGTCATTGAAGGCTCCGCTCGTCAAACAGCTCCGGATATTGATGAGCTGCTAGTAGCTCCCACCATTGTAGCCAATCAGCTTTACAACCTCGTAGCTGAAGAAAAAGCTATAGGAGATACTATATTTGTCTTAGGCCGTGCTGTGGAGCGTGGTCGTATATCACCTGCAGTATTTGCCAAGACAACTCGATCACTAGCAAGAGAGTGGTATCTGAAGAAAGCACTGGTGCGCAAGATAGGAAAAGGGATGGGTCTAGCAGCGTAGCCAGTCTGTTATGCTTTGTTCCTCTGTCAATAATAATTCCGACGCCTGCCGTCACAAAACAGACCCAAGGAAACTGATCACCAACTCGCTCGTTGCCCCGTACCATTCAAGCAGTAATGATGCCTTCCGTTGACTCCTGAGAGCTCAAACATCAGTAGTTCCCATAGCCACGTCTCAGTTGGATGGGTCTTACGCTCAGTTCAATACGTAGAACACACCTGGGCGATCTACTGCCCAACCTAGAGATGCATAAATATGCATGCGTTATGTCACTCCAGCTCTGTCAACGCCCCCAGTCTGCTCGTTGAGATTGTTCGTTCTCTACATCTAATCCACTCATTTAGCTCGCATGCTTGGAATCTTGAAGACTGCATCAAGCCTTGGATACGACGAGTTTCTAGGCGGATGCCGCTTCCCATCTCCCCTCTATGGAATTTCCTGCGCACGTGAAGCTCACGGCCTATCTTGAGCGCAAACAGGGTTAGCGGCTAGCTCAACAAAGGTGGAGGTCGTCTCGATGAACGGTCCCGTAATGCCTGCTGGCAGAGCGCCCAATTGCTCCTTGCACGAAACGGCGTTGGTTTTCAAAATCGCCACTTCGTCAAAATCGCCACTTCGCTATCTTGTCTGGTAGGCATGGTTTTTCCCAGGAAGGTCTGGCTGCCATGTGCTCGTCGGATTCAGGCTTACAGCGGAGCCGAACATCTCATCTTGGGCACTGTTGACCATGTTCAGGAGCCAAAAGCCGCTTACGACTCGCAGTAATCTCACTGCCCCCTGGTTGATCACTCGTCGGTGAGCGTGGAGACATGCTTGTATTCGTATCTGTCGCAGCCGTCATCATCTGACTTTCTTTTGTCCCAGGATGCTGATGATTTCCTCCAAACATCCCGACCATGCTTGAAACCTAGGCTTTCAAATCGCCGACCAACGGGGCCTTACTCTGGGCGCCATTCTCTCTCGTGATTGCCTGAAGTCCCTTGAAATTGTCTCGGTGTTCTCAGTATTCGGTTCTGATATTCCGAAACCAGAGCGCGTCTGCCGGAGCTGCGATTTGTTCCCTTGATCTTGTCAACTTTATCTTCGCATAATCATGACTGTTGGTGGTCTCAAGCCCAGTTCGACGCCCAATCCGGGACTCGAGGCTCTCGCGGAGCTGTCTGATTCCGCTTTCTTCGTCCATTGTGGGTTGGACAGCCGCATATTCATGGCCAACGACGGGCTTGGCCCTGCGAAGCTGGGATTATGCAGGATGAAAGGCATGCTTGCAGAGTTGGTAGGCAGAGTATGACATTTTATGCTCAGGTCAGTGACCTACATTACCTTCCTCAACCTGCACATCGATGTGCATACAGGTCCGAGACTCGAAAAGTTGTCGCCTCTCTGCAACAATATTGCGCATACTCCCCGTTACAGTAGTAGATATCTCAGGTTTCTCCAGATGAGTCATGGCCCCCGGGATCTCGAACTTGAACACAACAGCAGCAAGCCCACAGACTGGCCATATTTGGGATGACGTTGCTCCGCCGCCATATTTCGCAAGCGCCATATCTTGTTGGCTGTAGTAGTCTGTCGATGGTCGAGATGCATGCGTGTTCCTGCTTGTGGGAGACAATCAAAGGGGTGCGGACGGGCCTTAGGTCATGCCCAGCTTCTTCGGATTCATAGTTCCCTTTCTCAGTAAATGGGATATCTTATTCTTCATTCAACGCAGCGGAACATGTGCAGCAAGCCGTGGGGTCAAGATGCGCCAATTCGGCGAGGAAATATGCATCCGATGGCCAGGTAGTGCTGGACAGCAGAGATGAGTCGATCTTACAAGCCCTTGGGTTTTATAGACCTCTCAGGTCCGCAAGGCCGGATGTTACTCCGTATTTCAAAAAAGGTAAGCCAAGGAGATGTCTCCAGTCGGCCGCGACGGGGACTCGACATCCTCTGGATTATTTATCGCACCTTCCGCTTGTGACCACATGCGCAATTGGACAAGAGCAAGTGTTCTCAGTCCCATCATTTCTCGACGGAAGAACAGATGTTCTTGTTGCGCGATACCAGCTGGGTCGCATTTCAACGCTGCAGGAAGGGAGGTGGTAGGAAGGGGGAAAGACTACACAAGTCAAGCTGATAGTAGGTGCTTGCGCGAAAGAGAGACCTGGAATGAAGGTACGCAACGAAATCGGATTACTCCAGCGGATTTTCTCATTCTCAAGTAACGTCATAATGGGGGTCAGCCGTTGTATTGTCTAGCAACGGGACTCATTTCTCTGCACACGTGATTTGAGTAGGTAGTGATGATTGAGTCAAATATGTATACCAATAGATTGGCCTTTTTACGTTTTTGAATTACATGGCGTAGTAGACAATCAAAAACTTCCTGTGACGAAACATCTCAAACGAATGTTCCTCAAGCATATTGAAAGTGTCAGCAGCCTCGTTCTGGCCTAGCTCTACCCGAGTCTGTTCGTAATCACACTCGTTCCTCGTGGAGTTCAATCATTCGATTGACGCGAATGATTCCCTTCTCGCAGTCTTCGATGCGCTGCATCTCTGCATCAATCGGATCGACTGAGTCATTCCAGTATCGGGGATGTGCGGATTCGATGTGCGAGGTGACAATGGCCCTCTGTGCGCTTCCATGATGATTGAACAGACCGGTCGTAGAGCACAACCTCTGGGGCGTACTGGAACATGTACAGCGGTTTCTCTGGCCTTCGGCATGCGACGCGTTGCTTGAGATGCGAGAAGCAACCAGTGTTCCCAATGGGAGAAACACGACTACAGAAGTGTACGTGACAGAAGCAGACTCGAAATTGGTCCAATGACCCCATTCTAGGGCAGCAAAGACTGCTGTTTCTGCAAGTCAGCAGGTTCACTGGCTAATTGTGAGATGGGCCAGGGTATTTCAAAGCAACACCCCTCAAGCTAGCTTACCAGGGATCATCATGAGAAGACCATTCGTTATCACCAACACCTCCATTGCGTTTAGTCCTTGTCTCGTGGGAAGGATACCACGGTTTTTGATCAGGTGCATCAGAAGCTTGATGTTGAACAGGGCGCAATAGTAGAACACGGAAACTGCGCCGATGATGGTGCTCTGGTAGCGGATCCAGTCCGGGTTGGGTAATGCAATCAGCAGGATAGCCTCAACTTGTATGACACTGAATGCGATCCGCCAAGCAATGGCGACCGTGGAAACAAAACAGGAAAGCCCTGTAAAGAACCATTTCCAGTATCCTGGCAGCAGATTGACTAGAGCCCATGCCTGGATACCGAGCGATATTTGGACTAGAATCAGCAAGATCAGGGACATGGTCTCCGTTGCGATGCTTCGGTGGAAGTCCCCAGCAGTGATTCGGGAGTAATCTTGGGTCCAATAAGCATAGAAATTGGTCCAGTTTGAAGTGAAATAAACAGCAAGCAGCGTCATGCGAATAGTGCTTGCAACGAGGGCAAGGATGTGGATCCAAAGGGAAACTTTGGTGAGCTTGATCGACGGTGTCATGGCAACGATAGTCAGAAGCATCATGAAACTCGCGCCGATCTGTGAGCCATAATTCGTGCAAATTCCGAGATTCTCGTGATTCGTGGAATCTAGAACCGCGACGTCGACCTTGATGATATTGCCATCTGCCTTGACAAGCTCGAACGTCTGCCGGAAGGGGTCGAAATGAGACATACTCCTGGCCGGGTAAAATCAGTGAATTGAATCGAAGAATACTTGAGATTAACAGCAAACAGCATACCTCACTGTCATAGATTTGCTGCCGCCCCCCTGAAAGTCTTGATGGCCGGCATGAAACGAATGAAAGCCCTGAGGTAGCCTGACCCTGACCTCGCCCTGAACGAAAATGACGGTGTGTGGCAATGTTTGGTACGCCTCAGGATGGGCACCGAGAGAAGTTGGAAGCGGTAGGCAAAAAAAGAACACCAGGTCCATTGGAATGGAGGAGGCCGGAACACACATCTTATAGACGATACGAAACAAGCAATCACAGCTGCTTCGAAGTCAATACTGGTACGAGAGTCGGGACACTTCAGGAGGCCGGCGTGATGAAATCTCAGGGCTCTGAATCTTTGCCTGGGCCCATCCCGAGAGTACCCCAAACGAACTGCCGCCATCTCACCAGGAGACCTGGCCCGTCGTCGTCAACTCAACGATGTGGGCCACAACCGCACGGATGTCTCGCAGGTAGTGGTGCAAGATTTATCAAAATGACTGCTCCAAAGCGATACTTGATGCACCGAATATCTCCTTTGATTGCTTTAACATGGTGTCTTGGGGCTGTGTGATTAGTTTACAGCAGTGGTTTCACTAACCTAACGGTCTCTACACGCGTCTGGTTTCCCGAGATACAGTTGAATGACCCCACAGGAGAGATGCCTTATGTCGTTACGTGATCCCCCGCCGTACTATGTTTCCAGCTACGATCAAGATTCGGTGCCGGATTAGAGCTCCATCCTAGCCACGAAGAACATGGTGCCTCTCTGGTGGCGATATGATATGTAGATTGCCCGCTACCGGCTTCAGATAGGTCATATGCAGGAAATGACCGGGAGGCGCGGAAGAGGACGGCTTTCTCAGAAAATTGTAGATTCATCAGAACATACTCAGAGAGGTGGTCCCGCTACAAATCCACGACAATCACTTCGCTCACCGAGCGGATATCGAGTTGGAACGGGCAAGGTAAATTAGATCATGGTGACGGACGAGGCGTCGAGACGACGATTGATAAGGAGGAGTTTCACTGAGCCTCATTGCCCAGAAGACGATGAGGTATCTTGTCTTACTTCTTCAACCCTGACCAACGTTGTAGAAGACCCTGATCAGTTGCGCAGAGACACCACTGACACGTCCGTGTTGACGGTACGGTACCCGTTGCGGCCCCACATGTTTTTCCTAATGCCGTCACTCCCGCCATGACCGAAATCTTCCGTCTACGGCACGGGATCGGGGGTTGCTACCGGGGTGCGTTTGTAGGTCTCCGAAACTCGAGAGTTTGCTGCCGTCAAACGCAGCACCGTATGTTTGTGCTCCGTCCATGCCCGTAATTTGGCCATCATCCTTCGCTGCTGGGTCATACAGATCGTGTATGTTCTTACAGACATGCAGCTGCCGGCCTTGCTTCTTGAGAAAACTCTTGGGGTAAGGTCGAAGAGGGCATGAAAGCATTCCCAGGACTCGCTTTTTTTTTCCGGGAACAGATGACAGGTCGGGCAATTTGCCAAGTAAGACAAGGAGACAACTTACCGAGACCGTAGCAGTAATTTCCCAAATGGGGCCCAAAGAGGCTGTTCTGGCCCGCCACCTGTCTCTCGTTGATTCCCAAAAGTCTCGACAGCTGGGCATACGCCCGTTTTTGGGCCTTGTGGCCGGCTGCTGGGTGCCCAATCGCCTTACCATTTGGGTTAGTCTTCGTGAGTACCTTGGTATAGGGAACTTTTCGGTAGCTCTCCGTTTGTTCATCAAACTGTCCCCCTAGTCCCCATCCGTCCACTACTCAATGAGAGCTCACAAACGCAACTGTGTGTTCCGACTGAGACCCCGACGGATGACGGATGCTTGCAAGTGCGGACGAAGCTGAGTCAAACAGAGAACCCCCCACCCACAAGATTTCCAGATGACACTGCTGTCTAAGACATCGAGTATCCAAACTCCGAAGCTTGGTGCCATGGTCTCGAGTTCCGGTCCGGCCAAGTACGGATGTTGCCTGTATCTTCCACCATGCAGAATCTTGACGTGCGTCAGTTTTTGCGACACCCCCTAAACCCCGTCTCTCGGGTACATCTGCGCTACCGTGGTGGTGGTAAGAGAGACATGTAGCTGAAGGACAGGCAATTAGTGCGCCGGGACTGAGGCTGAAGTGGAAGGCGCTGTCCGTGACGGTGGGCAGCTAAAATCGCGACTGTCCTTCTGCCTGTGTGGCATCCCGGACCCGCCTCCGACGAGCGCCGCCGACAAGCCCAGCTCGCAATCAGTGGGCACCAACAAGTCCTCAGCCAATCTAGGAACGCTTGCAGACTAAGTTGAGGCGAGTCGTCATGCGTCCAAATTGTCTTGTTTCCCGATAGTTCAAGGTGATAATGATGGGCCTGGTGGCTCATGGAGCTGCGAAGCCATGGCTGCCATGAAAAGAGCCCTAACGATGGAGTCTTGCCTAGTCTGCCATCCACGTCGGCGGCTGTGGTCGCGAACCATAGACTTGCTTGGAGGGAGGAAAATGTTAAAAGACCTGGTCGTGTCCATGTTGCGGTGGCAAGCGCTGAGATTCTCACCCGTACTTCGTTGCTCGCATAAGCCGATACCTGCAGCTATTTGATTCAGTGCCACTCACTTTATATCTGACTGGTTTGACTTCCCATCGGCTGACAGCTCTGTCTGGGCTCGCATTCTCTCTCCCAGTTTCCTATAACTTGCGTCTCACATATCGCCAATTCGCTTTTAGATCCCGACCATGAAGATTGCGACATGGCTTCACAGCGGCGTGTGGATCGCTAGCCACGTTACCGCCTTCTTCAAAATCCCCTGCTCACGGCCGGTGGTCGTAGAACGAGCCGACCCCATAGTCAACCCTGGAACTTTATCGGGGCATGTCCACACCGTCATGGGCGGCAATGGTTTTGACTTCAGCATGACCTATGAGCAGGCTCGCGCGTCTTCTTGCTCGACTTGTAAGGTCACTGCTGACTTGAGCAACTATTGGACACCAAGTCTGTATTATCGGGGACAGAATGGGAAGTTTACGAGCGTCGGACAGGCTGGAGGAATGCTCGTCTATTACCTGTGAGCGGAAATCCGTTCTACCGTCGAAGAATTATAAGTGGCAAGGCTGATCTCAATTCTTATCCAGACTGAGATCGGACCCAAAGGATCCAGAGTACAGCAACGGACTTCTCGCTTTCCCCAAGGGCTTTCGTATGCTGGCCGGTGACCCAAGGTTGCGCAGCTTCAACGAGAGCAGTCTGGAGCAGAAGGCCATTTCATATGTTTGCTTGGGCAACAGTGGCCCTCAGACGAATGAGTTCCCCAACCGCAACTGTCCTGATGGACTGCGTGTCCAAATCGTCTTCCCATCCTGTTGGGACGGTCTCAATGTCGACTCGCAAGACCATAAGAGTCACATGGCATATCCAAGTGGTGTAAGCACCGGAAAATGCCCGACATCTCATCCCAAGAGACTTGTAACGTACGGCCCCAGCCCTCTTCTCCCTCGATGAGAACTCCATTTTCTCATAGAAGTTGACGACTTAGTCTATTCTATGAGGTTATCTTCCAGGTCACCGACTTCAAGGACCAATGGTATGGAGACAAGCAACCTTTCGTTCTCTCTAATGGGTATGTGCTAGTTGTCCGCGTGAAGACCATGCTAGCTGACACTGCCCAGTGACCCAACTGGATACGGTCTCCACGGTGACTTCCTGAATGGATGGGATATCGACGTCCTCCAGTCTGCCATCAAGCAATGCACCGATAACAGTGGCACCCTCGAGAAGTGCAGTGTCTTTCAATTCTTCGATGATGAGACAAGGAAAGGGTGTCGACTGCCCGTAAAAGTGAACGAGCAAGTCTCCGGCCAACTGGATGCCCTCCCTGGCTGCAACCCGGTACAAGCAGGCCCGCAGAACGCACAACCACAGTCAAACTGCGGGGCAACAACGGAGATTTCGCAGCCTCAATGGGGCTTTAAGGATGTTACGAACACACTCAAATTCAAATACCTGGGCTGCGGTCGTGATCCTTCAGGCCAAGGTCGGACGCTTCCCGCTAGGAAGACGTCAGACACCATGACCGTCGACTTTTGCATCAAGTACTGTAACGATCAGGGATACCAGTATGCTGGGCTGGAATACGCCAAGGAGTGTTGGTGTGGTAATACAGTGGCAGCAGACCGGATGCCCAAAAAGGGCCTCCTCGGCAGCTGCGAGATGCCGTGTCCTGGCAGCGCGGCCGATATGTGTGGTGGATACGCAGCGCTGTCACTTTACCAAAAATGCAATGGCACTTGCCAGAATGCGGCGTTGATGTAAGAGGCGGGCAGGTCCTAGCCCCAGTTTTAGGGAAATATTTTGTGTAATTAAGCCCACCTAATCAATTGTAATGCCGCTTACGGCCATCTGACGACTAACCTTGCCAACTTGCCTTTGTTTCCCCTTTGAAGTCCTTTCCGAGTGTAGCTCATGCCATGCTGACTTGGCTATCGAGCCGTACTGTGATAGGCAGGAAAACGATGGCTATACAGATTGGCCTCCTCGCAGTCAGTGTGCTATGCGCGCACACAACATCACATCGAGACAGGCTCTGCAACTTGAAGCCAAGGTGTTGCATCAAGGTGAGATTCATTAGTCCAGAGGGCGCAAGTCGGGGGTTCGAGTACTAAGCCGACTCTCCCATGCCGTTCCTCGTAAAGTAGCTTCAATGCTACTCGTCTTCGAACTATTGTACAGCCAGCAGTTGCGGCAACAAGAATGTGTGATAGTACATGTGTCGTCATTCGGCAATCGAGAGGATGAGGGTTTTATTGACTAGACAGAGTAAGAACGGCTGAAGAACACCAGACAGGGGACAAGGGTACTGCTCACGGAGGAAGGAGGAACTCGCCCCAGGAGCTCGAGAGGAAAGTTACGGCAGCCTGCGGACATGGTCAGTTCGTTGCGTGGTTGGAAAATTGGTGGTGCGCGTAAGACTCACGCCGAAGATGGCGATGCTGCGGACGATTGGTGCATTCTCTGAGGAAGTCAGGGCATCGTAGGTTGATCTGAAGTAACCCTTGGGCTGCCGAGTTCGGGGGCCACCAGCTCTCTCAACGACGATTCTCTTGGGGGGCATGTTGACAACGAGGGTGTTGAGCGGCCGGGGATGATATCTCGTCGGCGGGGGAGAAGTATTTTGTCTTTACACACTGAGTCGCTTCGTGAAGTTGGAAGTCAATGTCGGACCTGTGCATGCGCGACGGATCTCTCTCGTAGCGGAAATTTTTGTTCCAACGTCACGTCACCACAGCCACCTCACGTTAGCGCCATCTCGTCGGCCAAGCCACTGCTAACTAGCGGGGGGTGGTCGGGATGTGGCGCAGCGCATGATCCGAGACTGCTTACTAAGGGGCAAGTGCCGCTGCACGTCCCGTGGGACGCACCTACACATTTGTGGTGGGTGGGCTACTTAATCGGGTACCTAAGGTACCTACCTAAGGTACCTTAGGTCATCCACGAGTGTAAGATTTCCATGTTTGATGGAGCGGAGAGAGCTTTACCATACCTTTATTAACCTCACCTGCCCATACCTTTACGGGTGAACAAACGCCTATTTAAAGCTATGCTTCAGTCCTGATGATGCGCCAAACATTCTCGAACCTAATTCAGCCAGTGCCTCTACCTTTCAAACATGGCTGATGCCTCGCAATCAGGCCCAGGGGGTTTCTTCCCCTCGCAGACCCTCCCCTCACCAGCTCCCAGCAGCTCATCTACCCGTTCTAGTGCGGGCCTACCCCATCCTCGTGCCAAATCCCTGCGGCCAGGATCGAGTAAGGAAGACACAGTCCGCAGATACGTCGGAGAACGGCTAGCGATAGTCAACCGTCGCTTTGTAAAGAAACACGGCAATCCTGAGCCGGGCGACGACGTCGTTGGCTACAAGAGTTTTGCAGAGCTGTGCAAAGACCTGCACAGCGTCATCGATGTTCTGTGGCTCTCCGCAACACGTCAGTGAAAGCCCATGTGTCCCCGCAAGCTTCATTTTCTCCTATGACTGACATATCACTTTATAGCGAGCCTGCAAATCCCCTTCCTCTTGAATATCGCTGGCGATTTCACTCAATGGATCGTCGCCTTCCCACCCTCTCCGAGAGCCACGTTTTCTGTTCTCACCAAGCTTGACCATTGTTTTGCAAGTCTTCTGACTGGCCGGGACATCGAAGCTGGCGATCCTTTGCCCGGCTTTGAGAACGGTCTCAGGGCAGGAATGACAACCACCGACATGGTCCGCTGTCGAAGCTCTGTGGAGCACACTCGATTAGTCATTGTTGAAGTTCTCGGCAGGGAGCCCGACGACGACGACGATGAAGGGGAAGACTTTGACACTGAAACAGAAAACGATGATTGCGCCAGAGTGGCCTGGGACGAGGATGACGATAGACTATATATGGACGTCGCGCGCGTGTACGAGCACACAATCGTGCAGCTTGGCAAAAAGCTCGGAGATGTCCTTGGCGCAACTCCTCAGGCAGACCTGACGCTGGATGGCGGCCGATGCTGAATAAGTGACAACTATTGTCAGGTTCCGGATACCTCGCGTTCCTAGCAATCTAGGGCGGTGGCTAGAAGGAGCAAGTGGCTGGGCTTGACACGTATAAAACAAGTCGCAGTACAGAGTAGTTGCCATGGAGTGCTGACCTGCGTATCTTGGAAGAGAGCTAGATGCCTAATCACGCGGTCAACGCACAAAATATACTGGACGATGATGTGATATAAAGTGAAGAGATGAGGCTCGGCGGTCTTTCCGCGCAAGCCGCCAAACTAGCAACGGGCTGGTAGACTGTGAGATGGTTCGTCCGAGATAAGTATGCCAGCCCGTTCCCGCCGTTCTGCGCCTCAGAAAGCCAGCAACTTTCCGCGATGGGGGTATTGTCTCAGGGGTGGACCTCCCGCTTCGCCGTCGTTCTTGTATTCGCGGTACCATGCCCACGGTGTGATGTGGTCCATCTCAGTGGAGGCGACTCGCTTATCTCCTCGGTTTACGTGTACACTAGTTCGACTATCTGATTCCCACGCTCGGTGACGATGGTGGTTAGTTTGACTGGCATGCCAATGTGCCTGCAGGCTGCAGAACTTGAGGTAGCCCTCGTGCGTGCGTGAACAAGATGTGTGGGAGGCAGTGGGTATTCCCGCTTGTATACATAGTAGACTGACCAGCCCATCTGCAACACGGCACTTGAACGTAGCCGGACGGAGTCTCTAGCGCAGAGTTGGGCAATACTGCGTACTATTCTAAGGTGGGATGTAGAGGTTGACGGTGAAATTCAAAGGTTGGGAGCCGAGAGCCTCTATTTGCAGCGCATTCCGGTGTGCTGCGGCACTTTTACCCGATATCCTTGGCCTCCTTTGGTTCGTCCAGTGTCGCCGTGGACCGGCCTGCCCCTGTCGGAGAAACCCTGTCAGTACTGTGTCAGAACATGCATTGCCGGCCCAAGTAAGGCTAGGTGGGAAGTCTGGCAGGCTATCCATACGCCACTACGGATACGCAGTATTCGTACAAAGTCATACATACACACAACGCGCGTGCACTCACCACCTCCTCCATGGGATCCCAGAGGCCAGATCCAATGTGCCTTTGGAGTTCGCGGAAACGAGAATCCAGTGGTCATTGCTAGTATATGCTCCCCATGAGCTTCGAAGCTCTCCCTCTTCTGAGCATGCACGGCGCACAACGTCAGTCGCAGCACATGGCCCAGAGAGATCCCACCCGATGCGC
>JABGLZ010000957.1:13749-49145 GCA_014705045.1 Colletotrichum theobromicola | reverse complement strand
CTCTGCCTGTCTCCTATTTTTTTTTTTTTCTCTTCCTCCCCCCTTCTCCTCTCCCGCTTGAGAGTCTTCCTCCTCTGAGTGGCCGGATCATACCCAAATCCCCAGCTAGCGGTGGGGACTGAGCTTATGCGCTTTTATTTTCTCCTTATGAAGTGGGATCTATCAGTGGTCAATGCAGCAGCGGGAGTCGATCCTTGGCTTGGAGGCCCCCTTATCAGCTTCACCAGTCGTCCCGTCTCTTTCCTCCGTCCATGCCAATATCATGCACCAATATCATGCATATCCATGACCATTCAGTTCTCTGCGCCCCCTGCTACCTCAGTCTGGGCACCTTTCCAGGCTTGAATCCCCGTACTGCCCGACACTTTCATTCTTCCCTGTTGGTCCTTGTTCCCGACCTTCATCGACTGCTAGGGTCCCCTCTCACTGCGCAGATCAACACTACCTTCCATTCATCAGCCACCTCCCGTCATGAGCTGCCCCTGTTGTGCAAGGCATTTGTATCGGTAAGATATTCCTACGCTGCCACATCAAGGAGAGAAGATGGGAGCTTCTTGCTGCCACGCAGGTAGTAGCGGCCAACCACCAACTAACCAGCTCGATTATCATGCATATGTAGGTACGGTCTTCGCTGTCCCTGCTCGTTGGCCATGGCCCCGGTACTATCCACATCTGACTACCTTCACGCAACCCACTTGCGCCGCGAAGCTACCATTCTTGGGACTTCGGCTGCAACGAGAACTTGTGATTAGTCGAGCCCCAGAGAGCCAAGCGGACCACCATCACCGCCACTGAAGGGTGTTGCTGTCCGATTCTGGGCGTTTCATCCTTACTCCCCACGTCCAATTTCTTTCTTCTGCCTTACAGTCCACAGCCTCGAGCTATGGATACTGCTTCGGAGGATTGCCATGGCACATGGGTGGTGACCGACCTCTTTTCCCTGTCTCTGTGGCCCGCTTGCTCTGTCTGGTCCCGAAGAGACTTCCCTTGTTGCCGCTGCCCACTTTCTTGTCCACTGGCAAGGATTTGATGCGAACAGCACACTCCTCCTATCTGTTATATAATACCCAGTCCAGCCTCTGGCTTCCCTTCAATAGAATGCCTTTCGTTGCCTTCTCGCCTTCTATTCCACACTCCCTGACCTGGCCTACAGCGCCGCTTACATTCTTTTCTTGGTGATTACTTCACTTACATTCATTCACACGACGTATTCCGTCCCAGTCATTCCTTCTTTTGGATATTTGCAGATTGCCAGCATTATAAGCCGCTTACGACGAGAACACCACACAATCGATAATCATCAATTTCTTACTCGATATCGTCCCCAAACCTGAACCGTCACTTCATAACATCAGAAATGCTTAGCAGTACTCTTCTTCTGGCACTTGTGCCCTTTGCTAGGGCTCTCGCCCCTCCCGCCGTGGACGGCATGAACATCATCTGGTCAGAGACATTCCAAGGAAACGCTGGCGCGCCTCCCCGAAGCGACACATGGGGTATCACTTTAGCTATCGACACCAACAACGAGGTTCAGACCTACACCGACTCGTCTTGGAACCTTCAAATATCCGGCGGCGAGACGATCCAGTTCATCCCCCGCAAATCTTCCAATGGCGTCTGGACCTCAGGCCGCATCGAGACCAAAGCCTCATGGACCCCTCAACCCGGTAAACAGATGCGTGTCCAGTCGATGTTCAGAATGGGCGCCAACGCGAACAAGCAGGGAATCTGGCCCGCCTTCTGGATGTTGGGCGATGCCGTTCGTCACGGCACGCAGTGGCCTCTCTGCGGCGAGCTTGATATCTTCGAACAGGTCAACGGCCAGCTGTCTGCCACGGGCACCGTCCACTGCCAACAAGAATCTGGCGGTATCTGCAACGAACCCAGCGGCCGTGGTGTTGCTACCTCGATCCCAGATAATGACTGGCACACATGGAGTCTCCAGTGGGACCGTACTTCTAACAACTGGCTCACTGAGACTATCACCTGGATGCGCGATGGCGTTGTTTTCAACACGCTGACTGGCGCTGATATTGGAGACCAGTCGATCTGGGCTACGCTCGCACATGCTCCCTACTACGTGCTCATGAACGTCGCTGTTGGTAAGTCTGAATCATCTTCCGTGATGTGTGAGCCGCCGTACTAACAAAGCATAGGTGGTACACTTCCGGGCAACCCTACCGACGCTACTCAGGACGGCTATGGTAGCATGATGGAAGTTGGATATCTTGCCGTTTACGAGACGGCCTGAGCTTTCCTCAGCGAAGTTTGATCCCGTGTGGCTTCATGTTGAACGCGTCATGTGCTGGAAGTTCTAAACCACATTCAACCGTGCTTGCTCGTGCACACCGATTGCGCGTTGCGAGCGCTCTGCGATTCAACTGAGTCTTGAGGAGACTCCCGACATACCAACACCATATCAACGGCGCTTGCCCGCAGTTCCACCAAAGTACGCACAGAGGCGCTTCTGTTCATAGTAGATACCCCCGATTCAAGAGCGATTTTTTTGCAATGGCCCAATTCAGCCCTCGCTTCCCCCTCCCGTGAAATGAAAAGACCCCAGACTTTTAGCCTGTAATCGAGACACAAGACCGGTATTTCAAGGGCGAAACATCAGTGTTACACGAGCACTCGCAGAGAGATGGTAACTCATCGACAATAAAATGTGATGTGACCTGATTTTACTTTCCGCTGTAGCTTAAGGAACACCCAATTGATACAAGCGATGCCCTGAGGTTCCACATGATTTTCTCCCTGGTTTGGCGACCAGTTCATGGTGGCCAATGGCATCCAGTACATTGAAGAAGACGGGCCTTGAACATAATCCGCATGGCCCCCGTGTACGTGTACATCCGAGTTCCCTGGATTGCTTCATAACGCGCTGGAGTCACCGTTGACTGAAGGAGACGCCTGTGCCGCTCAAGACAGCAATATCAAACAGCTGAGAAAAAATCTGGATTGATCCTCGTAAGCCAATACCATTCCACACGCCACAGTAATCTGACAAGACCTAGGATGAACGACGATGGCTGGACACGATATGATGTTGTCCTGAGCCTTCTAATAAATACAATGCTCCTCTCACAATCAACCCCAGACAGCAACTCTGCCCCCTTTTGGACTTCCTCTCCTCTTTTGCACAAGTAGAAACTCATGGTCCAGCGAACTTTCCCACTCCTAATAAAATCCGGGCTCCGCAATCTCAATTCGTATGCCGCATGTAATCAATGATTTCGCCCAACTGTTCGAGGTAGGAAGAAGGCACCCGAAAAAGACTAGCGAAACCGGCCCGTAGAACTCCAGAACCAATGATCCAAGGACAACCAAGGAGAAAGCTCGTGTGGTGACAGCCAGCTCGAAGGGCCCCATTGAGGTCGAATGCGTGTTACCCCAGGCAGATGCACGCGTGAATTAAGACCGCCTTTATTCTGAAAGGCGTTGGAGAACGTTAACTATGTCCATCCACCATATTCCCACCAAATAACAAACAACAAACAACAGAATGATTTCTGCCAATGCTGTGAACAGGTGGTAGGCGGAGAGGAATAGTAGTAAATAAGGAAAACTGTCAGGCTCAGTGACGACGATGTGTGAATGATCCAGAGATCACATGTGTTGGTTTTTTTGTTTTTGTGTTAGGGGGTCGACCGATTGCCCTAGGAAATGAATCTACTCGTGTGAATGCCGCTCAAGAGTAACACAGCCAGGGAACTTTTCTGTTGGTACTCCGACCAAGACGTTACCCGGTTGGTAAACGCAGCACTGTGACATCATAGCTGCGTCCAAGAGACGTATGGGCCAATATTGCGAGGCGCGAAAAGCCTGCACAATCGCCGTGTCGTCAAACTCCTCGTGACTACAAATACGCGCATTGACATTCTCAATGAACCACCTAGTCTGCGCCAATCTCATTCGCGCCTTCCATACCGAAGGAGCCCGTATTGAAGTCAAAGGCTTGATTGTCACCATCTTCATGTAAGAATGAGTCAAAGTCGAAATCGTTTAGGACGTTATCGGACACAAGAGGGTCCGCAAACGCCATAGCGCCGAAATCGACCATGCCGTTCGTGCTGTCCATGCCAAACGATCCGTTCTGGTTGGCATCCGAATGAGTTTGAGGAGCGACCTGGGCCGCAGGTGCGGGTGCGGGAGCCGCAGGCTGTCCATTGGGAACGGCGGAGACTGGCGCGTTCTGCCCAGCTTTGAAGCTCGCGGGGTTGACAGGAGTAATTGGCGTCGCTGGGGTTGGCGGCTCCTGGTCTTGAGTGCCATCAGCCGCTGGCGTGGCTCCGCTATTGAGATTGGAGTTCGACTTCTTTTGCGTAGCAGCCTGTAAACTTGTTAGATGATTCAAGTGGTCCTTTGTTGTACTCACCTTGGCCTTCGCATTCTTGTTGTCCTTCTTTTTGGGCGCCGCCTTATTGGCCTGCGAAGGAGTGGGTGGCGCAGCAGTTGCTTGCTGCGGGGACGAGGTGTTTGTCCGGTTCGCATTCGTAGCGGCAGGTGCAGACGGCGGTGGCATTGATCGTTGCTGAGGCGTGCCCTGGACCTGACCCTGAGGGCCCTGAGGGACCATCTGATTGCCGTTCGGACCTCCTTGCCATTGCACAGGTTGGTTGCCTTGACCACCTTGTTGAGGCTGCTGCTGTTGCTGTTGCGGAGGCTGGCCTTGCTGCTGCTGCTGAGCAGCTTGTTGCTGTTGTCTCGCAGCCATCATCTGTTGAGGGTTCATTTGGCCATTGAAGTTCTGGCCTGGATGCGAGCTAGGGGGGCGCATGCCACCATTGATCTGAGGATTTGGCACCATGTTCCCATCCATGTTCGCCATGCCCTTGAAGAAATGGGGTGCCATGTTGGGATCCATCTGATTACCCATGAAGTTCATAGGATTGGGAGAGCCTCGAGACTGAGCGCCTTCCGGCAAGGGTGAAGGTATACCCGCGTTGTTCATCTGGGGGGTACCACGCTTCATCTGTTCTGTCGGATTGGGTGAAGCTCCCGTCCTAGCACCTTGAGGAGAAGTCTCAGGGAATGGCTGGCCGTTGGGCCCTGGGGGAGCGCCGGGACCGCCAGGACCAGCAGGGCCGTCTCCTCTTGGCATGGCGCCGCCCATACTGTCCTGTTCCTGTCGAGCCATCATGAGCCTCTTCTTGTTCTGCTGCTCCAGAAGCATTAGCTGCATTTGATAATCTTGCAGAGCGTGGTTACTTCCACCGCCGGCCTGGGCACCGCCAGGGCCAGGTCGAATGCCGGCAGGCATCTCGCCGGCGTTGTAGTACGCGGCCAGCCCAGCTTGGTCAGGGCCCTGTGCCATCATCGGGGAACCTTGACCCTGAGGTCCCGTCGCGTTAGGCATAGGCTTGTTTGGCATCTGACTGGCCTGGTGTTGCTGCAGATTCGCAGCGTATGTAGCAATGGACTTCGCTTGGACAGCAGGTGGTTGGTTTGAGAATGTCGTGAACTGCTGCTGGGTCAGCTGTGCCGGGTTTATGCCGTTGGTGATGAGCATTTGCTGGGCTTGAGCTACGTTTGGGGCGGTCCCCACCTGCTGGCCTGGCATGCCCTGCTGTGGTCTCCCATTCGGCATCATCCCAGGCTGACTCGGGTTGTAAGGTGCTCCATCCAGGCGAGGTCGCTTTGAGGGTGAAGGAGCGTTTTCACCAGAACCAGGCGAGGAGGGCCGCTGACGGTTTCCCTCCATGTCAGATGGATCGCGTTGCATTTGAGTCTGCTTATGCTGAAGCATTTGCATCGCTTGAGGGCTGTCACGACGATCTATTAGCGCCAATTTCAAATTTGACACACGAGCCATTGCTAGTAAACTACTCACTTGTTCTGATTGTTTGCCATGGCTGTGCGCGCAAGGTTGCCCTGCTTCATGTTCATGGCCATGCCACCATTCTGCATGTTGCGCATCATCTGGTTGTGATATTGCTGCTGAGCGGCCAAACCCTCGGGGCGCATTTGACGAAGAAGCTCTTGCTGCTGGTTCTGGCGCATGCGAGATTGTTGCTGCAGAAAAAGTAAGCATAAGCTGGGAAATATACGGGACGGAAGGTGGAGGCCACAGGGCATCGTCTCGGGAGCACGTACCTGAGTATGGCTGACGTATTGATTGACAGGACCGTTGCCGCCCTTGGTGCGTTGCGCGTTGAAAATGTCCCAGAACAAACAGAACCACTCGTACAAAAAGGACGATTCAGAGGCAGGCATAGGCAATTTGGGAGCGGGAAGGTCGTCAGGAAGCTTCGCATCAATATCATCCTTGGAGTCGGTGTCCATAGGATCGTCGCCCAAGCCATTGCCAAGGAGATTGCCATTTTCATCCCTCCGTCGGTTCGCACCATCTTTAGTGACGTTTATTTGATGATCTCCGTTGACGAGCGATCGTGCGCAGTCGAACATTTGGTGGCGGAGGAAGTACTCGTAAATGTAGGTGTTAAGTAGTGTTCTTTGGCTTTCGGTGGGAACAGGCATCTGTCGGGGGCCAGCGACCTGAGGAGCGACTGCGCCATTATTCATCATAGGTACAGGAGCACCGACAGGGCCGCCCATGGCGTTCATGTTGGCCATGTTGGGGTTGACGTTGACGTTCATGGTGACGTGAGTGGGCCGGGCTGCAGACAGTTGTCTGCCCGGCTAGAAGAGAAGAAGTCGATGCGGTAGATGATGAAA
The DNA here is from genome assembly GCA_014705045.1 of Colletotrichum theobromicola. NCBI lineage: Eukaryota > Fungi > Ascomycota > Sordariomycetes > Glomerellales > Glomerellaceae > Colletotrichum > Colletotrichum theobromicola. The sequence goes on along the minus strand of JABGLZ010000957.1, from coordinate 42,470 downwards.
GGAAAGGTTGGTTGAAGAACGGGAGTGGTGGACGATGGAAAGCGAAATCGCGGTCGTCGAAAAACTTTCGGTCAGCCACCTCAGCGTGGCACGCGGTGCGCTAAAGGCCAATTGGCAGGAGCGTGTCGGGTTCAGCGGTAGGCCAGTAGGGGGCCCTCTAATGCAGAGAATGGACGGATTGAATGGTCGCGACGGGGGCGAAGGTTCGCGATCGGAAATACAAAAGGACGTGAAGGGAGAAGAGCAAAGCAGTTCGAAAGGAGAAGAGGCGCGGTCGTTGCCTGTTTCGTCGTGGCGAGGTCGATGGCGATTGAAAATGGCGAAAGGAAGGCGAGGATTTGTGTGGGAGAGTAAGTGGGCGAGAGCGAGAGATGCCAGTTGCAGAAGATGAGCAAGAGCAGATTGAGTGGAATTAGGTTGAGGGATTGATGGAGTGGGAAGTGGAAAGACGGGAGACGGGGAGTCGGAAGAGAAGCTCTGTCGGGGGGTTCTTTCGGGGTGCTGAATGTCTTCTCTGGGTCTTTGGATTTGGCTCTTGGTTTGGCCCCGGGGGGTTGTTCTGGCGTCGTCGATCCTGCCAGACCAGCTTGCTGCTCTACAAGCAGTCGCAGTCGTCCCTCTCCTGCAGCGCTGCGCTAGACCGATAAGGCGAGATCAAAATTGCGAAATCGACAAATGTTTCGGGGGCAAAGGGCGAAACCATCAACTGAGCAAGTGACGCGTGTTCAAAGCCAAGTTGCAAATGTTCGGCATGCGAGGCCACCAGGGGGGGGATTTAGTTGATGAAGGAAGGGGAGAGGATAGGAGGGTAGAGGAAGGTGGAAGAGAGGGGCGCGAGATGGACAAGGCAAGGCAATGGAAGGGGAGAGAGGCAGGACGAGCGACGGGTGGAAAGGATGGGGTTGGGATTTTCCTAATTTTCGCCCAGGACGCTTGGGCAGATTTGGGGGGGAGTCTGGAGACCTGGAACTGGGAGCTGGAGGGCCGTCAGAGCAGTTTGGGGACGGCAGGACGCGGGTACACCTGAGAATGAGGCGCGAAGTTCTGAGAACGTGCTGGCCTGAGGCACAAAGCACATTGTGTCAAAGGCAAAAAAAGGCTACAAAGACCTCAGAGAAGGGGGGACGTCTACGTTAGGAATATCAAGATAAACAGTGTATTCATCTAGTCAATGACTACGTTGACTATAGATACCGTACGCACGCACTGATTGTTCTGTCACTGTCTAATGCCTAGGTGCCTAACCCACAATCATCTTATACAGTAATAACTTTTGGCCAGCTAGCTGGCTCTTCGGCAGTAGCACATTGCTCGCTGGCAATGTTAAATATCTGTCTATCCGTATGGTATCTGTACCTACCTTAAGGTAAGGTAAGGTACGGACAGGTAAGGTAGGTAAGGCATGAGCCTATGACAGGGGACCTCATGGTAGTGTGGCTCCTCACCGACCCACGTACTGATTGTTCGACGTCGCATCGCGCTTCATTATCCGTCTCGGTGAAGCGAGACGCGACGACGCGCCAGGCTGCTTAGAATAAATCTGCAGTGCAAAATTTTGTCAGGCCCAAGATGCCATCTCATGCGCCCAGTGACTGAAAAAAGAGCGAAACGCTGTAGATCCAGCGCACAATCGTCCTTCTCGACTTTTGATGCCTTTGATGCTGTGGAAATCAAGGATGCTATCTACTTAAAATTGTCGTTGCGCAAAGCACGGGCCTGTCATTTATTGCATTAGCCAGCTCCGAGCCGACGCGACACTGTGACTGGTCGGAGCCTCCAAATGTCGCCAACTATGCGAAATGACTTCCTTAGAGCAGGCGGGCAGGCAGGCCGATTTCCTTCGCTCAATCTTGCCATCTCGCCCGTGACTTTCTGGCCACTTTGCCGCATCATCCCGATCGTCCATCTCCATCAAAGCCTCCCTTACTGTGTACCTTAGACTGTCTAGTCCCAACTAAGACGACATCCCGAACCTCCGGGCCACCTCTCCCCACCTCGGCCGAGACCGGCCGATACACTCACTCACTCATCGAAATCAGTCGCCTAACTCCGCAATGCCGTCCCCGAAATTGAGATAGTAGTAAAGCACCGCTAGATCCAGCGCCGTCTGTCCATATCGCCGATTGGGTTGTTTTGTCCACTCTGAACCGCAGCAGTGGGATTGTCTCGGCAGTGGCTGGAGGGTGCTCCATGTCGTCAAATTTAACTCCCGTCGAATGCCGCCAACGTGGATACAGGCCGGGGCCAGCGCAAACCCGGCGTTGGTCATGCCTGTCGCAAATGAACAGGATGCGGCTTGAATTGGGCGCCAAGACTTTTCTGCTCTCACGACCGTCACTTCCTGCTTGTAGTCACATGTCCCCCGCATCGCTCCCCATAGATGTGCACTTTGCATAGTCGAGAACCGAACTGTTTTGGCTTTCGTAGTGGTGTGGGGCCACCATCGCGTTTGCTACATTGTTCATCTCAGAAGTCTACGAGGATAGGTTAAGTCTCAATAGAGCCCCCAGAATTGCCATTGGAGATTCCATTGTATACACAGTCGGATAACGTCGGTACTGATCGGCTGTTCCTCTCACACTTTCCCCCGTCCCGCAAAGGGAGGTTGGACCGAGAGATACTGCGAAGCCAAGACCGCGAAGGCTACGATCCCGTGATTGCATCCAAGGTTGCGAACGGAGTGCGAGGACTGCGCTGTTTAGTCGTCTTCTGGTGGCAATTCGTCGTCAATGTACCGTATCAGCGATACTCTCATCTCTGTCGTATCATGGCCTCTCAGGACATCGCTGATGAAATGTGCCTCCACCTGCATCTGCACCATCTCCAAAGCTCCGCGCAACACACCGCAGAAGATGTTGGAGTACCACAGCTCGTCTTGCGCGCGCCCATCATCAGGAAGCTCCACAAAGTCCGCCAATGGGTTCTCGTCAAACACCAACGAGAACTGTTTGTTATCCGTCGTCCAGTTGGTGACTTGTGGCGTAATGTTCAAGAATATCTTGAAGCCAACCTAGCGCTCACCACTGATTAATATTAAGACACTCTTTTTCTTGAAGGAAATACCCGTACCCTTGCAATCATATCTGCTGTCTCGCGAAAATTCGAGCACCGCTTCATTGTATTCGACTTGGCCAAGTAGTCTTCAATAAGACGGAGGCCGATGTTGTATCCCATCTTGTCCAGCTGCTTATTGACCTCCGCATAGTCGCTGTCATAGTCCTTGCATAGCTGGGCGACGATTGTTCCATACGTCAAGGTTACCAGCTCAGCGTTCACTTTGTCGATGCGTGTTCTGTAAGGAAAGGGTCAACTCTGCTTCGAATGGCGTCGTCGCGACTTCACGTACTTCCAGATCCTGTCGAGTAAGCCTGTTAGCCTCTGTTAATCACATGGATAGCCGAATACTCACTCTTCGCCTAGGCGAGTTGCCTTGCTTGCTGCCATGCTGCGCAGTCAGGGTGCGACAGCTCAAGGTTGTGGCTAAGCGATGCGAGCCTCGTGAGGGCGATAGGCAATCCAGGAAGTCGGCAACGATCTGACCGCTCCAATGCCTTTCTGTGGGGTTGGGCTACCGTCCGGTCTAGTGTTCTCGTCGCCGGATCACCTTGTCGCAGAGTTCGTGTGGTCGTGAGGCACATGTATCAGGGCGCCCTGACAATGCTCTTGATGGTATCGAGGTGGTTGAGGTTGGTGGTTAAGGACCCACGCCTGGCGCATGTGGGCATTTGAGATGGATGGAACTACCGGGGTCAAATGTGAAAAGCACCAATTAGAAGCTTGAAGAGCTGCTTAGGTGCCTTAATGCGTACCTAGGTACCTATCGTATGCTTACTGCATCCGGGGACTTACCTCACCTTACCTTTACGCAGGTCGGTTCACAGCTCCACTGAACTGCGGCCGGAACACTCCAGTGTCCAGTGGGACCTACAGTGAACAGGTAAGATGGGCACCTAGGTACCTGCCTAGCTCGGTGGTCGGCAGAAGCAAGCTCCGTTCCGCGTCGCGTCCATCGATCAGGTTATTGCACGGGCCAATGACCGCAGCCATTGCGCATTTTCTCTTTTCCCTCTCTTTCCACTGCACGTCTATCACAACACTCAATACGCATTGGTACACACGAAATCGGACCGAAGAAAGCAGTACCTCCTGTTGATCGAAGGAACATCCCACGTCCTCAAAATGTCCGAAAAAAGACCGGCATCTGACGAGCCAGGCTCGGGCCAGATGATCGTGAAGCGTCAAAATGTGGGATCGTCCACGGGAGCAGTGGCGAGGCTCAATGGCTCCGGTAAGAGCAACGCTTTGGTTCAGACCGTAAGAAATTCAAACCAATCGTCAGTGTTTAACTGCGGCTAAAATCGCCTCAATAGGCGCCACGAACGAGTAATCTACAAGCCCCTGTCATGCAGCTCACCGGACACTCCGGGGAGATTTTTGCCGCCAAGTTCGATCCTACAGGCAACTTCATCGCCTCGGGATCTATGGACAGAAGCATTCGTGAGTTCGTCTTGCCGCAGGGAAAGCCGATTTCGATGCTGACAGATCAGTCCTCTGGCGCACTTATGGCGACTGTGAAAACTACGGAATCCTCAACGGCCACCGCGGCGCCATCCTGGACCTTCAATGGTCGCGAGATTCAAAAATTCTCTACTCAGCATCGGCAGATACGCATCTGGCGAGCTGGGATTTGGAGAACGGCTCCAGAATACGAAGATATGTCGGTCATGAAGAGATTATCAATGCCATGGACATCAGCAAGAGAGGCGAAGAGCTATTGGTCAGCGGCAGTGATGACGGTTCCATAGGCTTATGGGACCCAAGAACAAAGACTGCGGTTGATTACATTCAAACGGAGTTCCCGGTCACTGCTATTGCTATGTCGGAAGCCGGGAATGAAGTCTATTCAGGAGGTATCGACAATGATATCAAGGTCTGGGATTTGCGCAAGAAGTCAGTTATCTACTCTATGCTTGGGCACCAGGACACGGTAACCTCTTTAAGGGTCTCGCCAGACTCTCAGTCACTTCTCTCATTTGCCATGGACTCAACGGTCAGGACATGGGATGTTCGGCCCTTCGCACCAACCGAGAGACACATCAGGACGTTTGACGGTGCATCGGTGGGTCTTGAGAAGAACCTCATCCGTGCCAGCTGGGACTCTGAGGGCAAGAAGGTAGCCGTGGGTTCTGGAGATGGAACTGCGACCATCTGGTCTAGCGAGACAGGCAAATTGATGTACAAACTGCCAGGTCACAAGGGAACCGTCAATTGTGTGGAGTTTGCGCCTGGCACAGAGCCAATTGGTATGCATCCCCGATTTTACTGTCTCGCATTACAAGACGAACGCTGACTTCCTTCATTAGTTCTGTCCGCATCATCTGACCGGAATATGCTTCTTGGAGAATTGCGGTGAACGAGACGCCGGATAGTAATGACACATCACGACATGCCATGGAGGATGCGGCGTAGAGATACACCCATTGTGGACGCGTCGAATTCAAAGAAACAGTATGTTTGCGTGCCTCGTGTTCCGAAGCATGCAGTTGGGGCAATCGCAGAGAGTGCGAAGGTTTGGGAGCAGGACGGGTTTGCTTCTGTACCATGAATGACGGCCTAGTCATTCATAGCAACACAGGAGTGGTCACGACGCAAAGATGTGCAGCAAGTCAGCGGAGGGGATAGCGGCCGGCGACGAACCCGATCGATAACTGTACACCACTAGTTGTCTCAGGCAGTTGACTTTGATACCCTTGGAAGAGCCGCTTTCGGCAATTTAAACTCGCCGTCGCTGGAGCTGGTGCGCAAAGTCGTGTGAAAACCCGCAATTCTCGACCAGTGTCACGGCCTACAGAATCGTCCGGTGTATGTTCTGCTCTCTCGGGAACAACCCTGAGACATTACAAGGTTCATTGCGTAATGAACAATAGAAGCGTCAGTTACTCGATCTCGCGGGTCAAGCGGCTTACCAAGAGAGGCCCGCCAGCTAACGTTTAGCATCTGACGGTCACGGTCACTGCCTCGGTACGAGGTCCGGTGATTCTGGGGTACGATACCGATTTCTGGAGAACTTTCCAACAAATCGGCAGAGCGCAGAGACTCACTGACCGTTGAGCGCAAACATCGTCTAACCTCACTCGTTGATCTGATTTGAACAGTGTCTATGGGACCACGATCTCCAAGTTCCAGTCCATGAGGCCGCGCAAAGGTCCGCCAGGACTCAGGCTTGTCCGTTCTGGTCTCGGCGTTTGGAGGGCAAAATCTCACAGAACTCTATCGAGCAAAGAGTTTTGTTGGTTGTCACGTATCAGGGCGTATTGCGACCACGGGACTATTTATGGACAGGAACAGGGCGTGACGACGGAAACTGTGAGGGGTAGGGATCAGGCGCAACTTTGGACGATGAGACAAATGGCGCATTTGCTGACTGTCAACGAGTCTGAGGTGAGGTGCTCAAAGACCCGAAGTATATGTTGGAACACGACACTCTCCTCGTGTACTGTCTTATGTAAGCATCTGCTGTCCTTCCGAAGTAGTATCCGTATGCATCCGTGGCGCCTAGGTGTTCCTGAGGCCCTCTCTTAATGTTTTCCATTTGGAGGACGGTGATTGCAAGTGGATGCTCTGAGCAATGGTCCCCATGCTGAGGCAAGTTGGGGGTGGACCAGGGGTTTCGTCAATGGGCAGACGTGCTCGATTCCCTGTAAACATTTCTTTGACGGAGCGGGATGCACACCACAGAGGGTGGCCGGAGACAAGTAATTGGGAACGTCTTTGGCGTCGAGTGAAGCGCCTGGCTGCTAATTTGGATGTCACCAATGTTACTCTCTCTTGACCGTTCCCTTCTGTCAGGATGGCGGCCGTTGTTGGCTACCTGTGAAAATATGTAGTTGGCCTCCTTCAGGTCCTAAACGCCAACGCCAACGCCAAACGCCAAACGCCAAACTGCCAATAACGCTGACACCGCCCCCAGGCGCCCGGGTCCGTCGATCTTGGGCGATACGTTCCTTGCCCCGTACGGAGACTGCTTGGCAAGCTTGGGTAAGGTTCCTGAAGTAACAAGTAGGTAGGTTATGGACGGCGATAGATCAGAAACGGCTTAGCGCCTCGCAACTGTGCAATCTGAAACATCATCTGGCGCTCTCCATCTCCAATAAGGCCCCTGTTGTTGTTACCCCTGGGCGATTATGCAACACTCGAGCTGTCACAGAAGGCGACGAGTGACGGCGAATCCATCTCTTCTTCTGTGCAGGAGCTGTGCAGGAGCCCAGTGGGAGCCCGGGGCACTACGAGAGTAGAGAGGCACAGATGAAAATGAGCCTCGTCAGCGCAAGGGTCCAATTGCGCTGCAACATGATCCCGTCCTCAACGCCGCAGAAGCTGCACGTTTCCTTCTGTTTTTCGTCCGTACTTGCACCTCCTCGTCACCCAGGGTCGTTTCTTTCTCGGTTTTCTGCCCTTCCACGTCGCAGAATCCCAAGTGTCCTACCATGAGACTGGTCACAGCTGTCTGTGTGCCCGAGTCTGCAGCCGCAGTTTCTTTTTCTGGTCTATCCAGTAACACTCGCCATCTTGGCCGACCTTCTCATCCACTTCAATAGTCGACAAAACCCTACCAATACTTGCCGGCTTGTGCCTTGCCTCGAACTCCTCTTAGCGACCTGAACTGTTGGCTGCCCGTTCAGCTGGCGCATACCTACCTTAGGTGCCTTATGTACAGACAGGCACGGCTTGCGGACGCGCCGAGAAACGACGCTTGACTGGCAGTCCCTTGTTCACCTCACCTTATTCCTCGTCTCAATCTCCCTTTCTTCTCCAGCCCTTCCGTCTTCTCTTCATCAATTGCCTCACTCAGCGTCATGTCGGCGGCGCCAGGCGCCTATCTGGCTTCCCTTTCAACATTTCATTCTCATCATTGACCGTCGGTTTACACTCTTCCAACCATCTCCTACCCCGTTCTTTTCCTTCAACTTGCCGTCACCCTGCAGGCTCTGGAAGCTAAACTGCGCAGCCAACTTTGCCCTTCCAGATACTTTCCCTGCTTCCTATCCTCCTTGGTTGCGAGTATTCCTCCCTTCAGCCGTCGAATTCCTTCCATCGATTTGGTTGAGGTGCCGGTGGTTCTCCCTTGGAATTTCCAACACCAGCGCTTTCTCAATTTATTGTTCCTTTATTACTTTCTTCTCCCTACTCCTGTACATTGTTTAAGCCGGCCGTGACCGCAGCTACAACGACCTCATTCAGCCAACGAGACGGTGTCATACATCTCGTTCCTCTCGGAGACGCTGACTCGTTATTTCCTCCGTCTCCAACGAAGGATCCCCTCGTCGCAGTGTTGTCTATCGGCAGCGTCGACAGCCTCCGCACGAGGAGCACGAAACACACGGCACCGACTCGCGCTTCTTTTGCTATTCTCCCCACCGAAGCATGACGAACCTTGAACGGCGGCAATTGCGAAGTCAACCCTGAACGTTCAATCGGGAGGTGCATGCAGCCTTCAATCCTCCAACATGAACTTTCTGCGACGCGGACGGTCCTCGAACGGACCAGATATTGAGCAACAGGCCTTGGCTGGACCATCAACGCAGCCTGAAATGCAAGAGGATTCGCGATCTCGACCGAGGCGACTGCCTGGAACACGTCCTGCTCTGTCCTCAAGAAGACATCCCGGTGGTAGGATGCAGCGACTCGACGATGGCGAGAACGACAGCCCCAAGACTCCGCGCTTTAATATAGGCCTACCAACGCTCCCAAGCACTCGACTAAATCTTCCGCACCTCGCGAGGACATGGACGAGTGGTTCCAACGGCCCGAACTCACGGCCCAGCTCAGGACAACACCTGCATACTCGAGCGGCGACCGATTCGCTTCCCGAACCACACATGAGCATAGCAGGAGCACCGCAGGTTTCTGTAACGGCGCCATCCCCCGTCGCCCAGCGTGCTCGGTCACATTCTCGCAGACTGACGAGAAGGTTTACTGGGCCAGATCCTGCTGAGATGCATTTGGCACAGATGGCTCAGGAGGGACGGCGGCGTAGACGACGGAGACAGCGAAACCAAGAAGAGGATAGCGATAGACACCCGAAAAGGTTCCTGCTTTGCCTGCCGTGGGTGAAGTCGCGGCGCATGCGATCGCAAATTCTTCGATGCTTTATCTCAGGCACATTTCTGGCCCTGTTATTGGCCGTTTGTAAGTGATATCTCACGCCGCGGTTGTCATAATCTTACTAACTCCAAAGACCTTGCCCTGTCTCTTACACAGAACATCCGCAGTAGCGAGTTCACGGTACTGCTCATACTCATCATTTTATTTACAACGATCTTCTTCTGCCACGGCCTGATTCGCTTATGCATGCTCGTCATTCGGCCGCGGCCGGACAACGAAGCTAGGCCTCCGATGCCACAGCTTGTTGCTCCGGGAGGGTACGCTGTTCCGCGAGAACCGATCAGAGTTGTACTGGCCCGTGACGAGGAGGACGAGGGTGAAGTCAGCGAGGCAGCCAAAACCAAGCCGCCAGCCTATGGCCTCTGGAGAGAAAGTGTGGTAAGTGCCGACAGCACAGATATTTTCAATGATCTCAGGTGACTGAAAAAGGATCCAGCGGGTGGACCCCAATAGGATATACTGGCAACGCAATCCCAACGCGACGTCAAACGGTGGACCCTCGAACTTCAGAGAGGGTGGCAGTGGGCCGCGACCCCCATCGTATGCATCAGAAGACGGTGTCAGCTACGTTGTAGATGCTAGGCCCCGGTCAATGGCGCCAGGGATGAGCGAGGTCCTTCCACCACACCCCTCTGAAGTCGGGCGAATGAACGAACGACGAGGCCCATGGTGATGGCTTCTCAACGTGGCCATAAGAGTAATAGGAAAACTTCGAGCGTGGTTAATGTACAATGGAAGCGCGGCTAGCGGTGTCAATGGAGTTATGTCAGAAGCATGTCTCACCAGCGCTGAAAGCGCTACCCCACGGAAGGCCTGAAGCAGATCGTTATAAACGCCTGGCGGCTATTCTATACTGCAAAGGCAGGCAGAGCAGATCAACTGGAAATAGTACGGATTCTACTTCCGCGTGGTATTTCCCGGTCGTTGAGCGAAAAGATATAGCTCCCATTCAATGAGTATATTCAGGTGCTTCACAAGCTTTAGGCGTCACGAGGAGGGTATGAGGGAAGGTCGCGCTTTGCGTGGCTGGTTCTTCCACAGCATCAGCTGGGCTGGCGGGTTTCCGAACTGCCGGAATGTACATCAATGGCACATTAGCGGTTATCCATATGTTGTCGTGATACGGCGTGTAAGTATGATGTAACCACGGTGGACGAAAGGCTTGAGGAGCCTCTGGATAATACCTACTGGGTCTATATTTCGCTTCAATTCGTTGCCCGACAATGACAAGTCGATACTGCGTAGCCGGCTGACCGTCCGTGAGGTGACCAAGGTCCATCGACGGGATTCCACTGCTGGTAGGCGTTCGCAGTCGTCTGCGGTCTGGTCAGATAGATGTTTTGCTCTCCAGCCCCCGCGTGCTGTAGAGCGGAGTGGAGCAAACCGAACATTATGCGGGGCAGACGAACAGGAAACAAGGGGGAGAGAGACACACAGCGCCAGGCACACATACGTGCATTTGGGTCAGGCACGGCACGCCACGGCACGCCACATGTATAGATACTCTCAACGGCTCGCGTTTCGATGCACAAGACGAAATGCGGGGATGAACAGGGAACCGTGAACTGCGCTCAGGAATTGCGGTTAACCGGTGTGAGGTTGTTCAGCAGAACGTACTCGGACGTACGGTACAACGACACCTACTACCTAGTACTGGGTAGGTACGATTAGTGTGTTTTGTCAGGTTATGTGCTCGCTTAGAGAGGCGTTAGCGCGCGCAAGATGTGACAGGTGGACAAATGGCTGCTGAAGTGCAATGTGTGCTGAGAGAAGGACCGCAGTACCTTAGAGGCTTAGTTGGATACCTACCAGCAGTGGAACTGACAGAATTGAAAATGTGACAGTGACAGCTGAGGTCGACAAGAGTGAGGCCGGGCGTGAGCGGGAAAGCGGGAGAGTCGGGGGTACCGTTGCGATACTTGGCCCCGCTGCCCCTGGCGCCATGTTTCTCCCCCGCCTTCCCACCTTTTGACGTCGTCAACGACCCAGTTAATCCGTTCTACACGAAGGTCGCTTCCATGTATCCGGAGCTCGACAAGCATTCAAGGGTCCGTTAACCATTGACAGGCGAGGAATCGGGAGGAGAGTACTGAGAGACTGAGACAGACACAAGGGAGGGTCAAAGTTCCAACACGACACAACCACACACATGACAAGGGGGACATGAGACCGAGCGGGCACCCGTACGGTGGTGTACCTTAAGGTGAGGTAAGCCCAGGTAGAAGGAAGTGATGACTTACCTCAGTAATGTGCTGCTGCAGGCGCAAGAGGGGCAGATGCAGTTGAGATGCAGACGCAGACGCAGACGCAGACGCAGACGCAGACGCAGACGCAGGTGCATACCTTACCTTCGCAGAACTTGGGAGAACCAGACAGCCAGGGGAGCAGGAGAGGTGAAGAAGAGGAGAGTAAGGATAGAGGAGACGGGTTGGAAGTTTTTCCTTGCCTCGAACCCCCCTGCTAGGTACAAACGCTGCCATCCATCCATCCATCTATCCACCCATCCAGATGGCTCAGGTAGCCAGCCCAGCCTGTTCGTGTTCAGCTCTCACCCCCGAATTGTATCCGTTCCGGCCCTGTCCTGGCCTTGCCTTTCTCTTCTGGTTGACATCTGGGGCCACTACGCTTCCCCCTCCCACGCACGCAATCCGTAGCTACCTTACCTACTGCAGTCACTGACTGACTGAGGTGAGGACAGGCAGCCAGGCGGGCGAGGCAACAGAGGGGTTGGTGGTGACTTTGGATGACTTTTACCCGCGAGACTAAGGTACCTTAGAAGGAAAGGAAAAGAGGGGCCGAATGCTCACGCTTCGCCAGGTACTGACTGAGTGTGCTTGCTTGTTCTCTGCAACGTCTCCCCCTACGGCAGGACTTGAGACAGACACCTTTTACCCTGGGTTTTATCTCAAGGCATCCGTAGCCACTTTAGGTCCTCCCTCTCCCTCACTTAGCCCGATACAGGTCGTCGTCCCCGTCCCCGTCCCAGTCCTCCCAGTCCCGGTCCAGTCAGTCAGTCAGTCCTGGCAGTAGGTAAGGTCCTGGGAATCCCTCGGCCTCCTACCCCGGAAGCATCATTCCGTCATCCGCCATTAAACCAGCGGGCACCTCCAGTACTTGGACCTACCTACCTAGTGTACCTAAGGTACCTACCTAAGCAGTCTAGTCCCTCGTTGGGCCACACCTCAGTCACATCCAGCCAGCCCAGCCGTGTCCCGTCCTTTTTTCTTCGCTACTAGAAAGGACCAGACCCCTCTTTCCTCACACATTATTATTTTTTTTGCCCATTTAACAACAGCAACCTTCGTGGAAACGAACTGTCCCAAAGGCAATTTTTCGCGAAAAGGTGAGTTTCGCCCTCAATTGTACCTGCATCCATCGCAACAGCATCGCTCCCAGCACCTCTCTGTTCTTGTCTTTTTCTCTCCCTGCCTCTTCCCTCGACCTACCCCTCATCCTGCCTTCCCTGCCTTCCCTGCCTAGCCAGCCTGGCGTGCCGTCGCAAACATGTCTATTCACCCACCCAATGCGACACGGCCGACGAGGGCCCGGCCTGCCACAGCAGCACTCGCCATCAGCCTCATCGGAATGCGCCTACCCAATGCAACCGAGAGCACCACGATAATCACGCCTGCCGCATCTGATCCCCCGGGGAACTTGGGAATACTGTCACATTGAAGATGCGTTCGATGCCTTGGTCCTGTACGTATAGCGCATCTCGCCATGCGACACGCGGCAATGCGCCAACCCCGCCTGTCGCTTTGCTCTCTGGCCCCTCACTACTTTTTACGACCGCAACCCTCAGTCTTCTTGCCAAGACTCCCGTTCCGCCGGGCTATCGCGTCAAGCCGCGATCACAACTTCACAAAACGCGGCCTCTGGAGCCTACCTGGCGCTACATTGATCCGATAGTCCACGAGACTAGATTGGTTCTTGACATCGCTGCGCTACAACTCTTGCGCTACTCCTGCGCGCTGCCTCGGCCCCCCGCATTCGATTTCGCCCTGATACGCCTCTTCCCGAAAAGCCCTCGGGTGGATCACTTGCGATAATCCCTCAATCGCGAGCCGGCAACAAACAGCGCCATATCACGACGGGACCGAAGCTTGCGTCGTTCGCGCCATTGCCTTCGCAGGTTCATCCCCAACGGCATCCTTCACGTTGGCAAACAACCCTCTGTTTGCGCGCTTTTACCACGAGCCAAGCCCGGAGCGACTGGCATGGGTCTAATCAACCATATCTACAAACAAAATTGGACGGAACGAGGCGCCAAAAGTTCGCGTGTCGCCGCTACCAAAATCTGAGCTAGCAGCGCATCCATCTATCCTGTGTCCGAATATTCAGTCAAGCAGCATCGCACAGACTCGGGCCCCCAAGACGAACACTCTCTCCGCATCACTATCCGCCTGGCTGGCTTCCCTCAATAAACCGCTAAAACAAGCACGAATTTAGTTTTTAGAGTCGTTCGACTGACCTTCCTTCTGTGATAGCTCTATACCAGACCGCAAGATGTCTTCCCTCTCCCGTCGCGCCTGCTACAAGTGCGGCAACGTTGGCCACTACGCCGAGGTTTGCTCGTCAGCTGAGCGCCTTTGCTACAACTGTGAGTTCTACCCCCAAAGATAGGTCAACATTGGCACAATCGTTGACTCTCAATGTCAGGCAAGCAACCCGGCCATGAGTCCAACGGCTGCCCGCTGCCCCGCACCACCGAGGCCAAGCAGTGCTACCATTGTCAGGGCCTCGGCCATGTCCAGGCTGACTGCCCCACCCTGCGCTTGAGCGGCGCTGGCACCAGCGGTCGCTGCTATAACTGCGGTCAGCCCGGCCACCTCGCTGTGAGTAATTTTGCCTCATTGTCGTCGAGGAGAAGCTGACATTAAAAAGCGTGCCTGTCCCAACCCTGCCGGCGTCGGCATCGGGCGTGGCGCCCCCGTTCCTCGTGGTGCATTCGGCGGCTACGGACGTGGCGGTTTTGCCGGCGGCCCCCGCCCCGCCACCTGCTACAAGTGCGGAGGCCCCAACCACTTCGCGAGGGATTGTCAGGCCCAGGCCATGAAGTGTTACGCTTGTGGCAAGCTCGGTCATATCTCTCGTGACTGTACCGCGCCCAACGGCGGTCCCTTGAACACTGCTGGCAAGACCTGCTACCAGTGTGGCGAGGCTGGCCACATCTCGCGCGACTGCCCTCAGAAGAACGCCAATGGGGAGATTCCCAATGACGTTGACATGAATGCTGCCGCTGGCATCGCCGCGCCCGCTGTTGCACCCATCGCCCCCGTTGCTTAAACAATGATTCGTGGCCGTATCGTCCTCTTCATGAGGCGGTTCCAGGCTGGGAAGAAGTCGGCTGCGTGACAAGCAGCCGCTCCGCTAGTTCTACAAACGCCAGCGCTTCATGTTGGTTTTTCTCATGTTTTCAGCACGACCCTTTACGCCTCTCGCACTTTACTACCATTACACCTGCACCTTGCCCATTTCATTCTGGTTATTACTTTTACTCCCTGCATAAAACGGCTTGTCGCCAATCGACATCCTTTGCTTTACACGGCGTCTACTGGGATTCCCCTTCGTCAACACGATTCATTTTCTGGAACAAAACGGGAAAGGCTTCCTCTCTTCATACTACCCTTGGTTCTTGCAACGACTCTCATGACGGACGTCTCAACGTATTTATATGCATTTTCATTCCAGTATTTGGAAAAGAAAAGTTCATGATCCTCATGGCTATCTACGGTTCCTTCTGGTTCGACTTGCCTTCCTGTTTGCACGCACAATCGCGCGATCAAGGAGGGATCACCGTCGGCGCACAGCCCCAGATTGGACTTGAACTATGGCGGCAGATTTATTCTACAGGACAAGATGGTGTCGAGGTGGCTGGCGGCTGGGGATTTGAACTACTACTGACATGCGATGAGACGCTACGGTCTGCATGGGCAGTTCAAACTGTCTACAGACCTCCGCTTACCAAGCATGCCGGACTAGGACATTTCATTGGAATGAACGACAGGGCTGAGGGGGGTGAGAGATCCGAGTTTTTCATGAAGAAGAAGAGTTTTGGGGCGGTGGAAGTGGTTGTTGAGTAGAAGACCCTTTCGAAGGGAGACATGGTGGACACCATGGCAAAGCTGTTGTGGCGTGACGCACAAAAAAAAGAAGCAGTTGATCGAGTCATTTGAGTGTCCTTGGAGGAGGAAAGATGATGTTGTGATGGGCGTCCCGAGATGACTTGAACCGGCCGATGCTGTGGCTGGTAGGAAGCGCCACAATACGGTGAGCTTGTTGGATCGGTTTATGGTAGGACGATGCGCCAAATCAGCAAATGCGTCGGCATGGCGAGGGCCCACGATAGCACGTGGTACGACTAGATCGTGAGGAATTGTGCTGCAGAAGGGTACGCAGTCGCTGGGCTGCGAATGGGCTTGGTCCACTGCTTGAGGTGACAATGATCTCACTAGAAGGATTCAAGCTTGCGCTTGTACAAATGGTTCGCGTCCGTCGTATGTGCGCCTACGTCAGCCCAAATAGACCAGGGCTGATAAAGACCATACACCACCGAAGCCGTTATGTTTTGCCCACCTACCTACTCCGGCGTTACTTAGCAATGGCCCGTAACGCGACGGACGGGAAGCTTTGACCAGCTCTTATCCGGAAGCGGGATAAAGACCGCAACGGCACGGAATGGGTGGGTCTCTCACCGGGAGCACCGTCCGTGTCGACGAATGTACCCGGTGGTGAGTTGGCAGGCATTGCCCTGCAAGCAGATCTCACCATACTTCCTTCCATGGCGGAAGCCAAGATAATGTCGTGGTTGAGTTGAACATGACCACTCAGATGGCTCTTCTGACCCTGCGACGACCCAAAAATACCTGAAGCAGGATAATTGGACCAGACACCCAAAGAATTTGGTGGTTGATACAATGCCCGGAAGGTAGTGAGTGCTCCCCAATGCAGGACGCATAGGATGATAAAAGCATCCTCTGCGTGAGTACACATGTGTCCATGTCCCAGATCAATGCAGCTTGTCTGTCATTGGATCGGAGGCTCCTTCAACTCGTTTGTCCGCTTGCCTGCCTGCCTAGCTTTCAGCCTGGCCAAATCAAAAGATGTGCGGAATTTATCGTTGCCCAAGGGTGTCGTACCCGCCAAACGACAAGCGTCAGCCTAGTCAACTCGGTTGTCACACTCGTCTGAGTCTACTTGTGGCCGGTATGCATGTCAGTGCAGCGGTCGCGTCAGCAGGCGTGCCTTAGCGGTAACGCATCACGGGACTTCAGCCGCCGAAGGAGCTGGTATAAATGGTGCTGCCCCCATCGCGATATATCAATGACCGTAGTCGCAGCTAGTGCTACAGAGAAAGCCCAGGCCGGAGTCATTTCTACCCTAACCTTTGACCATTGTATGGAATTGCTGTTTCTTGTTCTCTTCACTTGGGTTCCCGCCTACAACTCGGCAAAGTTCTTGTATCCTTGGCCTGCCGCTTCTAGATATCTGCCAGTACATGCCTACCTTGTCTAAGCGCATAAGCAAGCGCCCAAAGTCCGCATACGTCGGCAAGCGCATCGGCGGTAAAGAACATAGGCCCCTTCCTCATCAACGCGACTTCTGCGCAACATCAATCACTATGGATTACAGCTCCGATTCCAGCTCCGAATCAGTAATCGCATCTTCCATCGGCCCGCCCGTTCTCGACCACCCGCGACGCAGAACATACTTAGCCAGGATGCCCATCACCGTCAGCAAAGCCCGGAAAGCGAAGCAACAGCCTCCCCAAGACATCATTGACGAGTTTTGGGCAAAGTTCACCACCAAGACCCCTGGTAAAGGTTGGTAGTTCGGTCCACATGTTCTCCTGTCACTCTATGATCATGGGGTTTGCTGCTGGTTCTAACTTTGAAAGCGACCACGGTCATACCTCAGAACGAATATGCTGAGAAAGTCGCTCGACGATCGGCTGCAGCTACCGGAGTATGCACCCAGACATCATATGACGAGGCTGCGGCGGTCTGCAAAACCAAGGTCGACAAGATTGTTCAAGAGTGTCGGAGAGTAAACCAGAAGTACCGGGATCCGCATTTCGACCTCGAGTTCGATCTCAAGTTTGGCAGACGGGACTGCCTGGAATCGCTCTGGAATACCAGGAACAAGGAGCCCTCCCCATCATCATTTGCGCCAAAGGCTGTGAAGCGCGTTATTGACATCTTCGACAGTCCTCAATTCTACATCGATGGCCCTACTGCTAATGATGTGCGCCAAGGTAGAGATGGAGACTGCTGGCTCATGGCTGCGCTGTGCAATCTTAGCAACAAACCTGGCCTGATCGAGAAAGTCTGTGTTGCCCATGATCAAGATGTCGGCGTTTATGGCTTTGTGTTTCATAGGGACGGTGAGTGGTTCAGCGAAATCATCGATGATAAGGTACGTACGTCGACGAAAGAGTCCGAGTGATCAAGCGTGGGGTCAGATATCTACTAATAGACTCTTTGCCTCGCTGCCATCGACCTTGGCTGACACGTTTCACATTAGCTGTATCTCACAAAACCCGACTACGACGAAGGCTATCTTGAACGTATTCTCTGGGAAGATCGAGAACGTGTCAACTCAGAAGAGGCCTATCGACGAATCTACCAGTCAAACAGCGGGGCTCTTTACTTTGCTCAGTGCGAGAATCCAAACGAAACTTGGTTGCCCCTTCTGGAGAAAGCCTATGCTAAAGCACACGGAGATTATGCCTGCATCGAGGGAGGCTTCACCGGCGAGGCCATCGAAGACCTTACCGGCGGCGTGACTTCGGAGATCTATACCACCGACATCCTAGACAAGGAGTACTTCTGGAAAGAGAAACTCCTCAAAGTCAACGAATCCTGGCTGCTTGGTTGTTCCACTGGGTTTGCCTCCAAAGGCTGGGGCGAACGCAAGGGTATCATTGAGATGCATGCTTATAGCGTCATGAAAGCTGTCGAAATGGACCACCAACGACTTGTTTTACTCAAGAACCCTTGGGGTAAGGGGGAGTGGAAGGGTGCTTGGAGTAAGTGCGGCCTATTCCCATCACCCTGTGCTCTTACATATGCTAAAGTCACCAGGCGATGGCTCTTCACAGTGGACACCTGAGTGGCTCCAGAAGCTCAATCATAAGTTTGGGGATGATGGGGCTTTCTGGATTTCATACCAAGACCTGCTCAAGAAGTACAACATTTTTGACGTGACGCGTCTGTTTGGACCTGAGTGGAAGGTCACGTCCATTTGGACCACATTTTCAGTACCGTGGACTCTTGATTACCACGATACTCATTTCGCCTTTGAGCTGTCTAAGCCTGGCTCCGTGGTTCTCGTTTTGGCAAATCTCGACGAACGATACTTCAAAGGTCTGGAAGGCCAGTACAGGTTTGACCTGCAATTCCGTCTGCACAAAGCCGGCCAGGAGGACTATGTCGTACGGAGCCCAGCATCTTACCGCATGAATCGTTCCGTCAACGTGGAGCTCGACCTCGAAGCCGGTAGTTATGAAGTGTACGTCAGAATTGATGCGGTACGGAATGACAATGTCTTGCCTATTGAGCAGGTCATTAGAAATAACGCAAAAAGTCGCCGCGAGAAATTGACTCGTATTGGGCTAGCTTACGACCTTGCCCATGGCAAGGGAAGAGTGGTCGAAGTAGCAGAGCAAAAGGCAGCACGGGAAGCCCACGAGAACAAGCAGCGAGAGAAGAAGCGCGCAGAGATCAGACGTAAAATTCAGGAAGAGCGCGAGCAGGAGCACTATCTGCGCGTCAAGGCCGTAAAGCGGGAACAGAAACAGATGGCGAAGCGGCACGCAAGACAGAAAGCCAGGGCAGAAAAGAGGAAGGCCACGCAAGCAAAGGCACGATTCAACACGAACGATCGCCCTAGACCCGAGAAATCAGCGCAGCCCCCCGGGGAATTCAAGTCTTCTCCCAAAAAGCACGTCCAGATTCAGGAATTGGAAGTTCAAACCAAGAATCTATGCATTTCTGAACGAGACAGACAAACTGCAAGCAACGGTGTCAGCAATGAGCATGCAGCTTCGCCGAAGTCATTGTCGGAATCCGGACTTCTTGTACCTGTTGGAGACGTTGGAGACGTTGAGCGGCGATGTGTAGAGACTCGGAGTGGGATCTTGGAGGGATCTTCGAACAGGCACGGTCCAGAAGCCGACAATACAATGAGTGAAAGCCGTCAAGCCACGCCCTTGGACAGCAAAGACACCCAAAGCAAACCACCCGCTCCGTCGGAAGATTCCGACACATTCGGTGCGATGCTTTGCGAATCCGATGATGACCTGTCTAGCATATCCTCCCTTTCTGACTTGTCCGAGCGAGAGCTCGAGATCAGGATCGAAGGCTTCCAGTCACGGGAGGACAGCTCTGGACGTCCGTCGCCACCATCGAATCCTTCGAATGTCCAAGAAGACCAGGATGAGTTTGAGAGAGACCCGTGGAACGCTGTTGCCGTGGTAGGACTTCGGGTGTATCACAGGGTGCTTGAAGATGATGAAAACGAGGTCATTGTTAAGTTACGCGTTGTGCCGCCCAATCCATTTGCAGAAGAGGAGGCGAAAGCCAAGGATGCCGACCCCAGCAAAAAGAAACCCAAGGGGCTAGACGTTGACGACAGTGCCAAGGATGCTACGCTGGAGGGCGAGATACAGCAGAGGAAAAAGAGCATTGCGCCCGCCGGCGATGATCTTCGGAATGCGTCCTTGTCAGTTCGGTCTGGCTCGGGCAACATATGAAGGTCTGGTGTTTGTATGTCGTGTGGAAGGCTTCGGCAGCAATGAAATGCAGTGTGCTTGCGGTGGAAAAGTGAAGTAACATTTTGTCCTGCGTCGGGGTATCCTTTTCAAACCTAGAACCTAATTACTCTTCCTGCCCAAGAATGAAGTACAGATCACGAAACAATATTACAGTCCTAGCCCTTCTTCAGTACATTAGGCTGGTATGAGAGGGTCTTATCAAAATTTGCCCAAAAGGTCATCAAGCTTCCGCTTCTCGCCCGTAACCACAGGCTCCACGACCGGAGAATCGTCCTCCTTAAGAAGAGACCCAGATTCGGTTGAATCAGGTAAGAGGCTAACACGACCGCCGACACGAGCTAGCAGAACTCGCATGCGTTCCATTTCTTTCTCAACCTCGCCATCGCGCGTGACAAGATTCTCCTGCACCCCAACGCCTGACCCGTCAGAATGGAAAGGATCCAATACAGCCTTCATACGTCGAAGGCGCTCGACACGATCTCTTACTTGCTGCCTCTGCTGTGCAAGCGATTTGAGACGTTCAAACTGATCGCGATACCGCCTGACTTCCATTGGATACATAGTTACATCGTCATCAGATGGCCATGTTGCGGGAAGTGACTTCACAACAGCATCGTCGGCTTTGCCCCCAGTTTCGGTCAGCTTACGTAGCTGCAGGCACATCGAGAGGCGCAAGAATAGAGAAGGTGGAACTCACTCAAATCGAGAGAGAGCGGAAGACCCTCAGATGGCTCATCTTCTTGGACAGTTGTGGGGTGTGACAGGTAAAGAGAGTCAATCTGCTCGGCGACGTGTCGGCTGGCCTGATGAGGGTAGGCGCGCCGAGAGTGCTGGGTGAGGTTGTGATTCAGACGAGCAACAACGTGCTCGATCAAGGCATCACTTAGAGGTGATTCGGAGGCGTCGTTCGCGGCGAGCCATGCGCGGGAGGGTTGGATGGGCTGGGAAAGTAAGCGAGTCTGGGTTGCTAGGAAGGATTGCTTCTGCGCTATCACGGTTGGCGGAGCTGTTTGGTTTGACGACATGGCGAGGCGCAAGTGTGGGTGAGGAGAGGAACGTGGTGAGAAGGGAACGGGAAAGCGGCCGGACACGGCACGGCGACTGTGACGGCACGATGGACCCCACACTGCTTTTGACGAAGATATGGCGGTGGTGGTGTGGATACCGCGTCGATGGCATAAAGTACGGATAGTGTGGTGAGTGAGATAGGCACCCACGCACCTCAGTGCTCAGTGTAGGACTGTAGGACGTAGGTAGGTACGGTATTGAGGTATCCGTAGCTTGGGACTGTGAGGTGACCACCGACGCGACGGGAAGGTGGAGCGTGGATGCCCTCTCTACCCGGGATACGTACCGGGCGAATCATGTGACGACAACGGGGGCTAGCCTGGGCCATGGGCATATTGACGTTTCTTTTTTCGCGATGGATTTTTTTCCCTTTACTACCTTAGGTAAGTATAATGTTCACCTAACTACCCATGCCAACAACAAAAAGGAGGTCAAAGCTTCCGCTCAACTCGCTAGTTACTCGATGCCTACCTCCAAGCGTTCGTTCCATCAACGGCGTCCTGCCTGCCTGCCTGCCTGCATACGGACACGGATACATACGAGCTTAAACAAGTGATCGCTCTCTCCACCGATCGAGACAACGCGTGTCCAACTTTCTCACTCGAGCCATGCGCTCGCTCCCAAGGAGAAGGCCGGGCCCTTTGCATTTGCAAACAGCATCCTCAAACCATCGTGTCAAAAATGATAATCGCCGGCAGCGTCCAGAACCTCTTCTACCTGCCCAGGCCAGGCTTCCAACATTGCCAGCGGCTGTGTGTTGGACACAGCTAAACCAAGCTAAAGAAGCCACCAGCAGGGCTATTGTGTCTCATACCTAGCCTCCTTCTCCTCAATCTTCCTTTTCTGTTCTCCGCTCCACATCTGTGTGCTCAGCAGGATTATCCGGTTCGGACTCGTCTCGTCACGTAAACCTCGCTCCTCGGTTGACATGAGTCGAAGGCGGCTTAGCACAAGTTACCAGCCCTGCATCGATCTAGCTGCGCTGCAGTGCCTCGGTCTCGTAAAGGCACACCGCACATACAAAAACACACAAGCACACACCGCCATGGGCTGGCTCATGCCTCATGGGCCTTTCTCAACCACTTCATCTCTCGCCTTTCCTTGCTCGCCCCGCCTCCGAAATCGACACTAATGCGGCCCGCTTCTGTTCGATCCCTCCCGTACGGCCGCATCGCGTGGCCCTCGGCGCCCACGCCATCTGCACGTCAGGTAATTCCCTCGCCTTAGATGGACCGACCTAAGAAGCCTCTTTCTCGTGGACCACCTGCAGAAAGCCTCGCGAGGCCGGCACCCATCTCTTCGCCTTCTTACTGGCTGGCTATGCCCTCTGCACTTTCCTTGCCGCCACGCCGGCCGGTGACAGGACCGGTGAGCATGCATGATCCGTCCCGCAACGCCTCCCAGTGCCACCATTTGCTCTTTCTCCTGCCTAAGCGTCCTCTCCTGACGGATACCTGCTTGAGAGCTGCAGAGAGAGAAAACCCACGACGTTGTAACCGCCTAGAAGACGCCAGTGGCCCCCCGGCTCGAGTCCGGATGGGCCATTCCCACCCTCTCGGCCGAGCTTGGCCCTGTGTCGTTGGAGCAAGGATGCCAAGCTCCTCTATCTGGTATGTCATGGTGCCATGCATCTGGTGAGACAAGACTCCGGTGCGCTGTCAAACGGCTAATCCTGTGTGCCCAGCTTCGGCATCTTTGGCGGGGGATCCGGACGTGAACCAGCCTGGCCTAGCCCAGCCCTTACCCTGTCCAGCGATATCCAGCGCTCATCCCCCTCCTCATCCTATACCAAGGCTGAGCACCACTTTAGGATCGATGTCCGAGGTCTCGGGAGCTTCTGTCTGTCTGTGTCTCTGTAAACGTATATGAGGCCCTTCGTCTCTTCCACTGGCCGGCTGTATCTCGCACTCTTGTCTGTGATTGTACGACTCTTGTTCCTTCCCATTCTTCAGCGAGAAGCGCATGTCAAAGAGCGGCTGCTTGTCTCACTCCAACTTGCCCAATTGTGCACGCCAATGGGTTGATGTTCAGCAAAGTCTGCTCCCATCACATCATGTCTCCTCAACCAAGGCCTCCCGCCAACGGTTTTGTTACCTTTGTGCGCAAGATATATACGCCACTCGGCTTCCAAAAGGGTTATAACTTTACTATCTTCATTCTCACGGCCGGCGCCATGGTGGGCTTCATCCTCGCCCGCCTAATGTATTTCGATTTCAAGGGCATCTTCTGTAATCCGGATCAAAGATCGGGAGCCCTCCCGGGAGAGTGCTACTACTACCAATCCGGCACAGGGAGGATTGGTATCGTCATGCATCTCGCCGG
The DNA here is from genome assembly GCA_014705045.1 of Colletotrichum theobromicola. Lineage (NCBI taxonomy): Eukaryota > Fungi > Ascomycota > Sordariomycetes > Glomerellales > Glomerellaceae > Colletotrichum > Colletotrichum theobromicola. The sequence goes on along the minus strand of JABGLZ010000957.1, from coordinate 19,141 downwards.
TGTATTGCCTGGTAGTTTCTTGGCCTGCCTCCAATTCGTCCCCGTCGTCCGCCACAAGGCTATTCTGTTCCATCGTCTCAACGGATACCTCGTCCTTCTTCTCAGTATAGTCGGTATCATTGGCGTCTTCATGATAGCGCGACGTACTTTTGGGGGTGGCGTCAGCATGCAGACGGCGGTGGGCGGAGGCAGCATCATGTTTCTCGGAGCATTGGGACTTGCCATCTACAATGTCAAAAAGCTCCAGATCGAACAGCATCGTGCCTGGATGCTCAGAGCCTGGGTATATGTAAGGATCAACTCCAGGCCTCCCACTCCGCAGGCACGGAACTGACGATAATGGCGCTACCAGGCTGGTTTCATCATCACCATGCGCATCATCAGTTTCTTGGCTGCTAGAGTCGTCGCCAGCACCGACCCAACCTACTACGAGGTGAAGCAGTGCGCAGTCTTGGACTTCATCTTCCGCCACAACCAGACCAAGGTCCTCGACCTATACCCTGACTGTGGAGGCTTCTACTCTGGCGAGTATCCTGGCCTGAACGTCCTTGTTCACGCCGATGTGGACGCCCACCAACCTGCCGAGATCGCGGCGGGATTCACAGCCGTATTTGGTGCGGGCTCGTGGCTGGCTTTGGCCATCCATGCCATCCTCGTTGAACTCTACGTGAGTACCGCCCTAAGTGTACGCAGCTGAATTTGCCAAGAGTCATGCTAACGAAACTTTTGAAGCTTCACTTGACCCCGGCAGAGGCGGAACGCCTTCGTCGCATATCGTACCAGCGCCAACTCGAGGCGGGGATGAAGAATGCCGGCAATGCTGGCCTGACAGCACAGCGGCTGGGCGACGCGGACCCCTGGCTGCCGCCGAACGAAATCCGAAGGATCGAGGACAATGGCACGCCAAGCTCCGATGGCGATGTGGGAGAAAAGCGCGTGAGCTCGCCTTGACGACAGCGTTCCTGCAGGCAACGAATCTTTCGCAGTACGGCTCTGGAAGTCTGTCTTCTGCGCTCTTACGACCTATGAATGCGTGATATGATTGACATGGCAATTCGAGATGTTTGGGCGGAAGTTCGTGTATTCATGACTTCCACTGATGTGGCCCACGAAGCAAATGAGAACATGTATATTTATGTGCGCATCCATCATTCATTCATTACATACCCAAGACAGCTATGGCAACGAAAATATTTTACCCTCTTTTTCCTGCCATCCACCTTGATATCAATAGACAATCTACAGTCCCGACCACCAGAACGTCTCGCCGACACAGAAGGATCCCTTGAGAGCCTTGTCAGCGACAACACTGCTATCGCTGACAACAACCTCATAGTCGCCCTTCTCCGCACACCACTGGTGGCGCTCCTCGTCGAAGTAGCTAGCGGCGTACTTGGTATCAACATTGACCGTCACCTTCTTGCTCTCGCCTGCTTTCAGCGCCACCTTCGCGAAGCCCTTGAGTTCCTTGAGCGGACGGTTGATCTTGGCCTTCTGCTTAGGCGCCACGTACACTTGGACAACCTCGGCACCCTGAAGGGAGCCTGTGTTCTTGACGGTGACATCGACGGTCAACTTACCATCCTTATCATCGACGACGAGATCGCTGAAGGCGAAGCTCGTGTAAGATAAACCGTGGCCAAAGGGGAAGAGCACTGGGCGTTCGATGTATTCGTAGTAGCGGTAGCCAACGTAGATGTCTTCGCCATACAGTGTACGGCTGGCTTCAGCGCGGTAGTTGAGGTATGCCGGGTTATCTTGGACGCGTTCGGGGAAACTGAGAGACAGTTTTCCTGAAGGGTTGACATCGCCAAAGAGTACATCGGCGATAGCATTACCAGTTTCGTTGCCTCCGTACCAGGCCTGTACAAGAGCGGCAACGTCGTTGATCCAAGGCATGCGCACAGGGGTACCTGACTGATTAACGACGACGGTGTTCGGGTTAGCCTTGCCGACAGCAGAGATGAGGTCGTTGAGGTAGCCGGGAAGCTCCATATCGGCGCGGTCATTGCCTTCAGTCTCCCAGTCGGCGTTGAGTCCAGAGCAGATGATGACCTGGTCGGCGTCCTTTGCGAGGGCAGCGGCCTTTGCGATCTCGGCCTTGTCATCAATAACCTTGCAACCGCCGATGCGGAGGGCACCACCGCCGAAGACAACGTTGTCACCCTGGAGCTTAGATGAAGGGGCCGAGGCAAACTCGACCTTGAAGTCATAAGTCTCGCCCTTCTTGAGCTCGACACGGCCCTTCTCCTCGACAGTCGCTGCGCCGAAGAAAGCGTCTCCCTGGCGTTGCTTGGTGGTGTTGTCGATGACAAGCTTGTCGTTGACGAACAGGTTAGCTGTGCCGCAGACGATGAGACCGAGCTCATAAGTGCAATCCTCCTCGGCGACAAAGCTGCCCTCAAAGTCGGCGTACCATAGATTGGACTTGAACTTGGGGTTGTAGTAATCGACGAGCAGAAGCTCGGTCTTGGTCAGGATAAGCTCGTCAAGGCACTCGCGGCTGTGGTCCGTGGGTGGCTCGTTGTAAGCCTTCATAGTCATGCCGGGCTGGCCATTGGACTTGACAACGTTGCCAAGGAGAGGCAGAAGCTTATGGGAGTAGGCACCCTCGGTGTACTCGGGTGGAGAACTCAGTTTCTTGCTGATTCCGTCGAAGGGGGTGACGGAGTAGTACGCAGCCAGTGAAGCAGAGCCACCTCCGTGGTAGGTGCAAATTTTGGCATTGGGGCCGATGACGACAGTCTGGGGGTTCTGTCAGCTGATGTTGTTACATAGGGGAAGGACTCTTATGCGTGCGTACCTTCTTGTCCTTCTTGAGGGGAAGAACGTTGTTCTCGTTCTTGAGAAGAACGAGACTCTCACCGCCGATGCGTCTCAGCAACTCGGCGGTCTCAGGAGTGTCGCCAGTCTTCTCTGGGGCACCTTCGGGGATGCCGGTTGCCACGCACTTCTTGATGAACTTGAGCATAGCACGAGCTCGCTCATCGAGAATGTGTTGGCGAACCTTGTCTGTTGAAACGTTGAACTTCAAGGGCTCTCCACGAAAGCGCGGAGGACCGGGCATCTCAAGGTCGAGACCGGCGTTGGCGGCCTCCGTTGTGCTGTAAGTGCCGTACCAATCGCTCATGATCATGCCGTCCCAGCCCCATTCCTTTCGAACGAGGCCCTCGAGCAGCTCTTGATTCTCACTGCAGAACTTGCCGTTGACACCGTTGTAGGCCGTCATCAAAGCACCAGGCTGCGAATCGCGGAAGGTCAACTGGAAAGGGAGGGCGTAGATCTCGCGCAGGGCTCTCTCGGTGACGATGCTGTGGACAGCGTTGCGCCTGTGCTCCTGGTCGTTGCAAACGAAATGCTTCGGCGTCGCCTGGATGCCGGTGCTCTGAATGCCGTTCACAATAGCGGCAGAGCCCAGGCCGGCCAAGACAGGATCTTCACCCAGAGACTCGAAGCCTCTGCCGCCGAGAGGAGATCTTTGCATGTTGATGGTCGGGCCGAGAATGCAGTGAGCTCCCTTGAGCTTGGCTTCTTCTCCCATCTTCTTTCCAGCCTCCTCCAGGAGGGTGGTGTTGAAAGTAGCGCCGAGGGCCGTTCCGCAGGGAAAGCAGGCGGCCTTGACGCCGTTGAAAAACTTGGTGCCGCGAACGCCATTGGGGCCATCAGATAGTCGCACGGAAGGGACGTTGTGCTTAGGAAGAGCCTTGGTGTGCCAGAAGTCGATACCTGAAGCAATTGCGTCAGCTCATCAAGGTCCAATTGGTCGATAGCGTCAATCCCAGGGAGAAAGCGCGAGCTGGGACGAGGTGGCTTACCTGCCAAAAGGTCAACCTTCTCGGAGACGGTAAGCTTTTTCAGTAGCTCCTCCACATCGAAATCGGCCATCGTGAGCTTTGAACCGGCAAACGGGGGGAAAAAAACCCTTAGTTGGCTGGGTATCTCTACGTTGGGACAGAAAAGACGCCGCTTGAAAGGAAGCAGGCAACGTGACAAAGGGCGGTGGCTAGGAGAAGGCGGATGAGGATGATTGAGAAACGGCAAAGGCAGTCGGTTTCTCGAAGGCCGAGAGGTGTTAAATAGATTTATTACGAGCTCTAAAGCGGGCCATCTCCGGACGCCGCGGCGGAGTATCGGTTCAAACAGCCAGCAGCCCCAGTCTCTAGTCTCATGGCGTGGGAGGTGGTTTTCCAATATCTGTGTTTGGGCAAACAGGACCACGTATCGTTCGGCTCCGGGAAATGACCGGCAACAAGGTAACTATGCCGAGGCGCAGAGAGGAGCGTAATGAGATTCCTGTCGCCAAGGATGCCCTTCATCCACTACATAGTCGAAGCGTCGAGGAAAGGCTTCGAGGGGAACAACGGGCAGACGGGATAACGACGGCTTCCAAGACGCGATCAGGTGGTCCGTCAGTCCAGCACACCTTCCAGCTACCCCACGGTACCTGTGTGGGCGAGGTGCTGCCCCTCACCCCGTTTGGAGCTTGTGCTCTCCTCTGGCGTCAGACTCCGGTTTTTGGACCCATCCGTCGGCTCCGTATTGGCCAATTCAGCTGGATCATGGTGCTGGATGCCGTCCCGAGATCCCGCAGGCAGGGTTTTGACCGGCTGAAGTTCGGATAGCCCTCACTAGCGTCTCCGATGGCGTCTCATCCCCCTCCGCAATCCGCAGTTCGCACGATGTTGACACGATGTTTACCCGGGAAGTCCCACCTACTGACGATGCCATCGCCGATGCCCTCGCCGATGCCCTCGCCGATGCCCATGTAAGCTATCACCAAACTCAGCATCTTGTTCGGAATTAAAAACTCACAAGTCTGCAGATTTAAAAAGCTTTATGTCTCGGAGGCTCCATCCAATCCCGTACAACGCTACGAGATCCGTTGACCTCTGCCGCACCATCTCTGGTATCCGGTCCGACAACCGTCATCCACTTCCCGGATGTGGGTAAGCAAACACCGCCCGGGGAGTAGCGGATCACGACCATCGGAGGAACAGGTCGGCCGTCTTATTCGCGAGACATCGGCATCGTCATGAAACGGAGAATCCCCCAACTGCATGTCCCACGCCATGACTGACCCACATAGGATATTGACTTGGGGCAGCATGAGAGCGGCCCGAGTTGTCAACACGGCAGCGCTGTCTTGACTCTGCCGGTGACCATTCACGGGCGATCCCTTTAACATCTCGCCGGAGGTCTCCACCATCCCCAGAATCCCCAGACCCCGCGGGACCCATAGAAGCCATCTTGGTCAGCATTGGCGACGTGCGGATGGATCCAACCTGCCGACGCCCCTTCCACAGCTGTGACATTGCCATTGTCGTACCGGGAGCGACCTCCCTTCAGGGGCATCTCGACCGGGAGAATGACAGCCAACATGGGACGATGAACA
>JABGLZ010000956.1:1650-113798 GCA_014705045.1 Colletotrichum theobromicola | reverse complement strand
CCCCCCCCCCCCCCCCCATCCCCCAGCTAGCACGTTTTTAGTGGCGACGACTCGGGCGGGTAATAGACGAGTGGATGGAATCACTGGCCCAGAATCAGGGCGACAAGTCTGAGAGGTTGAGAGGGCACCTAGTGTGCTTCGGAGATGTGCAGCTAGCTGCATGTACTCCTGGGCGGATGCCCGCTGCCAGAGCTTAGTGCATGAGGATATTGCCAGTTGGAGTTTGCCTCATCCATGTCCGCTGCCTTGGTTTGTCTCGTACAGATCGTGTGAGATACCTGTGTCTATGGTGGGCGCGTAAGAGCAGCCGGAAGTATCTTGGGCTGCCTCTTGTCTCTGTCTTCTGTCTGGTTGCTTGGTTTGATTAGTCAAAACAGCTGGCTTTACCTCGCGCGCCAGCAAAAACCATTGAAGCTTCGAGTTGAGTGCCCATGCAACCCCGACCACACCTCTGTTGCGCCTGCCACTGGCCCGTCGTCGTAGGTATGGAGAGGAGCAGAGAGACTGCCGGGAGGAAAATACACACACAGCGACCTCGAGGTCCCTGGGACAGAAAGACACAGAGGCTAGGCTACCTTAGCGGATGGTGTCGCGGCGGCCGGGACGAGAGTTGGGACTGAACGGGGGACCCGGCGCGCATTGAAGGAGAAGCCGCCCGGCTGACCTTACCCTGTCTGGCCCGGCGTTAGACCAGACGCTCGCAAGCAGAGACGGCGGCGGCAGCATCCACTCGCACTTGCGAGCCTTGTTGCTGTCCCAGTGTCCAAGGCTAAATTACGGGCAACCCTTGGCGGCGCAAAGTCGCAGCGTGTGCCGGGCTTATTGTTGCGTACACCACCATTGTCGTCGCCCGTCGTCGTCGTTAGACAGAGTCTCGTCAGAATGTCTCTGGCTATGACGGGTGGAGCAGACGAGAGAGGCACGCAGGACAAGGCGACTTTTGAGGTCTGAGAGTGTGTGGGATTGTTGTTTTCTCTCGTTTGGAAATGCTCAGAGGGCGTAATTTTATGGGGCGCCGATTTCTTTCTGGATGAAGAATCAGGAGGCCTGGACAATGTATGTGTGCATGGCGCACCTTACTCGTCGTGGTCGAGGTTGAAATAAAACGGAACTGGGATGCCGAGTTGGCTCTTTGACAAAGGGTCCGCATTCCCATTTCTGAAAGAGCCGCCTGGCTGGACAGACCGACAGAGATGGGTGCCAAACTTGCCCGTTGCAAGACCCCAGCGCGGATGGAAATCACCGACGTTTGTCTTGCTATGCAGTACGTAGAGGGCAAAAGATGATCGGTGCCAGTGTGCTACCTTGCGAAGTACGCAGTGAATGGATGCTGAGTGAGCCTGTGAGGTAGGCATGTCCCCGTCAATGGCCAATTTCAGGCTCTAGCTCCTGAGCCGCGAGCGAGCGAGCGAGGACGTGGTGTGTGATGGGCCGGGATGGGACCTCTCTTGTGTTCCCACCATGGAGATTTCTGTAAGATGAGCTTGGCGGCGAGCCATGAGAAATGGGAGATGAGACACGGCGTCTGATGCGGCCAGATAGTCGTCTGGTCTCTGGCACAGTGTGCAGCTGTCAGCTGGTCGGTGCACGATGCTAGATACCCGTGCCCACCTTACCTAAGGTATCCGTAAGGTAGCATGATGCACCGGTGCAGACGTCACTGTTTCCGCTGTCTTGGGTGTGGAAATTGCATTAATTGCATGGGCCGTGCACAAGACAGGCCGTGTGTTTTGGAGAGAGACACAGTGATCCCGCCTTGTTCCCTATCGTGCCCCATCTGCCAGCCCGGCTTCTGCTTAACCAGGACGGGACGGGCTAATCTCACCGGGAAATCCACCCACACCCTCCAGCGTCGCTCCCAGTCCCAGTCCATCTCGTCGTCGTCCAGCACGACCTCTGGGGACCCAGATGGGAAGTGACAAGGGCCTTTCACCCCCAGCTTTTTTTTTTCTGGTGTTTTTTTGCGCCTGTTGTATTTGCGGTACGAAGTAGATTTCGTAGAACACGGACCGGTTCCTGGTCGAAGTACCTTACCCCCATCCAGCGTTGCTTTCAAAGGCAAATCATCTCGCTTGTGCTCTGGTTTTCCACGCTCTTTCAGCCTCTCGTCTCTGATACGTCGTCCACTGTCTGCACTTCCTCTCTCTCTCCTCGCTCGCTCGCGCGCTCTTTCTCCCACTCTCACTTCTTTTGCCCTCTCAATACCTGGACCTGGACCTTGGACCTGTCTTCCTACTGCACCTGCAGCGCTTGCCGTGCCTCTGCTTCTGCTTCTGCTTCTACTGCTGCTTTCCCGTCTCGCCTCACACCCCCCCTACCCCCGGGAAACCCATTGTCTTGCCTTCCATTTTGCCTTGGTCTTAATGCTGCAGCTGCTTCTTCTACTTTAGCACCTGCACCAGGAAGCGCGGCCTGGAATTGGAACTGGAACTTGGAACTGGACCCAATCTGACAGTCTGTCGACTTCTTCCTCCATTGCGCGCTGCTTTGCTCAGCTTGCCTACCCTTCCTACTTTCCTACTAAGGTACCTTGCCTTGCCTTGTCTTGCTTCACGTCCATTGGACCACACCACCACCCACACCCCCCAAAGCCCATCATCCATTCTAATCTCTTTTGGCACCGCTGCCGCCTCCTCCACCCCCCGTCTTTCACTTTCAAAGCTCACGCTTCAACCCTTTCTCACCAAGTTCCCCTTCGGCTGGGTCTCGTTTCTTCTCTACCCAATCCTCCATTCCTCGTTTTTGCGAACACTGCGCTGTTCCTTCTCCCCGAGTCGCCCAACTCCAAATCCAACGCCTCGCCTCCTCCCCCCTCCAAGCTCGAGCGATATTCGATACCGACCTTTCGTTACTACAAAGAATCATCACCTTCACTTTGTTACAGCGAACCTTAATTCTAGCCGCCTGCGTGCTGTTCCCTGCAACAACTCTCTACTTTCGCCCACTTTTCCCCCCGTCTGATTCCAACTAGCATCAACACCAAGTACCACCGCCATCCACCACGAACCACACACAGTACCACCACCACTACTACCACCACCGCCGCCGCCTCTTCTCAGCGCACCGCAGCACACCTCCTTCAACCCCCAGAGTCTCCCCTCCAGCAGGTCCTCCGTCCCCCGAACGAGCCTGGCTTGACTTGACTCCCACCACCTGCGGAACGGTACCTCTACTGAGCACAGGTTACCTGCTGGCTCCCCCAGCCACTTTGCCTCGCCCACTCAGTCATTCCATTGGCGCCGCTTCCTGCGCGACCGAGCCCAAACCATCTTTCATTCTCCGCGTTCGACCGACTACCTCCAAGGACGTCGCTTCGCCCTTCCTCCTCTTCCCCCATTCCATCCATCGTCCACCGCGTCGATCGTTTCTATTCGAGACAGCTTCGCCTTCAATCTGGACCGCGCGACGATTACTGCGAATTGGCCTTTTACGGCCGACATCAGCTGAGTTTAGGGGTTGAGGATTCTAGGAAAGCTCGCCGGACCCGACAAGAAAGGAGGTGAGTGACGACACTCTTTCTTTGCCTACGTTCTCCAACCCTCACCCGCCGCCCAACCCGACAATTTCACGACGCCCGTCATCAACCCCATGCTTGCGCGATCGTGTCGTGCTTAGCCATGGGCATGATTGCTCCGTGATTTGTCCCGCTCCTCGCGCGCACCATGTGTGTGTGCTTCGTGTCAGAGGCGCCTGCGCTATGTCAACAGCACCTCGGTCATGTCTTAGACCTTGGAATGAGAGGATGAGGCGGAACTGTGTCATGGATGATCTAGAATGCACACCGGGAAAATTACCAGCCCCTCCTGAGTCCTCACCGCTCGGTCTCTCTCGTGTTGTCGCCTCGCTTGACCGGTTTTCGCGCCGTTTCGCTAATCATCCCCAATCTAGTTCGACAGCATCATGTCCGAGAAGCCACAATCATCCAACCCAGTCGACGAAATCACTCCGCAAAACCAACAGAACGGCCAGTCAAGCCAAGAAATGTCCAAGGAAAAGGTGCTTCTCGCACCAGAGGAGGGTGGAAATTCAAAGAAGGGTAGGGGCTTGCTGCATGTGCCGTCACGGTCATCCTCGCAGCGCAATCAATCCTCTCCGACTTCGACAGGGCTGAGCGGAATCACAGTCAGCGATTCGAGAAATAGCATCGGCGGCCGATCAAAGGAATCCAAGGGTAGCATTCTGGGACGCCATCGAAATGGCAGCGTCGGCAGCCACCGATCCGGCATCGAAACCGAACCGACAAACACCCCCGGCAACACCCAACCGAACTCTCCCGTGAACCCACCGCAGAAGAAGAAGAAGGGTGGCATTTTCGCTTTGTTCGGCTGCTGCGGAGTCCCAGACAACGCGAACGCTATTGAAAACGGTGACGACGCCGTCCACAAGCTCGACAAGCTGCCTGCGCGGCCGACAACCGCCAAGTCCCGTCAGCCGACTCCACAGGAGCAACCGATCCCGCCGAACAAGCCGCAGATCCACGAGAAGCAACCGCAGCCCGAGCAGCCAATGACCGCCGGCAACGAGTACAAGGGTAAGCGCGTCTCTAACACAACTACGGCCGACGACTCTACCGTCGGCGGCCAGGAGGGCTGCGACTCGAAGCACGCGACCGCTCTCGGTGCCGGAGCCAGCGCTAGCACAGCCGCGCCCGTCATCACCGTCGAGTCCACCACGGGCGAAAAGGTCCAGGATGCGCAATTAGAAGGCCCGGAGAAGAAGGACGTCGAGGGGGATGAGGCAATGCCTGATGCGACGCCCGAGCCCGAAGAGTCCAAGGGGCAAATACCGCCGCCGGTCGAAGACGCACCGACGAGTCAACAGCTGCCGGGCCCTCCGCCGCTGCCGGCGGCCGAGAACGGATCCATCGATCTGGCGGGCCCCGTTGTCGCCGAACAGAAATTCCTGCTTCCCCCGATTGCTCCCGAACACAAGGGCCGAAAATGTCTTGTGCTCGACTTGGATGAAACGCTGGTTCACAGTTCATTCAAGGTATCAAATGAAAGAAGCTGCATTCTCCGCCATTACAGTACTAATGTGTCGCAGATTCTCCACCAAGCCGATTTCACTATACCCGTAGAAATCGAAGGCAATTATCATAATGTGTATGTTATCAAGAGACCGGGTGTGGATCAATTCATGAAGCGCGTCGGCGAGCTTTATGAAGTGGTAGTTTTCACTGCGTCCGTCTCTAAGGTATGCCATTCCAAGTCCCATCACCACGACTGAAAGCTAAAGTTTTGCAGTATGGCGACCCCCTTTTGGACCAACTGGATATCCACAAGGTCGTCCACCACAGACTCTTCCGCGAGAGCTGCTACAACCACCAAGGAAACTATGTCAAGGATCTTTCCCAGGTGGGAAGAGACCTGAAAGACACAATCATCATTGACAACTCCCCGACGTCGTACATCTTCCACCCGCAGCACGCCGTCCCCATCAGCAGTTGGTTTTCGGACGCACACGACAACGAGTTGCTGGATTTGATTCCCGTTCTAGAAGACCTTGCCAAGTCGGATGTCCAGGACGTCAGCCTGGTTCTTGACGTTACACTTTGAAGCTGAAGATACCAATTTCTTTTCTTCGTTCATCACCTCCGAGGAAATTTGCAGGACCGCGGTCCCATCATAGCGGAAGGCGTTTGGGTTGCGATGGTTCGTTTCCAGCAGGTGTAGATGTATCACTGTCTAATCTTACCTTATAATGAGCAATGGCGGAGGTACCAGACCGAGCCAGCTCACGGCGGCTTGTACGCAAAGAGCTCAGGGGCCGCTTCAAATGACCTCGAGGATGACACTTCATCGACAAAACCTCGGATTCGGAAAGGGACACAAAAAAGGGGGCACTTGGGAGCTTGGGACGGCCGGACGCTGAGCTGCTGACGCTCTTCTGGCACCTCGGTGTGTTTTCTTTTTTTCCGGCGCCCATGTTTTGGAAGTGCACACGAGAGGAACCTCACGAAAGACACCCATCTGTTGTTGAAGACCAGTCACCACGAAAAAAAAAGGCGGGGAGGGATACCATGGGATGTCGTGTTGGTTTTCATTTGGGCAGGGGATGCCCTTTTCTGTGGCAGGATATTGTTTTCCCTTTGTTCATTCTCTCTAACTTTTGTTTGAATCGTACACACAACACACTCTCACACCACCTCCTCCACATCCCAAAGTCATATTCCTCACTCTCTTCGAGTCTGCTAGCAGGCTCTTCTCATTTTCTGCAAGTGGTAGCAAGCCAAGTGTTAGGCGGAAGCAGAAGACAGATGAGAGAAAGCCTTATTTTATTGTATTTCACCTAGTGCTGCATAAGCTGGCGCCGATCAGATGGAAGGGTTTTGGCTGCAGAAAGCGGCTTCTTCCTAGATATACAGTACCCCCTCAAATTCAATGAAAGCGTTCAAAACTTGTCCGAACTATTGTCTTCCATGATGATGAAGTATGTGCCAAAGCGGTAAATTGGCATTGGAGCGTGGACATGCAGAAGACGGGATTACCATGTCTGCCACGCGGTGACTTTGATCAGTTGATGGAACCAGGATGGGGGCTCCATTGTGGACCTGGAGAGGTCGGGTTAGGCGCTGTCGCTTGCTGCGCTGAGGTGACCTTCCGGCCAGGGACCCGTTAAGGTAGGTTCGCCGCCCCGTGCAGCTCAGGGGGGTTCTGGAACATCGGGTCGGAAAATCCCACCACCCCCGGACAGCTGGCTGGTCCCCTTTCCAAAACTGTGGCCTCAACTCTTCACATTTGAGTCGCACCGTAGCCGACGCCCCCAGCAAGAAGCTCGATCGTCCAACACATCCATCCACCCAGACCACAAGTCCGTCCTCCGTGTTTCCCTTCTTCGACCAATTCCGAAATCTTGCAGCGATCTTGGGATCTGTTAATCGTCACACTCCTTCACAATGGTTAGTCTTTTCTCGTCAATGCACGCTGGCGAAGCATAGGAGGCTTTTCGGGGTGGTTTAATCGCCCATCTCGCGATTTGGGGAGCTTGCACGCGACCCGGTCTTCACCTCTGGCCACGTCTCCCTGGCCGAGGATGAAGGCGGCGCGTGTAGGTTGGATGATGAGAGCTTCCATCTCCGCGCGATATGGACTATTGCGAAGAGCGCAATTGCTGGCAGGAGAGACAGAATAGCTTATGCTGACTTGGCGATTCACATAGTCTTCCCCTCGTGCTTCCTCCCCCGTTAACTCGCCCGCCGCGGCCTCTGGCGCGAGCGTTGCCCGCCCTTCGTCGCCCACTCCCCCTGGTGGACCTCGTACCGCCATCCGCCGCCGCGCGGCCGCCGACCAGAAGGAGAAGATTGCGAATGCGCGCCCCAGCAGCACGAGGGCCGCCGGTGCTGGCGGCAGCAGCAGCACGATGCTGAGTATGTCACCCTTCGAGCCTGTCTCTTTTGAAGCTCCGCCATGCGTTCGCGACGCGGTAGTGGTGGAAGCAGAGGCGACTGCGATAATGGGATAGAATTGGATGCTAACGCGTGGTGATTGCAGGGCTGTACACCGACGAGTCTCCCGGTCTCAAGGTCGACCCCGTCGTCGTCCTCGTCCTTTCTCTTGTTTTCATCTTCAGCGTTGTTGCCCTTCACAGTGAGTTACCGCCACTCCCTTGTCTCAATGGCTCTGCCCAGGGGGAAGTTGTGTTCTCTGCTAACAACCGCAATTCAGTCATTGCCAAGATCACCCGCAAATTCTCCAGCTAAATTTCCTGCATGAATGTCGAGGGAGGGACGGTTGATGCGATACGAGCCTCTTTCGAAAGCAAGATGAGGAGAACTGAGGGCTTTGAGCTGTGGCCCTGAGTGAGCCGTCTCTCAGTACCGGAGTCGTTTTTTCGTGGTGACGTGTCTCTGCAGCAGACCTGGGACTTGACGAACGGCCTATGGAACGGGAGAGGCATTCATATATCAAACTGCACAAACGCAGCAGCCTTTTTTGACGATAATGGAAGGTGGGATTTCGTGGCCGGAAGACTGAAGGGGGGCCGGCGAAGAGACAGAAAGGGAAAAAGCATGATGGTATGCCCGCCGCTGTATTATACCTCCTTTTTTATGCACTTTTTATACCGACATGCGGTTTTTTTTGGGAATGAGACCTTGACCAGGTAGTCTGAAGTGCGTGAAGTGTTTGGGCGGCTTCATTACCCAGCGGTCAAAGTGACCGCAGCTTCCTTTCGTACGAAGCTTGACTGAGTGGGTACGTCTTCCTTGGCCTGATGAGCTTCCTAGCCGAGGCCGATTATGAGGTCCACACCACGGGCCTCAACGTGGATGTTGTGGTGGCTGAGAGGGACTATCACGGGCGTGGGGAAAGTGGCTCGCTCGAACGAGGCAAGTCATCCGAACGAGCAAAGCGTTGCTGCCTATTTCTCCTCAAATGCGACCTTCGGCCTTCAAAACGGTTCCCTGCTGCAAAGATATCCCGCTGTCGATTGAGACGGAGAGGGGGAGAAATCGACCGTTGGAGTTATTGACCCCAGCAGACACTTCCGTGGGGGATGGAGTATGGATCCCTGACGTTGTTTTTGTCACTGGAGAGGTTCTCGCGCCATATTCAGTGGCAGAAATGGCATCCACGACGACCGAACGAACTCTATACTTGGAACCTCTCTTGTACGTGCGTGGGTGTAAGCCTTGCGGCGAAGACTGTATCAGCCAACCTGTGCTTTGAGACGAACGCAATCAACTAACATGCAAGCATGCTGACTCCCGGAATGGCGTACCTATTTATCATGAGTATAACGAGGCTCAATTCACAACTAACTCGACTCTGGGGATGCAGAGGAATGCTCTTGAATGTTTATTGAAGTACTGCTGGCTTGAGATGAGGCTTTTCTGCTGCACGAGAAGTTCATGATTCCAGTGTTGATATGTTTGATGTTCATCATATGTTAGTTCCGGGTCAGATGGTCAAAAGGGAGTTGAAAAGTCCCAGTCAATGTATTTTCATGTCAAGTTGTGGGAACTCACCCTGGCCGTCTGATGGAGTACGTGGCGAGACTTCAGACGATTCAAGTTCGTCCTCACGGACTGTAATTGCAATTTGCAGTCTAGATACTCCGCCTGTGTCCTTATTATCTTATCCTTTTCTTTCATCCGCACGACTCGCAGCTAGAAGAAGTCCTCCGTGGCTATGCAAAGTTACCGTCTGCGTTGCCCGACTTGTGAGGCCAGCGACGGGAGTCGCGTGCTCCACCATTCCTGCTCACGATCCCATACACTAGGTTACATCTCGACCATGTGTCGCCTCGCATCTGCCTTCGGCGGTCGTCTCCGTTGGCTGTCAGTCAAAGTTTCCGCTTCCGACCCGGCACCGGGGAATAAGGCGCGGGCCATGCCGACAAGGGGGGGACTCGTTTCGATTACCTCGTATCAGCCGACGCGTCCCTCACCTTGGTTTGATTAATACCCCGATCCTACGAAGCTGTCACTGGACTAGTCGCCAGAATTCTTGCTGCCTACGCCTAATACTTCATTCGGTCCTAGCAAAAGACAGCAGGAGACGCGCACGAAAGAGCGTGAGGGCAAAGAAAAAAACAAAACGACGAAAGACCCTGTTCGCCGTCTGTGGCTGTGCGGGGAGGTTCGAGATCATACGGCCCCCAATCGTCCCATCCGAGACCGTTCATTGGACCCAGACAACCGCCACCCCTTCTTGGGAGGATCTTCAGTCTGCGGCCCGCAATCCATTGGACGACCCGTTTAGGGTTGGACGTCATAGCTGCCTGCTCTCCTATTTGGTAGTGGTGACAGGGGTTTTGGGATGTGTATGCGTACCGCTCCGTGCCAGTCTGAGTGCGCGATTCGCCCGGCGTTGGTGATATTTGGCTTCGAAAAGTCAGTCATGGCATTGATACGCGCACAGTAAATCCAAGCTGCCTGATGCATGGATGTTGTGGTGGACTGGGCCAAGCTCCGTTCTGTAGGGAACCACAGGACGAACTTACAGTGTAAGGTACAGATGCCTGGCGAGAGAACGTCAGCGCGCCCATGCCATAGTTACCCGACCCCACCTGCAATCATGTTCCTCCTCTTTGGTTGCCTCCATCCGCTCTAGCTCTGGGCTGGCGTAGGCAGGTAGCACCAGGGTCTGGCCCATGAGCTTGATTGACCTTTGGCTCTGATGATGAAACGGGGCTGAATGTGTGTTGGTCTACCACAAGGCAAGGCACATGCAGCTTTAAATCCTGCATCTGCCCTTCGAAGCTCAATTATCGGATTGTCAGTGCCACTCGTCGACAACGCCGGAACACATATGAAGTAAAGTAGCTTTTGCTCAACTGCGTTCGCCCCTCTCGTGCCACTTATTAGGTAGCTTGCGTGCATTGCAACGGCGCTCACCTCACTTGGCAGTATCCAGCGCACAGCTCCGTCGACCATCGCTCTTCAATCGCTTGAGCCTTTTGCCTCGTCTTCACGACTCATCGACAGATTCTACCGTGATGATCTAACGTTCGACTCACTGCCGTCAATCACTTCTTCCATCGTCTCTGGTCACTTTCCCCGTGCCAGCCGGCGAACCGCAAACGCAACCCCGCACCATGACGGCTATCAAAGGCCAGAAGGGCGAGAGCTCGAGCTCTGCCCCTCCCCCGCGCCGGCCCAGCGGCTTCGACTTCGATAGAACCGACAGCCAAGAGGTCCCCGACGCTCTGGTTTCCGATGGCTTCAGCCTGCCGTCTCTGGAGGCCGATGCCGAGCCTCTACCTACGTACGGCGACCTCCCCGATCAGCTTCACTTCTCCCGGTCGGGCGTGGAGGCAGGCGCCAACGTGACAGGTGCGTCCCCCTCGTACAACTTCTCTACCAGCTTCCCAAGCCATAGCTAACTTTCAAACCCCAGGCGACGGCCGAGTCAACATCAACATCAACCAGAGCGGCAACCGCCTCGCCGAAATTCTCGCACCGACCATCGCGCGAAGCCAGTTCCTCGCCGACAAGCAGCCCCAAGGGCCCCTCCCGCCCGCTTATATCCCACCGTCGCTCGGCGGTCAGCCAGGCCAGGTCCCTCCCCCGCAGCTCAACGTCGTCGTCCAGATCGTCGGCTCGCGCGGTGACGTGCAGCCCTTTGTCGCGCTGGGCAAGATCCTGAAGGAGACGTACGGCCACCGGGTGCGCATCGCCACGCACGCGACGTTTCAAAAGTTCGTCGAGGAGAATGGGCTCGAGTTTTTCAGCATCGGCGGCGACCCCGCCGAGCTCATGGCCTTCATGGTCAAGAATCCCGGCCTGATGCCCGGCTTCGACACCCTCAAGAGCGGCGAGGTGAGCAAGCGCAGACGCGGCATCGAGGAAATTCTGCTCGGGTGCTGGCGCTCGTGTATCGAGGCCGGGGACGGACTGGGTCCGCCGCCGAAACCACACGGCCGGGACGCGCCGATGGACGACCCGCTGGGGCTGCTGCCCGGCGATGAGTCGCAGAAGCCGTTCGTGGCGGATGCCATCATTGCCAATCCTCCCAGCTTTGCGCACATTCACATTGCCGAGAAGATGGGGATCCCGCTGCATCTCATGTTCACCATGCCGTGGACGCCCACACGCGCGTTTCCCCACCCACTGGCCAATATCCAGTCCACCAACACGGACCCGGTCATGACCAACTACGTCTCGTACGCGCTGGTCGAGATGATGACCTGGCAGGGCTTGGGAGATGTCATCAACCGCTTCCGAGAGAAGGCGCTGGACCTGGACCCCATGTCGCTCATCTGGGCACCTGGCGTGTTGAACAGACTCAGAATCCCGTACACGTACTGCTGGTCGCCGGCTCTCATTCCGAAGCCGAACGACTGGGGCCACGAGATTGACATTTCTGGATTTTACTTCTTGAACCTAGCTTCGGCATTTACCCCGGACCCTGATCTGGCTGCGTTTTTGGCAGCCGGCCCGCCTCCGGTTTACATCGGGTTTGGGTCTATTGTGGTGGACGACCCGAACGCGTTGACGAGAATGATTTTCGACGCCGTCCATCTCACGGGGGTGCGGGCGCTTGTCTCAAAGGGCTGGGGCGGTCTCGGAGCTGAGGACGTTGGGCTGCCCGAGGGCGTCTTCATGTTGGGCAACGTGCCGCATGATTGGCTGTTCCAGCATGTTTCTGCGGTTTGTCACCACGGTGGCGCGGGCACCACTGCAGCAGGAATCCAGGCCGGGAAACCAACGATCGTGGTGCCGTTCTTCGGAGACCAGCCCTTCTGGGGTGCCATGATTTCCAGGGCTGGGGCCGGTCCAGACCCCATCCCGTTTAAGCAGCTCAGTGGAGAGAAGCTTGCGGAGGCAATCCGGCACTGCTTAAAACCCGAGACCCAGGCTAGAGCGCAGGACCTGGGTAACAAGATTCGCGAGGAAAAGGGAACTGACGTTGGCGGTAAGAGTTTCCACGATCACCTAGACACCGATGCACTCCGGTGCTCGATCGAGCCCAGCAGGGCAGCGGCCTGGCGTGTTAGACGCACCAAAGTTCGCTTGAGCCCTATGGTTGCAGCGGTCCTGGTTGACAGGGGGTTGATCAAGTACTCAGACCTCAAGCTGTAAGTTTTGCTCACCGCCTAACCCGCCCGCCCCTGCGTCTAAGTGGAACCACACCACCCTTGCTCACACACACACGCACACAACTCACAGTTACCGACCAAAAGAATACATCACTGACGGCCAGCCATGGGATCCCGTTTCGGCGGTGGCCTCGTCCCTGGCTACCGATCTTGGGAACATTGGCATGGCCGTTGCGGATTTCCCTCGCGAGATCTTCAAGAGCCGGAGCAAGGGGGACAAAACCCCAGAGCCCCCAGAAATTCCCTTCAAGGAGGGCTCGACGTCCCGTACGAGTCTGGTCCAGGGGAGTGACAAGTCATCAACTGCGGCTCCCAGCTTGCATGCATCCGAGTCTTCCACGCAACTAGGCCTGGTCGAAACAGGGGCCTCTACACCGACCTTGCCCTTGACCCCGCGTGAGACCACTTCGTCTGCGGCCCCCTCCCATGCGCCTTCTGCCACTCCTTCCATGGTCTTCAGTGGACCAGATTCTTCTTCCATTGCTCCTACAGAAACAACAACACTTTCTGATCAGTCCCATACCAGTCGACCGCCAGGAAGCCCAGGAAAGCGATCTGCCATCAGGGACTCCTCCCCAGTGACCGTTGGAGTTGATACGGCTGTAGCAGCCGGAACGAGTGTTAGTCGAATCGTTACCACCGGTGTGAAGACACCCATGAACGTTTGTCTCGGTCTGGCTCGGGGTTTCCGGAACGCCCCGCGGCTGTACAACGACGACACGGTGCGCCCGCAAGAGAAAGTCACTGATTTCTCGAGCGGTCTCAAGGTTGCTGGGAAGGAGTTCGCATTTGGCATGTTTGACGGCATCGGTGGACTTGTCACGCAACCACTTAAGGGTGCTGAGAAGGAAGGCGGAAAGGGCCTCATTAAAGGTTTCGGAAAGGGTATTGGTGGTCTGATTTTTAAGCCTGCATCTGGTGAGTCCTGTCCTGTTCCCTTCCCTTCGTAGAGAGGCCATCCATCAAATCGTCGTCCATCGCTAACCCATACAGCCGTCTGGTCAATCCCAGCCTACACGATGCAGGGTGTACACGCTACTCTCCGCAACGCGTTCGCGACCAGCGTCCTGAATTACATCATAGCGTCCCGCATGAAGCAGGGGCAGCAGGACATGTACTGTGCCAGCATCGCCGAGCGGGAGGACGTCATTGTGCGGTGGAATAACAACAAATATGACTTGAAGAACTTCCAGGCTATGAAATTGAAGGAACAGCGGGAGAAGAGCGACCGACCTCTGTCGCCGCCAGGGAAGACCGACAGCGGGCTGTCGCCTCCCGTGACAGGATGGGCACACACGAGACACATGTCTTTCGACGAGCGGAAGAGATTGCACGCCCGCAAGGAAGCGTGGAAGAAGGGGCACGTAGAGACCCTGGTCCCCGAGATGGAGGGAGACCTGCCGCCATCACCACGAACCAGCATGACGACCGACAGCGTGGCCGAAGACGAGGAGTTTGAGCGGGCCATCAAGGCCTCCATCAAGGAAACGTCTCGCGGAAACCCAGAGGACGACGCCAAGATTGAACAGATCCTCAGGGCTAGCATCAACCACCTCCGCAACAGCGGCCATCCGCTCCCGGACGCTCGCCCCCGCCCACCATCGCCCCGCCAATTGGACGAAAAGAACCCCGACATCTTCAAGAACTCGGAGCTGGAGATCACGGACGAAGAGTACCAGGACCTCATCGAGCAGGCGATCCAGCAGAGCATGGCCGCGCACGCCCAGGGAGGAGCCCAGCAGTCGCCGCAGCGCACCCCGCAGGGAGTCGACGACGAGGAAGAGTTCCGGCGGGCTCTCGAGGAGTCCAAGAACGCCGCGCCGCCGCCCGACTACGAAGACGACGAGGAGCTCAGGCGCGCGCTGGAAGCGTCCAAGATGCACCACGACGACGGCGCGGCGGACGATGACGAGGAGCTGCGGAGGGCGATTGCGGCGTCGGAGGCGGCGCACAAGGACCAGATGACCCGGGACCAGGCGGCGCGGACAGAGGAGGACATTGTGATGGAGTACGTCAAGAAGCAGAGCCTCGCGGAGGAAGAGTTCCGGCGGAACTCGGCGGCCAAGGGTAAGGCGCTGGATGAGTCGGACTCGGACGATGAGGAGCTGAAGAGGGCCATGGAGGAGAGTCTGCGGGGGAGCGGGGGCGGTCGGGCGGGGCAATCCAGTTTCTGAGAATGACTGTTTTTTTTCCTTTCTTTCTCTTCTTTCTTTTTGCCTTTTGTTGGGATGAAGAGATAGAAACGTATACTACGATACCAACGAGATAACGAAATAACGAGGACAATCTATTCACATGGTTGCTTTTCCATCATGGCGTTCTGGGATACCAATTGATGTAACCATGACAGGGCTGAACATGTAGACCTGTAGACCAGCAGAGAGAACCTAGGATATATTCCATCCAGTATTGTAGCCTCGCACGTCAACCCTTCCGCGGATAGGTCGGCGGCAGTTAAGGCGGACTGCACATGGCCCAGTTCCCATTCTTCCGCGTCGGTAGTCAGCACATCCGGGGATCGTGTGTAGGCGTGGCACTTTCCGTGTTGTGTTTCACGGTGTAAGTTGAGAGTTTGCGCATGTTATCAGCTGGAGTGAATCAGTGACGGAGAAAAAGATTCATCAGTTTGGTTGTGGTACCATGTATGTTTGCGCGGTCGAGGAAGTATTTATTCGTGGATGTCGTACTTCGTTTTCGCCGTCTGATGCGAGAAACATTTGCGATGTCGGTTTACTTTCTTGGTCTTGATTAATGAATGAGGAAGGATCACACTTCTTTATACGAGGAACTCCTTCGAAAATCTCATGTGAGCTACTTGGTCTTCCGTGAAACGTTGAGTTCAGCATGCTTAACTCCCGCCGAGTCGCGAAAGGAACCACAACCGCAATTCCGCCCTCGTTAGGAGACGCAAATCTCCGGTCTCCAAAATCTGCTTGCCGAATGTTTTCCGGACTTTAAACAAGACTATGGTCATGTTTGCGCGAAAGAATCACAGAATGGATCACAAAAAGCTAGTAGCTAATAGTCTTGTTTCTCTAGTCAGTCTTGGCTCCAAGAACTGGAATATCTGCGGCCTAGTATACACTTCTCGTACAAACCAACTCGTGGATCAAGTTCGATTATCATTCTCCTTAGCTATCCTCCATTGTCATATCCCGTAAGTAGTATTTTTGTTTGCCATATTAGCGAATGTGAGCAGCAACCCCAAGCCAATGAATGGTATTATGCCAACACCGTGCAGATGTAATGCAGGTGTAAAATCAATGCAACTTCTCTTTAAGGTAAATGACGGCTGCATATCCTGCGCAGCACCTCGTAGTCATCCCGTGAGAGCACCAAGGGCACTTCACCGTGGTCGAAATAATACCGCTGACGCCCAGATTGTGGTCCTCGACCATGCCATCGGGCTTTGCCATGCATTCGTAAACCTTGCTTGGAAGGTCGTGCAAGAACTTGCAACTGCAGCATTCCACCAGCATCTTTGCAACAGGCTCAACGTTGCCATCAGGAGGCACGATAGACGTCCGGGACGCGCGACTTGATCGCGGGGGAACCGGCATGGACTTGCGAGCCTGTTCCAAGTATGTCGATGGGTTCGAGGGCGCCTTGAGAGAGACGATGGACTTTCTTGCATCGGCTGACAGAGGCGACTGTGCTACCGTCTTGTTCGCCGGGCTAGAGGCCCGCTTGGCTGAGCGTGGCGGAGGAGGCGGCACCAAGGGCCGCGGAACAAGAGGCTGATGCTTCAGCTTCGGAAGGAAGCTCGTGTCGAGAGCCAAATCAGGGCTCGAGCGGCTCTTAGACAAGCTCGGGCGGCGCTGAATGGAACCTATCACTTGCTCCTCTATTGTCTGGGGCACATCCTCGAATTCCTTATGAGGAGACCTACGGTCAAGCTCCTGAGAGTTGGAAAGAGACACAGAGGTGGTTGGCGATCCCACTGCGGAAGCGTATTTCGAACCGTCCGTGAATCCGGGCGTTAGACAAACATCACTGTCAGACTCACAGTCAGCGACGCTCGCCTTCCTGCCAAACTTTTCGGACACGAGCGCTTCCAGCTCGGAAAGATGAGCCTCATGGTTTTGCACAGGGATTTGCGGAGGAAGACTGATTCTCGGGTTTGAGGCAATGGGCGAGGTCGTAGCCATGGCCGCCTTGTGAGAAAGTCTGTAGGATCTCTCGTCGTCGTCAACGACCACGGGCTCGTTGTCTACCCTGCGCATCTCTCCGTCT
The DNA here is from genome assembly GCA_014705045.1 of Colletotrichum theobromicola. Taxonomy (NCBI): domain Eukaryota; kingdom Fungi; phylum Ascomycota; class Sordariomycetes; order Glomerellales; family Glomerellaceae; genus Colletotrichum; species Colletotrichum theobromicola. Next base: position 97,025 of record JABGLZ010000956.1, on the reverse strand, counting down.
ACAGGAGGCAATCCTTTCTCAGATTGCGGCCTCGACGAGTCAGGTGTTGTAGCTGGCGATGGCGAAGACATGGGCTCCTCGAACGAAGACATTGAGGACCTGTCTGTCGGACGCGCAGAAGAATCTCTTGACGGCATGCTGGACTCGGCAGACTCGACAAAGGGAGGGCGAACAGGAGGAGCCGAGAGCGGCAGGTGATCCAGGCTTGGGCTTGAGTAGCGGGAGCTTGACGTCGAATCCGGTGTCAAAGTGGTATCACGTACGCCCCGAGCGAAGTAATTTGAGACAGGCGGCTTGGAGGCGCTAGGCGATACTCTGTGGAAAGCCGCTTTGGCAGCATCCTTGAAGCTTCTGATGGCCGCTCCAGGAGTTGGTGGCATCTTCTCTCGTGAGGAAGCCCTCTCGGGGGGCAAGGGGATCTCTGTTGAAGCAAGCCTTGACATGGGTGGCTGCTCTGAAAGCGACCGTTCGAATGAGCCCTGTCTAGGGCTGCCGTTGGCCGGAGGTGTATACGGAAGACGGAAAGTGATGAGAAAGTCTTCGCCCTGGCCATGGGGTCCGTTGGAAGAATCGAGATTGGTCAAAGATCCGTTGCGAGGAGGAAAATTTGATCCCATCGGACTACTCTCCGACGAAGATGAGTAGGAACGCCCCTGATGTGGCCGGTTGGACTGCGGCGGGTAGTGTGATCTGGCAGAGGATACCCTGACCTCATCCCTGTAGCCGGTGATTGAGCGGTCCCTACTTTGTTGGCGGTGCTGATGTACATAGCTCTCTCTTCTTCGACCTCGCTCTTGCTCGAAATCAACGCTCGGCTCGACTAGGGTGACTTCAGTTTCCTCGCTATCGGTGGCCACAGGTATTCTGTGCTGGGTTGATCTGTTCTTCCACTGCTGAAGCTTGCTGACATCTGGGACTGGTGGTGCCGAGGGAGATACCAATGGCTGATTCCATGATGGAACCTTCATCGCGTTTTGCTGTGGCTTGGGTCGAAGACTGCGATCATGCTCCATTCCCTCAAACATCGGTCCGTCAGAGGCAGATCGTGGGAGAGTTGGAGGATTGAAACCCCCAGCAACATGCACTCTCACCTCAGGGCCGAAAGATTGAGCTCTCTGATTCATCAAAGAGACTGGCGGGTTCGGCTTCCTAAGAGGCATCCCAGCCGCAGCCTGCCTCTCTTGATCAAGTTTCAACCCACCAATGAAGCTTGGCTCGTCGTTGGCCTGAGACTGCGGCTTCTGGCCGGTCAAAGCTGCCTTCAACTGCATAGCTACCGAATCTGATCTCTGCCTGGCGTGCTGCGGGCGCGGCGGCGGCGGTGCTGAGTAGAAAGCCTGGGTGCTGGCTGGTCTGAGTTGCTCGTCGGCCAGCATGATGGGGCTTGACATCGTTCGGGAGGCACTTGGAGGTCTCTGTGAAGGAGGGGTCTTGTGCAGCTTAGCCCCCAGCCTCTTGGTGATAGACTTGGCCTCCTTCTCGGCCAACTTGTCGGCCTGTTCCCTCTCTTTCCTGCGCATCTTGTCGTCGTTCTTCTTTTCCTTCTTCTTCTTCTGACCAAAAGCTTCCCAGCTGGGTGAGTGACAAATTGAGGAAGCGTCGTCTTCGTCTGGCTTATCTTCGTTGTCGACGCCCAAGAAGGTTACGGTTTTCTGTTTATGATCGCTGGACTCCCTTCCCTCTGTGCGACGGTCAATCTCGGGGATGTTGTTGGCCGGTGGTGGCACAGATATAGAAAGGGAAGGGACGGCCGTGGTTCTGCGCACAGCTTTCATGGCGGAAGGAAGAGGTTCGGGTGCTTTGGCGGGGAGCGTGTCCCTGCGGCGTGACTGCAAAGGAACAAGAGGCTTCACTGGCGGGGGAGGGTGTAGGGTGGGAAACGGCGACAGCTTTGGAGGAGCCTGGGGAGAACGACCATTAAGTTGTTGATTCAGAACCTGCTGAAACGCCATGTGGGATAGGTGAGCGGGCGTGGGCATGGAACGGTGCCCCTGAAGACGCTCGAGCTACGAGGTGAAGCGTGTTAGTGGAGAGGAGGCTATACTAGTCAAATTGGTGTGGATGCCATCGAGGCTGAAGCTGGCGGGCTAGGACGGGCTTGGCTCACCTTTTGGACATGCTCCAGTTCGAGCATCTTCTGAAGGCTGTCAGACCTGTCGCGTCGGGGCTTGCCCGGCTTGCGTTGAGCGGCAGCGGAGGACATTTTCGGGAGCAAATCGATTCGAGGCGGATTTGGAGACGGGGATATTGAGGGTGGAGTCGTGGCGTCAAAGGCGGGAAGGATACGCGGCTAGCGGTCGCAGAGTGAGGAAAGAGGTTAAGGCGATGCTAGCTGTGGCGTATCGATGTTGTCATATCCTCGTTGACGTTTGTTCTTGTTTGTTGAAAAGATTGGCGAGATCGGCGAGCGAGAATAAAGAAAAAAAACGGTAGAACGGCTCGACGGAAAGGTCGGAGGTTGCAGCGAGAGCTGGCGCGCGACGGTGAATGCGTGTTGAAGGTGACAGCGAAGGCGAGGCGTGCGCCCGGAAAAGACGGTGAATGAGCGAAGCGATGAGACGAACGAGAGTCGGCAAGAGCTAAGACGTAGGAGGATCGCTGGAGGGCAGGTCGAGGAGTGCAACGAAGTAACGTTGTCGTGAAACAGAAAAGCAGATGTCCAACGAGGGTGAGTTACAAGAAGGAAAGGCCAGCGGCAAGGTGATATTTGGGTCAAGTTAGGACAGGTCAGGTCAGGCCAGGGACCAGGAGGGAGAAGCAACAGCAAGAGCTCGGGGTCCAGGTTTGGATAAAGCAAGACCGGAATAAAAGAGAACGGCACGACAGGAGTCTAAAAGTGGTTCTCGAACGCGGGATGCAGGCAGTCAAAAGAAGGAACCCACAGATCGGGAAAGCAGCCCTGGTCAACGGAGAATCTGGAGCTTGTTTACCGGCAGAGACGACCCAACACCACAGACGGGACATGCATTGGGAGGGGCAGGAAAGGATGGACAGCACTCTCTGCACCGGGCCAACCTGGAAGTGATTGGGTCAAAGTCAAGCAGCCTTCTTCACGACAACTGCAGTCATATCATGGTCAGATCTCGTCAGGTCTCGCTCGTCTGCACGACAACCGGGAGGGCCATGGCCATCGAACGGGACACGGACTGGGGGAATCGGCAACGGTCACGGCCACGGACGCCGTGGGGGATACCCTAGATGGATGTACGGATGAGGATGAATAGATGGATGCCTACTCAACATGTTCAGCAAAGAAGGCCAGATGGTGGGAGGGGAGGGCATCAGCATGTGAGGTGGGTGGTTAGCATCAGCAGCAGATAGTAGGTAGGTGGCATAAGCACCGCGCAGTCGTCCAATGGAAGGACCCGTCCGGCATCCGGCCTAAGAGTGAGGGTGCTCAGAGGTCAGCGCATTGCAACTTGGGATGACGATCAGCCCTCACTGCCGTCTGAGATGAGGACCGGGTACAAGAACAGGTGCAGCAGGTACGGAAAGCGTAGTAGGCGAAGCAAGCACAGTTGCAGACGCAGGTCCAGTTGCGAGTGCAGGTTCAGCCGGACTGGGAGGAAGCGGGAGGCTAGGGCAGCCAAGCAATGTTCCATGAGAAGAAGAGAACAATGTACCTTTCCGTGCCATGTCATCGTGGATATACTAAGTATTGCCTGATACAAAGGAGACCCAACGGCGGCGTGCATGCAGCTCATCTGTTGGCGGGTTGGAGTGTGTTACACACGCGTCCCGTCATATGGACGAAGGCAGCCAGCCCCGGCGACTACGAGACACGCTCCGCCAGGGTTGGTTGACAAAGACTGAAAGATGGGGGATATCTCGCTGTGCTGTCGCGAGCCCAGATCACCCAACGGCTGATGTTGGCCTGCAATGTGGACTGTGAAGGCGGGATTGAGGATGCTTTCCACGGAGGGCACACATCACATTTTGCAAAGGTGTGATGCTTGATACGAACTTTTGGCGCGTTGGCTCGCTCCAGCTGGACCGGGGATCGCTGCAGGCGCCACTGAGGTGCCCCGCTGTTAGCGAGGGCCCGCCAGTTTCTCCTGGCCGATCAGCACCGGGACAGGGACTGGGTTAACACGGACGCTATTTTGAGCCTGGGAGGAAGGCGGAGAAGGCAGCATGGATTACCTAAGGTAACCAGCGCGCCTGCCAATCCACGGCTGGTTTTCACCTGTTTGCTGCAAAAAAAGGAAGCGACCATGGCCAAGCCCACGCTCGCCCGCTGTTTCCCCCACATGGCTCAGCGACAAAACAAGGCCTCCTCGCCTCCCGGCCGTTGCAGGGACCTAACCTACCTACCGGCTTCCACGGTGGCTTCTCACCTTATTTCCTCGCTTCACCTGAACTTGAAGCTGTGGACTGACAGAATGGCTGCGGAGCCCTCCACGCCATCAGACTTCAATCCACCCACCACCGTCACCTCCCACAATAGCCTTTCGTCACGGACATCTCCTCTGTTCTCCCGCGTCCTGGGGCCCCCGTTCCTCCTCCGTCCGACCTTCTTCCATGCTGACCTGAGCTGAGCTGCTCACAGCTGTCATTAAGGTTAGTAGTCTTCCAAGAGCTCACATAATGCCCATCCTGCAGCTAGACGCAAACCAATAGTCCCTGACAGCACACTTCGTATTGCGTCGTCCCATCAACTGACACTTGCATCCCAACCACTCACGGCGCCTCCCACACCTCCAACATCACCACCATCCTGCATGGAATCGTGGACGGGCTTCCCTGCTCTGCTTGGCCCAAGCTCGCCTTACTGCGCAGACTAGACGGCGAGCGAGCTACTGCTTGCCAGCTACCCAGCTACTGCCTGCCAATTGCCTACCACAAACCCTTCATCCGAAAGACGTGTGTGTGGCGGCGAAGATGCTGCAAGCCAACCGAAGAGACAGAAATAGACCCAACCAATTGCCCTCCGTCCCGACCACTCGGCATGCAAAACGGACAAACGACCCCATCTCTGGCTTTCGCATCCCCCCAAAGACTCATCCATCGGCGACCACCAGTTCTCCCCACAAAATCACCTGCCGGGCCACCCCTGGTTCGATCCGATCGAAATTTGGCTGTGGGCGACGTCCCTGGAGCTAGTCCTCTTCGGCTACCCGACCAAGCATCGCTTCATACCTCAAACCGAAGCTACCATACTCTGACGACAAAGCGCTCTGCCCGCACGAGCATCTCGTTTGCAGAACGCATCGAAACAACCTCTCGGAAGGTCCAGTGTAGTCTGCTCTGCCGCCATGGGCGATCCGCTGGGTGCTTTGGCAATCCCGTCCGACCACGCTGGTGGCTTGCAGAGCCGTTGACCAGTGACGACCGAATTTGAAATCACGTTCCTGGTTAACACCACTGACGGCTCGCCATCTTTCCACGATCTCCCGATTGACTGCAGTATTGAGTCCATCTCTTGGGCTTCTCAGGTTGACCAAGCAGTCAAAACACCACTTGCTACCTTACATTACCGATACCCTCTTCAGCTCACTACTGCAGACGTTGTACCGAACCCTTGGATATGGCACCCCCGTGGCTGGACCCCGAACTCCCAAGCCGATTCACTAACCATCTCAAAGAACCCCGAGACATGCTCCCTTTAGTTGCCACTCAGGGGAGCCAGAAGGAGCCTGGTCTGGGTGCCTGTAATACGGTGCCACCAGGAGGAGGGGGTAACTGAGGGCACTCGCGAAGGCTGGCGATAGCTTTGGAAACAGCTCTTCTGCCACAGCAGCGCAGAGCAGAGTTGAGATACTGCTACTTATTATATCAAGTTATTAATGTCAAGGTAAGGCAGAATAGGGAGACGCTAAGAGGACATGTTATGGGTTCTAGGAGGCAGCATCCAAATACCGATGCCAACTCCTAGATCTACAAATCGGGACATCAATTCGCCAACTAGGCTAACGAGGATCGGCACCATCCGTCATCCGCTCTTTCTCACGCATGTGCTTTTCTACAGACTCAGGCCCCGGGCTGAAATGCATGAAGAGCTCGTTGCCTTCGCCCCAGTTGATTAGCCCCGACGGCATCCCGCTTCCTTTGTCCTTGCGGAAGAACGCGTGCTTGTTGTGGCGTATCCACTGCTTAACTCGCAGCCTGGCCTCGTTGTCGACTTTGAGCTTTACTGCAATCCACTTGTCCTTGGGGCGATGATCGCTCGTTATCGAGGCATCTGGAGACGACGTTGCCTCCGCGGTCTTGAGGATCTCCTTGTCCACCCACATGTTGTACTTAGTCTGCTGGCAAGGCAGGGTAATTTTCAAAAACTCGAGGGCTGGTGAGACGGTGAGGTAGATGGCTCGCCGTGGATGGACCAGCGTCTTCATCAGAATTTCCATCCAGAACGCGTAAAGAATGGCAAAGTCGGTCTGGGAAAGATGGGTCGCCCCCTTGATGGTCATCATCCAGGTGAGTGCGTCTTGTTCCCTCGCCTCGTTGCAGACTTCGACGAGCCTGTCAAAGTTGTTCTGCCAATGCATAAAAGCTTCTGATCCGATCGACAGAAGCGGCTTCTTCACGCGGTGTCTAGCGTCCTCCCCCGCTCGGGGCGTGGCGGGACCCCAAGCGTCGAGGATGATGCCTTGACCTACCCAGCTGAGCGACTCCGTCCGCAGAATTTCGATTGTCGTTGCCCCGCCAAACGAATGGCCCATCACCGTCACGTTCTCGAGGAACATCCTCCCCTTCCAATCGTCCCAGTCGATCCCAGTGAGACCTTTGGCGCTCGATGCCACGTTCCCCTTCCTCCTCAGGTTCATGGACTCGACCTCGTGACCGCGACCTTCGTTGATGTATCTGAGTATGAAATAGGCTTCCTCTATTTCCGACATTCGCATTTCGATCTGTGCACTACGCAGCACCGTGTCGACTCCTCTGGCATTGTGCGGTGCTGTGTCCTGGGCGTTGTCCTTTGGGAAGAGGTAATCCACGCAGTAATGCTCACTGCTTCCCTTACCGCGCTTCCTGATCTTGTTGGCGGGCAACTGCTTGACGTTGGCCTGCGCAGACGAAGAATCGCTATCGGAGGTCTCTCGGTGCTCAGGGACGTTGACGATGGTTCTGGCTCCGCTCCCGTCCCGATGCTCCACGGCGACCACGATGAAGCCATAGCTCGCCAACTCTCCGCAGATGGCACTGTAGCACATTCTCGAGCCTCCCAGCCCGTGACTGAATATGATCACGGGGAACCTGGGCCTCGCCGACGTCTTGCACTCCTCGTTCCTGGCCGCCTCGCCCGCGGGCCCCTCGTCCGTCAGCATGTCCTCGGGCCAGTTCTCCGCCAACCTGGCGTTTCTAAGCGCCGGAAGCTTCGTGAACATGGTGGTCGCGGCGATGTACGCCATCACCGGCGCCTGTGGGACGCCCCCGAAGTTGGCATATCCCTTGCAGGTGAGCAGCCTCGGGCGCGGGAGCCAGCCCACTCGCGAAGGCTTCGGTTTCTTGGTCTTCTTCTCCACGCCGTTGCCATCTTTGGCTGTGTTGTTGTTATTGTTGCCATTGGCGGCGGCAGTGGTGGGCGTGCTAGCCTTGCGGCCGTGCCTGGACACCGGGTCGCCACCTTTGACCTTGGTCTTGAGGGCGCATGGGTAGAAGATGGCGAAGAGCACGGTGTCGAGCCTCAGGAGCGGGACGTTGTCGCGCCTGAGCTCGGAGAAGGTGCGCGGGCGGCGGGCCGGGGCTTCGATCTCTAGGAAGCCTACGCCGTAGGGTCCTGTGTAGTAGGGTAACGAGTGTAGGACGCGTTCGCGTATCGTCTTTTTTGGCGGGTGCTGCTTCTTGGCTGATTGGCGTCGTCGGTCGTCCTTTGGCGGAGGTTTCTTTTCAGACATTGCGAAACGATGTTGAATGCGAGGAGTAGAATGTGGCGGGTGTCGAGTTGGGGATACTGCTCCTGTCAATGGCCCTGCCTAGCTGCTGATCGACGATGAGGGTGTATCCGCCTGGTGGTCTCGCGAGGAACCTCAGGGTAAAAGAGCGAGAGCGGTCGTTTGAATATAGATGTCTGTTACCGGACCATGACTTTAGGAGTTCCCAAGCGCAAGGGAAGGGGGAAAAAAAGAAAAGGGAAATAAGACAACTAATCGGGCCCTAGGGAGGAGGAGGAGGAGGTCTAAACATTCCGCGAGTGTTTTTGCTGCCAACGCAGAACAGAAAAGAGTTTAGGTTTCAAATTCTCGAGGGAAGCGCCACGAGCCGTCCCATTCTTCATTGCCCCCTTTCCGTTTCTCGCTCGGTCGTCGTTGTCGGTGACCCATTGTATTTGGAAGGCAGGTAGCCACGTCCGTCGCATAGGAAGAAACAGTCCGTAGACGGGAGAGGGCAATCAATGGCTGCTCCGACGAGTCCGGGTTATTTGTGCACTGACGTCATGCAGGAACGAAGTTGCGTATGTACTGACCTGACGTTGCAGGTTATGGCCGGGGTTGTTTCTTTCTCGTTTAGCCAGCGCCGCGCCCCCGGACGGTGTTTCCGCGCGTCGGTAGCGTACCTTGCATGCAGCGGCAGGGCTGTGGGAATAGCAAGGGGGGGAGCAAATTGGAGTTGTCCCTTCCCATCTTTTTTTCTTTCTCGCGACGAGGTCTTATCTCCGTGGAGAAGCAGGACGGATTTGACATGTGAGACGCCAGGGGGCACAGATACAGATGGAAACCGTTGTGTTGGTTCGTTTTCTTGCTGTTGTGAATTACGCTCACCTTCGTAGGGCAAGGAAAGGTTTCACTCAGCAAGACAGTCTTCAGGAGGGAGACAGACACAAGACCGTGCGCAGTTCGGGGACGGGCATAGGAAACGGCAGTAAAAAGCAAAACAGAAGAGCTCAATTCGTCCTGCTGTCGCATGTAACATTGGTATCTGTACGTTTGAGTGTGAAGGTGTGTTGAGACACAAAAAAACAGCAGTTTGCTGTCATCCTTTTTTTTTTCTTTCCTTACCCTCCCCATACTCCAACCCAAACCCGCCCCGTCTATCCGAATACTCCTCACCCAATTGGCATCGTCCGAGCCTCCAGAAACTCCTCGTGTTCGTGTGCCCCCGAATCCGGCACCGTGTTGTTCGCTGCGGGACCTTTTGTAATACGGACGCGCGATTACGTCGTTCATCTCATTGTAGAGAAAGGCCGTCGTTCAATCCGGGGCGTCGGGAGCGAGGTTCGGGTATCGAGTCGCGTGCCCTCGCCCAACGACGTCGCTGCTCTCCTCCCCCCCCGATGTGTCGTGTGCCACTTACCCTGTAGCAGGCGCAAGATTTGGCATCTCGGTGTCGAATGTGGAAAAGCCGGCGCGACGCTTGGTTGGTGTAGATTGGACGTCCCGACCGGAAAGGGGGGAACCGTCGGTCCCTCGGTGGAGTCGGATGACGCCAAGCGCTGCGTTTCTTAAGTCGATTAAAAATGGGGCCACGCCCGGCGGCCGGTCCGAATTGCTGGTCCCGCCCATCCCAATCGTCGGGTAAAAGAACTCGTCGAAATCAGAAGGTATCCACCATGCCTGGCTTAGGTACCTTAGCCTCAGTTCTGGTTGTAGCGGTTGTTGTCTAGAACGCTGTCGAACTGCCACAGTTCGGGCTGGTACTCCATTGGCAGCCGCCAGTCCGCCATGTCCATGAAGCCATTGAAGAACTGGGGCTCAGGCTGCGGAGTCATGGTCATGTCGACGAAACCCTGCTGCTGCTGCTGCTGCTGTTGCTGGTCCGACATGGACAAACTCGTCATGGAGCCCAACATGCCGTCCGCGCCCCCGTTGAGGCTGCCGCTGCGGACGGAGGCGGCCGCCGTGGTACCCGTCATCGGGGTGTCCGGCGGGAACCCCGCGACGACGGACTGGCGCTGCATGCCGGTCCCGGGGGACGTGCCGCGGAGGGACCCGGGCGGGGCCTGCAGGGCCGACGTCTGGGGCCGGGCGACGGGGAGCATGTGCGGGGGCAGGGTGGGGGTGTTTGCGAGCACGGAGGCGGCGACGTCGGCGATCACGTTGATGATCTGGTACGAGATGACCTTCTGGTGGTCCGGGTCGAATTTTTCGAAAAAGGTGAGGACGGTGCGGATGAGGTCGAGGTCGCGGCGGGCGCGCGGGGACGTCTTGTTCTGGAGGATGTTGACGAAGAGGATGTCGACGGACCAGGCGACTTGGTAGAGGAGATATCTTTGTAGGTAGTTGTTAGTTATTGTGGAAAACCGGGGTAGCAGAGAAGGACACTCACGGGGTGTAGGGGTGTTCGATCTGATGGTAGTTTAGCAGGGAGATGGCCGCTCGGGACGCGCTGACACAGAGCGCCAGCGACGGCCCGATGTCGCCTTGTTCGAGGCCTTCTTGGTCCTCGAGGGCCGGGAGGCGGAAGGCGGCCGAGTGGATCGCGACGACGAGCTGGAAGTACGTAAAGTGCAGCGTCGTCAGACAAACCATGCGGGCAAAGTCCCCGTCCAGGAGGGCCTCGACGCGCTCCGGGTGGATCATTTCCGGGATGCTCTCCCTCCACTCCTGCAGCTCCGCGTCGAGGCGGCGGATCTCGGACTCGAGCTCCGCGGGCGGCACGTTGCTGCGCGAGTACAGCGCCGCCGAGATGCGTCCCTGGATCTGGGCGAGGCGGACCTGCTGCAGGAAGAAGTTGAGCGTGACGTCGTTGGGGTAGTAGTACATGGCGTAGCCGTCCGCGGGGTGCTCCTCGGGCAGGTCGAGGAGGAAGTCGTCGTGGATGAGCGGGGGCTTGCCGAGACGTAGCATGAGGTCGTGGTCGAGGATGTAGGCCTGCCAGAAGAGGCGGCGGCGGTGGAGGCGTTCCACCGGGTTGAGGTTTGACGCGTCGGAAAAGTTGAGGTCTGGCTCTGGCCGGTGGTAGCCGGACATCAAGAGGAGCTGGACCGTGAGGCCGAGGAGGGTCAGGGCGATGTGGTTGTCGGACATGAAGCTGTAGTAGAGAATCTTTGGTGCGGTCAGTCAGCACAGGTGAAAAAAGGGGGCAGGGCGAAGAGGTCGGGAAAGAGGCTTACTATTGACAACAGCGATCCTATTGTAAGCGGCGACGGCGTACGCAGGACGACATTTGGGATCATGCCGAGAGCGTTGTGGATGTACTTCTCGTAGTCTTCCTTGTTGCGCATGCGGTTCCTCTTGCGAAGAGTGTGGGCGATGATGGAGTTGACGGCCATCCGCCAGCCCGGGTCTGCGATGGGCTGGCCTTGGAAGTAGGCGCGTAACGCTGCTCGCACCTCATGCTCTTGGAAGAGGCGGATGCCGGCGTTCATCGTCACCATGTAGTCTGTGATGTGCCGTCAGTCAGTGTCATGCTCGCGACAGAGCCGCTCATGAGGCTCTCATACCGTTAACGCAGTCCATGATGACATGGTTGGGAGGCAGCGGGTGGTTCAGCTCCTCGTGCTCCAGCCACGGCTCCGGCCTGAGACGCTCAAAGATGGGATGCAGGCCGTTCAGCGCGTTGCCGAACCGTGAGTCTCCGATGAGAAGCTCAATCTGCGCCAGGCCTTGTGGTGAGAGCAGCGAGCAGGCACCTGAAAGGTCAGCCACGTTAGCCTTCGTCTTCCTCTTGATCGTCATGGTTGCCCAGATTCTCAGCGAGCAAAGCAGACAGACTCTGGACCTTTGGTAGCCGGGACAGGACAGGACAGGTCCGAATCTGCTCTGCGAAATTTCCCAAAGGGGGTTTAGGTATTCTTACCTGCCGCAGCGACCACCTGCTCACTTGGCGCGCCCACATAGTACGGCCTCGCCCCCGTCGACGAGCTGGCGGACGGCGGCGACGGGTACGTGTCAGGGTTCCCGGACGACGGGCTTGCGCTGCTGGCCTTCCGTCTCGACAGGGGGGAGTGGGAGGCCGAGACCGAAGCCGACGCCGCCCCTGCGGAGGACGTGTTTGCCGCGTTCGTCGCCACCGCCGCCGCCGGTGGTGTTTGCTGCGTCGTCAGAGGTGAGACGCTTGATGTTGCTACTGCTGCTGCTACTGCTGCCGGCGGCGGCGGCTGCGGCACTACTGGTGCCGACGCTGAAGCTGAGGACGATGATGCTCCGCCTGTCTCGTTGGACTGTGGCGACCCCTGGTGGTTCGTGGTCTGGAGCTCCTCCACCAGCTTCTCCATCTGCGCCAGCCTTGTGACGACATCCTCATAGAGCCTTTTGGTGGTATGATAATATTAGCAAAGTTCCATGTCCGATACGATCGGCGGTAACGGCCCCGCCCGCCGCGCTGGGTTGAAGGGCGGCAGGCAGGCCGGGCGGGATGGTAAGGTAAGGCCAAGGATCGTCACGAATAAGGGTAAGGGGTATTAGAGTGAAGGAGATGGGGAGGTGGAGGGGGGGCCAGCAAACTCACGGTCTTTGACGCCGTCCTGAAGAGCGTCGTCCTTCGGGCCAGGTACATTCCAAGCCATACCTGACGCAGTTGGAACATATTGGCGTCTTGTGGTCGCATCGAATCTGTAAAATGCCGTGCCGGATCACCGGTCCGCCGTCAGCCAAGATGTTCGTTCGAAAAGTCGTTATCCTCCGTCCCCCGTTTTCTGCCCTGCTCCCCATCTCCCCTCACTCAATCTGCCTTTTTTGCCCATCACACCTAGACGCAGGTTCCTGACCCAGCTACCCGGTAATGGTTCACGGGATCGCTCGCGTGTGTGGCCTGTCCCCCAAACCCACCACGGGCGACAACTGCCGCGTTCCCCTGATGGGCCGGCTCCTCTGGCTTCGCCCATTCACAAGGCCGGACGGGCCGGACGGGCAAGGCGGCCACGCGATCCATGGGTACGGGGAGGGGGTGGAAGAGGACGATCTCATCAACATACCTTGCGGCGCCGACATGGAGTGCAAGCCAACGGACGCGGCCTCGGAAGTGCGTCGGACCCGCGGTTGGCCGCTTGTCCGTCTGGCGGTGACTGCTGAGCTTCGGGGCTCTGCTCCATAACTTTTTTCTTTTTTTTTTCTTCTCTCTTTTGGTTTCGTCCTCCAGCGAGATCCCTCGGTTTCGCTTTTTTGCGGTTCGCCGCTCTTGGCACAAATAAAACCGGACTTGTTCGGCGTGCGGTCTGTCTAAGTGATTGATTTTCGACCTGCAACTCTTTTTCTCTCTTGCTTTTTCCAAAGCTGTTGGAGCCGAGAACGAAAGGACGAAACCAAATATCCGTGGCCTGTGGTCCCCCTCCTTTTTTCCCCTCTTTTTTTTTGCCCTCACTGTCCTCGCGCGCGGGCAAGTTGGAGACCGTACCAGGTTATGAAGAAAGGGTAAGGGAGAAAGATGGAAAAGACCAGCTGAGCGTCTCTGCTGCTTGCGTCAAGCAGACAGGGCGACGGACGGTGTTTGGGCTTGGGGGGAGCTTAGGGTGCAGTGTGGTGGGTGGTTGGGTTTGGGGGGGCCAGAAAAGCATGTGTCATGGAGGGGTGAGTGCCAGCGCCGCGGGGAGAAAGACCCCTACTAACCGTTCGTTAATCCCTCTCTTTCTGTTGCTGTCTCTCTCTCTCTGTGCTGGCTGGCTGGTTGGCTGGTTCTCTCTCCTCACCGGTTTTCTTCGTCGGTGTCTCTCGTTGGTTTCGGCGTTTGCTTCCGTAGGTGAGGTAGCGTCGAATCCTTCGACTGATCGTCGCCCACCTCCTTCTCCTTGCGTCTGTCCTGTCGCCTTTTCGCCCAACTCGGTCGCTTTTCTCTTCTCTCCTTTCTCCTTCGTTCGCTGGCTTTCTCACTCTCACTCACTCTCTTTCTCCTCTCACACTCTCTCTCTTGCTGTCTTGGCCCTTCTCGCAAATTGGACAGCCAGGCTCGTCTGGACGCGGAGATTTTCAGATGTCCGTCCGAGTGCGCGGATGGGCGCATACGCGGTTTATACCCCAAGGGATGCAGTGCGTCCCCCGACGCAACCTGATGCTGGTCCTGTGTTTTAGGGGTGAAGTCTAAATGCCCAACTCTAATCTGTTCGGGCAAAGCGTCCGGGGAGTGGGGACCGTCTCCCCGACCTGCTCGCCCGCAGATTAGGCCGAGCAATTTCGTATTATCCGCATCCTCGTCCCTACAACTGCGCAGTCTGGCGCACTTTTTGGGCGGTGGCATGCCCGCCGATGGTTCGCCGAATCCGCCGACCAATTTATATAAGTGCCCATCCCGGGCCCCTGTACCGTCAGAGCTGGCCTCTGCACCTCGGCCTCATCTTCTTTTCTCTTCCTCATCCCAGGAGATGACGAACAGCGCGAACTCTCAGCGAGTTCACGCTGCCCAGCGACAAGATTGTGCAGAAGGGGACAAAAGGACCTGAAGGCGTGCAACTCTAAAAAATCCCTTAGCTTCCACCCCACTGTCATCTCCCACCGAGTCAGTCGCCGATTTCGCTAACGAACCTGCGGCCGCGGGCCAGCACTGCACCCACCACTGCAGCAGCCGTAGCTTACAAACCGATGCTACGCTGCCTACCTCAGGTTGGACGGGGATGTTTCGCGTCAGCATTCTTCGTCAACGACAACGACGAACTGCAGAATTTGCTAAATGCGACTTCAAAGTCTATCGCTTACACTTCCCACAGATGGAATGATACCGATAGGCTGGTACGCCGGACCTTGCCCGATCATCCGGACCCCCCTTCCGCGAAGAGACAGTCCCCTTTCCATGGTCCTGGGATATATCATGACTTGAGATGAAGGTGTCTGTCTCGATTTCGATCACCCTCCGAGGTCGCATCTTGCACCAGCACTAATGCAGGGCCGTTTTACCCACAACCACCGCACGCAATGAGCACGTTGCGACTTGTTCACTTGGAATGCCTGGAGATGGCGCAACTCTAAACAGAGGAGATCATGGCCACCCAGAGATTTCACAACGGCAATACCGTTAGTCAAAGTCTAAGACACGCTTGCTCTCAGCAACCGAAAGAGGCAATCTTAAGACACATCCAGCAAGGTATACTCTTTAGGGTATAGAGGCTGTGCAGCGACGACAGGCGGGCGACGACGCGACTGACTTGCAATACAAGTGTATGAGTGAGCAGATAATATCAGAGCATGTTAAGCAATTACCCGCTACGCTCCAAGTTATGGCTGGCGGCTGAAGTCTAGACCGACAGCTATGTCATCGTCTCTGTCTCCAGTCTGGTAGGCTCTATGGCCTGCCTAGGCCAAAGATGCTTGAACGACGTCCCAAAAATCCATGTTTTTCCAGGAACCAACTTGGGACGTAACGGCTCGTAGCTATGAAGGCCAAGACCTGTCAAAAGCTGTTTCACGTACTTGGCTGGAACACTATCCAATTGACGACCAGCGTAAAGCAAGAGACATAGCTTTGGAAAGGATAACCCGGTGTCAAACCTAGACCAGGCCAATCATTGCAACGTCACAGGAGTTACTCGCGAAAGTTTAGCTAGCTGGTATTTCCATTACACCGCCGTTAATGCAATGTCGAACCTGAACTCCGTGATCGCAACTACGTATGTTCACTAATCAGTTAGACAGACCCCATTCTAAAAAGCCATCTCCGAGGAACACAAGCTGAGCACGTCTCGTATTTCAGCCTCCATTGAGTTTCAATCAACGTTGCACCCTTCCCTGTCCGTTCCCGTTGTCATCTTCGTCGTCCACGTTGTCGTCTTCGTCGTCCTCATCGTCGTCCCTTTGTGCATCTCCTTGGATCAGTCCCAGCTCAACAAACTCCTGACGCCGCCTTTTCAACCTCGCGTGCCCCTCCGTTGCATATAGAGCTGAAATCTCTCGCTTCGGAATACATGCACCATCTCTACAGACAGAAGCTTCGGGGTGAATAAGGAGGTTGAAAGACAGACAGGAAAGTTGAGTGTCAATTTGTTCCGATGGATGCGTTCCTGCAATGGCTCGGTTCCATGATTTGTTTTTGTACTCGACGAGGGTCTGCGCTTGGAAATCTAGGGCCCGTTCCAGAATAGCCGGGAAGATTTTCTCTCCGTTGGTGGAGACAAGTTCTTTTTCGACTTCTATCTTTTCACTGAATGTGTCTTAAGGGTCAGCCATGAAACTCAGGTGAACGCTTCGAACAATCATTCATAGAAAGGAGAACGTACGCCAGTGACGAGTTGTATCTTGCTTGGGTGGCATCGACATACTCCCCAAGGCTCATAGAGCCCAACAATACGTTGGCAATCATGTCATCCATGTTCTGGACGTCTTGGCGTGTCTTGATTGCAAGGTGCTCCATCTCATTCGTAGAGAATCGATGCAGCTTGCACCTGCCCTTGGGCGGCTGAAAGTCTGGGAGTAGCACTTGATTGGCAGTACCAGTGATCTGGACAGCAGCAGTGACTTGGCCAGGCTCAGTGAATCGGATAGGAACAGTGGCTTGGACAGGACCAGTGGTTTGCACAGTGACGAACGTAACAGTCTTCAGCCGAGGCAAAAAGTGGTGCAGTACCTCTCGTATGAAGACTTCGAGGATGTGCCTAGTCGGTACTCGCAATGCCAAATGCTCCAAATTTGGAAAGCTGCTGCCTATGTAAGTCAGCTCCGACACCTCCTGTAGAGCGTCTATGTCATCGATATTGTGTACTAAAGCCATCGCCTCTACTTCGGAGTCGATATTAGTTGGGATGTGGTTGACACCGGAAACGTGTGCGTTCAGCAGCGTATCAAGGTCATTTCGGAAAGGTCGAAAGGGCGTGTCGCACCCAGCGAAGTCGGAGTAACGGAACTGGACACCACTGATTTTGGAGTTGAAGACGAAGTATCGGGTTTCGCGACACACGTGTACTAAGGCTGGAAAAGCAGTATCAACCACTAAGGTAAGAAGAAACGACGTGGCAAATATTGAGGGCTTCTGGAGGATGCAGACTTCGGGGACGTCATCAGGAAGCGAAAACTTCCAGACAATGGCTCGAATCTCCGGTGGGAGGACTGATAGCTGCCCTGTCGCCATGCTGAGCCGTTGGGGATTAGCTTTGGTGTGATAATCGACAAGATTGATGTCCGCAAAGTATGAGAATGGTTGAAGGTGAAAGGAGGGATGTCAGGTCTGCCGTTTTGGAGGCAAGTAATTATCTAGCAGTTGGCTGAGGGGAGGTAGCAAGACGAGGGAAAGAGCGAACAGGGAAATACTGCAGGCGCTTGCCGTACAAGGCAGGACCCTCGAGTCGTGCCTTCCTGAGAGTAGGTACCTCAACGTGAAGGGCCCTTTGCCTTTCCTCACCATGGCCATCCTCATGTCCCTCAATCTCCTCAGCACCCTCAAGACTATGGGATTCAAAGTCGACCAAGCCTGTCCGTGCGAAGATCAATCCAACGCGTGACCGGACGACGGCGACAGGGACCGACGACGGGAACCGAAGACGGACGACAATGGCGAACGGGCGTTGTCACGAGGGCTCCGGTGGCCCGTTCGGTTCCACAACGTGCGGCCGGCGCCGTCACTGTTCCGCCAGTCTATTTAGCTGGGGCCTGGGCTCGACTTCATGCAGTGATGATGTTCAGAGGCTTTATCTACTAGCAGGAACGTAAAGGGTTCTTTTACTGTTTTATTTTACTAGTAGAAGCTATACAGGAAAGTGCCTGTATAGTCTTCCCCAAAGGTACCTGCAAACTAGGTGAATTTATTGAACTCTTCTTGCCGGGGTAGGGCGGATGTGCCCGATGAGGACATCACTGCAACCAAGTTATGGATGCGCTCCATCAACCCGGCGGCCCTGTCGCTCAACGAGCGGATGTTCTTGAACAACATGGAGGTGAGCAGTTTTCATTTGAGCTCTATTACCAGACTGCTTCTCGGCAGCCATGCCCCGACCGGCGTGGAGGACACCAGGGACGACAACGACGACAAGGACGATGACAATAGCAATGATGAGGACGACACCAGGGACGAAAACGACGACGACGACACTAGGAACGACGACAACGATGATGTACTACTAAATCTCTCGAATTGCCTGCGGATGACTTTACGTGATCATCACAGTAGTGTTGTGAAATGTCATCATTCACTAATAAAATGTGTATGTGTTATTACGACTGATAATAGACTAGATCATAGGCAAGTGCCGAGGGGTATCAGGTCATGAAATTAACGCCAAATTCCATCCTCTCCCCACTGAGTGATCGAGAGAAGTAGTCTCTTGTGCACACCCATTTACTTGCGCCTGGAGGGGCTGTTGGCACGACTGTTGGCCCTACTTGCGGAGGGAGTGCCCCTGGGAGTGCCACGGGGGGTGACTCTGCTCTCGCCGAAGAATCTCGAGTTCTGACTCCTCTGGCGGACGTACGGGGGACGGTCGGGAGCGTTGTCGCCAGTGTTTGCAGTGTTCGTATCTGCGCCACCCTCGACATGGCTTAGGCGACGATCACCAGCCTCATCCTTTGCTCCAGCCAATTTCATAGCAAAAGGCGAACGCGCACGCAAAGTAGGTCCCTTCCAGTAGATGACGAAGACGGCGGCGACCAGCACAAAGGCGATGCAGAAGAGAATCGTGCAGGCGTATTCGAGATTCTTCCCGCTAGCTGGATTAATATTGAGGAAATAGGGGCTCGCTACCATGGTAAGCACTCCAGCCAGGAAGTCTCTTGCGAATCCATTGCCGCCGGTGGCTGACGCGGAGTAGGGTCCGTAGGCGCAGATCATGTAGTCGATGGTGGCCATGTAGATGGCGTAGTTAGCAATACCCACAATGGCGGCGAAAACCATGGAGCCGACCCAATGAATGGGCGGGCCCTGGATAGTCCATGCGAAACCGATCAGACCGATGGGAAGACACGGCGCGGTGTACAGAAGGAACCAAAGCCGAGATTCGTACTGAGCGCGGTCGTCTTGGGGCTTGGCCTTGCGCTCCTTGATGTTCCGCTTGATGGCAGGGATGAAGGCCAGCCAGGCGATGATGTATCCAATACCGATGGGAATGAAGGCCAGGCCAATGTCGACGGTGGTGAAGTTCCACTGCTTGTAAACCAGAGCAAATGACTGGATGAACATGAAGATGAGGGCATCGGAGAAGCCGGAGAGCAGCGACAGGACCAGAACGATAGGCTCGGTGACGAACATCTTAAAAGGGCGAACCCAGGTCGAGATGACTTCCTTCATGGAGAAGCGGTCGGCGAAGGGGACAAGCTCGTCAGGGCCCCAGATGTTGGGGTGGCCGGCCGCCCTGCGCTTCTTGGCGATGCGGTTCATCAGGATGGTGCTGCGGGTCTCGGGAACAGTAACGGCGTGAATCAGCTGGACGGCAACGCCGAAGATGAGCTGTACCCAGATGGACCATCTCCAGTTGAGGTACTCCTCTGTGAAGCCGCCGACGATGGGGCCGAGGACGGAACCGAAGACGGAAGAGAAGACGACGTATGCGACAGCGTACTGCTGCTTATCGGATTCGAACAGGTCGGCAATCATTCCCAATGTAACGGAGCCACCTGCAGATGAAAGACCGCCGAGGGCGCGACCGACCAAGATGGTAGCGAAGTTGGGGGCCAGGGCGACCGGGATCTGCCAGATGTTGACGAACAAGAGGGAGAGCTGGAGCACCGGCCACCGACCGAATTCCTCAGACCAAGGCGCCCACAGTTCGCAACCGAAGGCGTACAAAACCAAGAAGATCATGGCACCGCAGCGGGCAGCCTGAGCGCTGACGCCGAATTCGTCCTGGATACCGGGTATGGCGTTGGAATAGAGAGAAGTATTGAAGTTCATGGACACCTGAACCCAGAAGATGACGGTCAGGATGGACCACTTCTTCCACTTGGGAAACGAGTAGCCGAGCTCGTCGTAGCAGTCATCCTCGGTGATTTCGTACTTGTCGTTGGTGCCGAGTCTATCGAGCTTGGTGCCATTGCCGTTGAATGGGTGCTCGCCATGGGTGGCGCCGGGCGTGTTGTCGACTTCTTTCTTGGAAGCATCCTCGCTGGAGGTGTTGCCGTTCGCGGAGCTCTCCTCACGCGACTCGAGCTTCTCGTTGGCCATGTCGAGGTCCGCCTGGTTGATAACCTGAGGCGGCTCGTCGACGAAGCGCGCGTTAGACATATTGGGCCGGTCTCATGCACGGATGAGAGTATCAATTGCTTTGATAGCGTCTCCTTTCTTTCAAGGAGATTGAGAGGTGAAGAAGGAAGGAAGGTACGAATTCCTCCAAACACGATGGTTTCCTCATGTAATATAGTAGTACAACTGACCTTGGGAGGTGCCTGGTAGGCCAACCTTGGGAGGCGGAGGACATATAAGGCCTAACCGTCCATACGTAAGGCTCAGTCCGCAGAAACAGATCTTCGGACGGAGGCCGAGGAACAAGCTGCGCGTCTGGCCGCATTCTCCAGGTGGTCGAGCCATGTCCCCCATTCTCCCATTCCCCCAGTCCCCAGAGCGCAGACACCCACCCGTGACATCACCGGCAGAGGACGGTGGCGCGAAACAGGCAACCTCTAGCGCAGCACGTCCCACTTTGAGATGCAGCGCGGGTTGAGGTAAAGCAACTAGTGCCGTTCGTCTTGGCCCAAACGTTCGACTGGCCGCCCATCTGTCTGGGAATAAAATCGGGACAGCATGGTTCCACAGCCGGTGGATGCGAGGAGCAAGTCCGGAGGAGGGTCAGAGCGATTGCGGAGAGTGAGACACACGCGCTCGCTCTAGTGCGTGGTCGTTCGCTCTGTCTTGCGTTGCTGTCATTCCATCGTTGACGTTGACAGCCGCAAAAAAGCGTTGGCCGGATATGAAATGTGTGGTGGATGGATGGTAGTGTAGTGGGAGTGGTAGTGTCTCTCGCCCTGTCGCGGCTTTGCCAAGTTGCGGCAGAGCGGCAGCCAGCTTGGCAAAGCGGCCTGCAAAGCTTGTTTCCAGGAGGGAGTAGGTAGTGAGTAGGAAGGCGGCTCTAGTGGCGGCTTAGCAGTCCGCCGTACCTGGCACCGCTTCCGGAGCATTCTATTGGTCGCGACAGGGAGGTGGGTCCTTGACCGTTCCCTGAACGAGGGCGATGACGAGCCATGGCCGTAAACTGTTTGTCTTGCTTATTCCCACCTCCCGCCTGCCCGCTAAGGTTACAAACACCAAAAGGTCCTGCAGTCTCCATATTCTTTTTTTTTCATCAATCAGTCAGTCGGACTGCCGAACTGGGCAAGGCGGCATGCGGAGCGCAAACGGCTCTGACTTATGACGTCCTACGTCCGGGGAGTCCGAACTACTGTGGTGAGTGTGCCGTAATTGTTTCTCTCCATCACATCCCCAGCTTCTCTCCGCAACAAGAATCTCTCTTTGACGGTAGCTAACATTCTGACAGCGTACTATTTGAGATTTTCTAGCAATCATATGCACAAGCATTCATCTGTAAGAAACAATCACTCCGGGTGTACTGCGGACATCGAGGTCGTTCATTAGCCAGCCACACCCGTAGCCGCAGCCGCAGCCCTCCATTCAACGCCCCCCCTCGTCCCATCTAGAACCTGGAAAGCCAAGCCCATCCAGCCGCATCACCGCAGAGGTTGGCCATCCGATTCCTCCCTTGACGGCCCGACTGTCGATGAAACGAAAGCCGCACAGCACCGAAGCCTTCCCACCAGCTCATGAAGTCTACCGCCCTCCCTCTCCACTTTTTCGGAGCCTCCATCTGCAAGATCCTCACGTGAACACCGCACAGGAGCCTGCGACCACAATGGAGTGCTTTCTTCATCGGCGTTTACCCGTCGGTATCCCATCACTGTGGAGGTCTCGTACGATACCACCGTCTGTCGTTCAATCCAACGTTACTCGCCCCTCTGTTCAATCTCGAGATTGCGCAAGCCGCAAGATCAGATACCTGTGAAGACGACCAATGAAACGCTGAACTTCTCAACGTCGAGGTGAAGGATTATGTAATGACGTATCACCACACATCCACTCGTTCGTTTTCTCTACACCACACCTGGAGAACTCCACGTGCGGAGGTTGAACGTATTTCCCCCCTTCCTAATCCGTCCCCACGACCAATCACACGATCCATACCGCTTGCGCATCCCACGGGGAGGCAGAAAAAGGCAATCCGTGGCGTCGACAAAATAAAAGACAAATGCCGCCGTGATAACGCCGACGACGATTGTTCCCGGTCACGAGGAGGCGGTGAAAATTTCTTCCTAGTCAAACCAATGCGCTTTCCTGCATCTGCGATTCGCGAATCGTGATAACCATGGACGTTGGCCGAAGAGATCGCCACGGGACCCGTTATGCCAAGGGTCGATGTTCGGAGCTTGACCTCTCATAGCCCCTAGTCGATCACCGACGGCAGGCCGATCAGCGCCGCGTTGCGATGAGGCATGCAAGCACGATAATTTCATGGCAAGCATTCAATAGTCATTCCGAAAAGAAGGACAGCCAAACTTCGGTTTTGGATATCGTGTTGTCTACGCTACGGACTCGACTCCGACCATTACGAACAGTCTCTCAGCCCGCCGGAAGATATTCAAGCCGCAGACTTGTAGATAACATGAACCGTAGGCCGCCACATAGCCAGAGCCCTCCAGTGCTTCTGGAGCTCCATGTCCCTTTCATCACTACGCTCACTCGTCACAGCATCGTGAAAGGCCCGCTGCACAACTTCTTCCAGCGAGGGTCCTACATCGCGCTTGTCGTCAAACGAGTCCATGAGATTGTAGAGGAGCGCCGTGTGCAGCATCCGAAACCCGTTGATCACCTTCTCTAGATTCTCCGGTGCCGGCACGTCCAAGTCCTCGTACAACTCGACTCGCACCGCCCCCGCCGCGGGATCCACGGAGACCTGGAAAGCGCCCGCCCAGAATTCCACAAAGCCGAAGTGGGGTTTAAACACCCGTCGGCGCGGACCCGCACCTGCGTCCGCGCCGGCGGCCAGCAGACGTTTCGGCACAGGCACCCCCCAGATGGGCACTTCATAACGGGTCTGGAAATCCACGAGGTAGGGATTGTCGGTCCAGGCCCATCGGATCGCGAACATGAAAGTCCAAGACATGGACAGGTCCTCTGGGACTCGATGAGCTTCTCTCATCTTGCGGATGAGGGGTTTCTTCCGGCGTATGAGTACGTTGTCGAGATGAACGTCTATCTCTACTCGCCTTGAATGATGTGTCACTCCAGGGGTCGTAACGCTAGGGAGGTAATTCAGGAGATTTGGGAGGGTTCGGTCACGAGGCGGGCTTTGGAACCAAGCCTCGTTGCCGTAGATGATTTCGGGACCACGGTCATCACCGTCAGTGGCAGGTAGTCTCGATAAGCTCATGGCTGTAGGAATTGAGACCCAGTTAGTAAAGTTGAAAGCACCAGTAGGAGAACTGTAACTTACACACAGCAGGATGTAAAGCCCGCACAATGCGCCAAGGGAGAAACTCCAACCACTCGTCAGGGTACAGGCCAGCATGGAAGCTCTCTTGCTCTAGCTCGGCAGCAAAAAGAACGTCCAGCAGTATCTTCTTCGAATCCTTTGACATGTGAAGCAGGTCATGAAAGAGAAAAGAGAGTGCATCGCCTCGACCAAGGGGGACTTTGCTGGGCCATTCGTCGCACTGTGAGTCGCAGAATCTTTCCATACGACGGCGAACCCAAACATGCCGCCGGTTCCAATGATCAAGGAGGTAGATAAGTATGATAGTGATGAGAAGAGAGACGGCGATGGTGAGGATCAAGGCCTTGGACGTCGAGCCCTGGGATGCCGCTGGCTGGTCCGGCCCGAGACGTGAGTCGTGCATAGTCAGGTCTTGGATGGGATCCTGTTGTTACTGTTGAGTTGTGGATTTGTGCAAAGGAAGCGGTATCCTGGGTTTCTGGTGGAGGCATGATGGCAGTGGGAAATCAGGGGGAAAGATATACAGAATTTGGAACCCAGGCACTCAGATTCTTCTGTCGTTGAGAAGACTCCATTTCACTGGAATTTCCTTCTCAAAGCTTCTTCAATCGGCTTATTCGTTCGAGAATGGCTGACATGAAGTTGCTAGTCTCAGCTGTCTTTCAACAAAATACACATCCTATGGCAACGGGACAAGGGACCCGCATCTCCAACTCAGACACTTACTCGACAACGCATAGAGTCCGTGTCTACAGGCTGATGGCGCCTTCGAGAGAATTGTCGATGGTAAGAACGAAGCCTGTACAATCATGTGGTATTCTCCACGAAAATGACAAGGATCGTCAATGCTGCATAAGGTAGGACATGGGTAATATACTACCTAACAGCACAGATAATAACCTCTCAATAGTTTCACATTTCTAAAGCGCATTCCTGAGTTCTGCGTCAACATACTCCCTATTTCCAGATTTTCAAAAACGACTACCAATGATAGATTGCCTGAAAACCTCTCATAGCATGGGACTTCTGCTGTTTGGGTACATACATATTTGTAGGTAGCTAAAGAGACGGGGTACTACATTAGCCGTTCTGTTCTTTCTTATCCAATTACATGTACTGTCATCCACCCTGTGATAGTCTTGTTGTTGTTACAATACACTGGCTGGTGCCTAGAGGAGTTTTTAGACGGTTTTAGACATTCATCTCAGGCATATCAAAGGAGATTGGGTGTAACTTCAGATCTTGTGCGACTTACGGTGCGAAATGACGTGTCTTATGTCAAATGTTTCCCGCTGTTTGCACGGTTCAGAGCAGAAATTACGCGGTATCCACTAGCAAGCCTCACCAGTTCTTTGTTTGATACCCCCAAACGACAAACAGAAGGCCCCTAGAAAACATTACAAATTCTGGATGGTAGGCATACCAATGCTCAGCATTAAATACAAATTGAGTGTCGGAACTGTCATACTGTGCAGATTTTCAAAGCAACGTGTCTATCGGAAGGCCTCGAAACTTTCAAACTGTACGTCACGGGGTCGCCTGTGAAGTCACTCTGGTCCGCCGAGGACCGTGAGTGCCATTGGTACGGAAGCAAGCAGTCAGTATGAATATCTGTGATATTCGCTGATAAAATGTTGATTGAAGGAAACAGACATGCCGCTCAGTGCATCACTTGGAGCAAGAAGTCCGACTGGCAGCCCGCCCCCTGAACCAGAAACGCAAGTGTCAGATCAGCAAGAACACGGAGATGTGGTTGCCGCGAGGAGGACGAACTGGAAGGAAGCCTTTATGTTCTTCTACTGGGACATGGAGCGTTGTCGCTCCGACGAAGATATGAAAGCCATCAACGCACAGGTCCGACAAGCACTGCTCGCAAGTTACAAGTCTTCAAACATCGCTGCCCTCCCAAGTTCATGGGATTACATCTTGCACTTTCTCCTGCGATTCTTACGGCGCCTGACCGGTACTGAATTCTCTGGCCCTTCTCTCACGGTCTGGTCTTTCCGTTGGCTAATCCACTTACTACAGGATCAAACGTTTCTTCGAATCCCGACAACGAGTACAGATGGGTTAATGATCCGAGAACGTCCAACCAGTCTATGAAGCCTTTCGTTGATTGGATTAGCCTCCAACGGTCCTTTTCACCCCCCGAAGAAGCTGGCCGCAGTATCCTGTACCATCTGGAGACTGTCGCCTATGGGCCGCTGGAGTCGCGCATGTATACGACTACCGATAAGACCTGGTACGGCAACCCGTATCTCGTCGACTTCGAGAACACACACAACCTCCAGGGACCATGGAGAGTGCCCTTGACGGCTGAATTTGAGTTGGAAATTGAAGAGATGGACGGTATCGATGACTTCTTTCGAAAATCCAAAGAGCGAACGTTGGGAACAGCCTCTATTGATTTCGACTTCACTTTCGCAACGAAGCAAGGATACGCTGCTCTGGTGACCAATCCCGAGGTTCCCATCAACCGCTGCACTCTCAACTTGTGCAAGCTGCTTTACACATACCTGCTACACTTGGTGCTAGCAATGCGAAGTAGCAGTCCTGGGGCGAGACTTGACCTCCCTCTAAAGTCCCTACTCGACAACAGGGAGATTGCTGATGACACGATGGCGGTAAATCATGCGCTGTGGCAGGCCGTCGTTGCATTTGATCATCCCGTTGAGATGCAAAATGCGTTGGCCCAGTCGGCAACACTTCAGCCTCACACAGGCCACCCAATGCGACCTGACACGAAGCTGTCAGCCAAAGCAGAAGGCAAAAGACCGGTGTACCTTCCACCACAGACTCAATCATCTTCAGTTCTACGGCCATCTTCGCAGCGTCAGGCAATCCCGTCGACTCAATTGTCACTTACTCAGCTGTACCCAAGTCCAGCACAATCAAGTCAACCATCCCCACCGACGGAAATGTCTTCAAAAGCAAAAGGAAAAAGACTGATGCAGATCCCGTCACCAGCAGGTGAAGGTCCGACGCTGGATGATATGCTGAAACGTTTTATATCACAGCACCCAGAGAAGGCTGCAACGCCCCCGCCACCCAAGAAGCCCTGAACGGGCACAGGAACCCATGAAAGCTTGAACGAAACAACAGCTGAAGGCATTGAGACGCCGACATCTGCAGCGAGCTCTGGCTTTGGGACAAGCTACGCATCAAGTACATGTAGCCGATCTTCCCAGGATATACGACAAGTTTCTCCACAAGAGACTAGGAAGCTTGCTCCTGTGAGAGCGTCTGGGTCTTCGAAGTCCTTGGAACCAGTGGACAATGAGGGAAATGGATTGAGAAGAAGACAACCGCAACGGCAGGCTTCGCAGAAAACTACCTACAATGAGGAATTGCCAGCCAATTATGAAGCCACCCTTAGACGGAGGATGAGCTTCTCGTCTGATGATTCGGAATACAGCCCACCTGCGTATGCGTCTGGCGATTTAACATGAGATTATTGAATTGATCAATGCAGTTTTGTGGGTGCATTCCATCATGGGTTGGTCAAGTCTACTTTTGGAGTTTGGTGATTTGGTGAACGGGGGAAAGCAACGCAGATGAAAGACTTGAACCCAGCATGTTCCATTCCAAAGTCTGTTGTTATCGTCAAATTGGATAGCAATATAATGAGCACATCATGTGGTTCAAGTTCGAAGAAGCTTTAAGGCTTGCAGCTCAAAAAAGACCTGAATTGGGATGAATAACCAAGTCTACATCGAACGCATTGTCAAGGTATGAGGTCCAAAAGCTGTCGTAAAACAGGTGGGAGTTTGTTTGAGTGATGTCATAAGGGTCGAAGTCCCGAGTTTGTGAGCCGTCGTTGATCGTTGAGGTCGTGTCCTGGTGTCCGCCAGAGGCACACTGGGTGTCATTGATAGTCTCGCGGAGGGATTGATCGCCTGGGCTGGTGGGGTGCTGCAAACAACGTAAGTAACTGCTGTATTCTTTTAGATAGGTACTCACAATGCTTGAGGAGACTCTGACAATGGCACCGCCAGAAGGTACTGAATCCTGGCCAGTCAATCTGGTCATCAGACTGACGAATGATTTTGAGATCCAAATTCTCACGGGCCAGGATTTCGACAGTTCACCCAATGCCAAGAGACATTGACGTGACTTGTTCTCCGCTAGCTGTCGGCGAATAGAGTCCTTGCGACAGATTTTTATGGTGTGCATGGACAGGGCGCCGAATAAAGCCGGCACTCTGTAGCGGAATAAGCATGAGAGAATCCTACCGAGGGACCGAAATACTTACAGATGAATTTGCGCATGTTTGATAGTGTCAGCAGAAAGTTGGTCTTCTGCATTGCGAGTGATGGCGTCTGCTGCCATACGTGCTCGCAAGTCCCGTTCCTTCTCTTCCTGGGAGTCTATCTCGATAGACTTCGGCCGAAACAGAAGTATTTGACAGTATCTGTGTACGGTATGAGAAAACATGTACAAGTGGATGCTTCAGGGGCTTACTCACTGGTAGTTGAAATGTAGCATGCTGGCCCAAAAAGGGGAACCGAGAGTACCGTCAAGAGGCGACATACGAAGGTTTTCTGGCAGTTTGATCTCCCATTGCAATAGCCTCTCTTTTAGGGTTTGCGTCTCGAATTGCTCTGTCATGGGGCGGCCAGGACTAAACTCCGAAATGAGTACATCGCCAACTGAATCGAAGCGTCAGCATGAATACAAATCGTGTCTGACAGTGAGGCCACTCACGTACTGCCGCCAACCTCGTCATCTCAAGGACATAAAAGACATGGTATTGTTGTTGAGCGGGAACAAGTCTTTGGTCGTAGTCCAGATCAAAATTGAAGTCAACCTCAGCCAGAGGCTCGACGTCACAATCCTCATCACGGATGCGACACGGCCGACCGAACGCAGCAGAGAGATGCCGTTCGCGAGTCTGAGTTTATTAGCATAGAATCATATTACAACGGAAGGTGAGACAATTGGCGACTTACGTAAATCGCCCACCATATTCTCTTCCTGAGAGACTTCATCTGAGGGCTGAAGGTGGACTGCGACATCCTAGCACGGAGTTAGCAGACGTCTAAAAGTAGGGGCGGGTAGCTCACGAGCGATGCATGCCCATGGACTGCGCAAAGGTCGTTGCACAGCTAACCCAATGACAATGGTCTTTCTGCTCGTCATACCCAGCCCACCAAAAACCGATTAGAAGCAAGCAGGCCACAACGTTCATTCGGTCGGGGTCGTAATCGGCGTCGTACAATGCCTTGGCGCGGCGATAATGTGTTTTTCTAGCCGTGACTCTGTCGTCGAAGCCTCCTGCTTGGACGAGGTCATCACTGCCGACCATGAAGCCCAGGAAGAAGATGGTCTGCAACACAAGCGGAGAAGCCTGGCCTTGGAGGTACAAACGCGTGAACTTTTGTCGGTCAAAGACGGGGAAGGCAACGTGTATGATGTCGAAGAAGAGGCGAACTAGTTGATCTGCTACTTCAGAAGGTGGCATCACAAGAGCTTCCTGCAAAGACATCGGATGTTCCGGTACTTTTGGGCCAAAATTGGGTGTCGCTTGGTCGACAATGGATGCGGGAATGGGGTAGTGTACTCTCACGGGCTCTGTCGAACCATCCTTGGGCCGGTGAACGACCTCGACGATGTATGATAGACTGGATTTGTCCACAGAATGATCTGAGTGGGAGTTGAGTTGTGATTGTTGTTGTAGCGCTGAAACCCTGGTTCCTCGTGCATCGCGAGAACCGAATGGCGAAGGAACTTGGTCGGCATTTTGCAGCGTTCCCTGACGGGGTGTAGCAGGATCCCCGTCAACTTCCTCAACGGATGGGAAATGATCAAAAGTCTCGTTTGTGTTGGATGTAGCGTCTGACCGTTCTGCATGCGGCGATGCAGAGACGGACTCTCTTGCCCCTTGAGGGATCGGGTGAGCTCGTCTCTTACGAACATATCTAACTCATCGTAAGACAGCGCAACGAGACAAGCAGCAATCATAACCTACTTGCCCCTTTTGGACTCAATAAGTTCGCAAGGTATTTGCCGCGTACGGCACTGCCAGCATGGCTGTCCTTGATCGGCGTCACACTTGACCCGCCTGGCATTGCAGGCCTTGCAGGCGACCCTAACGCGATTGACAACGGGACGACTCGGGCTCACTGAAGCTGAGTTGTCTGGTGTTCTGTGAGTACCGTCGGACATCGTAACTCTGAACAAGATGCAAGAAGGCGAGGTATTTTGCAGGCCCCAGGACAAAAATAAGCCGGTGTCTTGGTTAGAGACCGAAGAGGGTCTGGGTGCGGAGTAAGGGCGCCCACCGTAAGAAGCCGAGGCCTCTTGAGCAGGCGCCACGTGACAACAGGCCGATCTCGAATTCCGAAGTACCATCACTCAGTGAAAAAAGACGGAATATGCGTCTTTGAATTCTAAGTCTAACGTCTATCGATGTTCTAGAGTCTCAGTTCAGCAATAGCTCTGGCAAGCCGCCTCAATCCTTCTTCAAGTGCTTCTTTCCCCAGGCTGAAGGTCACCCTAAACCAGCCAAACTCCTCTGGCATGTAAACACTGCCAGGTGCAATCATGACACCGTGTCTAGCGCATAATTCTGTAATTTCAAGCTCGCGCTGCTGATGAGCTACTAAAATTTCAGATAGCTTTTCATCTGATGTCGATGGGTTGAATAGGTGACGTAGATCAACCCATATGAAGAGCCCAGCATTCCTGGAAGTATGTTAGCACACCTCCCATTCAACTGATAAAGTGCTGGTAAACGTGCGTACATTTCGAAGTAGTTGATTTTGTGGTCTTGAAAGAAGGAGGTGGCTGCACGGTAGTTCTCCACCATGAGCTCTGTCTTCTTCTCCATGAAGGATTCCATCCACATTTCATCATTCATCATGGATGCCCACACATCCTGAAGAACATGCGGTGACCAAGAAAACATGCTAACACTGTCGTATTAGCCTGGGCCGAATGGTTGAATCGCGTGCACGAGTGGACCGACCTGATGCTCGACATCGCGCCTAGCATAGCCTCATTCTTGGTGTAAACCATGCCCAACCGCAGGCCATTGGCGCAAAAGTCCTTACTGGCGCCGTAAAGGACGTGCAGTAAGTTAGAATCAAGGATGTCGCAGAGGTCGAGTGAAAGGACGGAAACAAATGAAGTCTGCCCTGAAATCGCTGGATTCGGGAAGACGGATTTGGCGTAAATCTCGTCGGAAATGAAGTGTAGCCGATTTCGACCACAGAAAGAAGCAAACTCCCGTAAAGTTTCTGCAGAATAGCATCTACCTAATGGATTGTGTGGGCTTCGAAAAAAATGTAAGTATGCTTTGAAAATGTCACCGACTTCCCCGAGACGTGGTGAATAACTTACTTGGAG
This sequence comes from Colletotrichum theobromicola, assembly GCA_014705045.1. Taxonomy (NCBI): domain Eukaryota; kingdom Fungi; phylum Ascomycota; class Sordariomycetes; order Glomerellales; family Glomerellaceae; genus Colletotrichum; species Colletotrichum theobromicola. The sequence goes on along the minus strand of JABGLZ010000956.1, from coordinate 66,472 downwards.
ATCAGCAACGCGCGAACGTTCACACCTTCCCCACGAGCTTTGTTCAGAGCTGCTTCGAGGGCAAGTCTGTTCACTTCAGGGCGGAAAACATCTTCAAGGTTCGAAAACCCTTCTATGCCCTGATAAGAGACGCCGATGACTCGTGTATTGCTTCGATTTAGAAGATCAAAGCTGAAGCCGTTGTAGAATGGCTGCGGAACCAATATGCCCTCACCTTCGTCACAAATCGACCAAGCCACTGCATCTAGGCCACTGGCCAGGCCAGGAGTTATGAAGAGATCACTGGCTGTGACTGCATCTTGAGGATGGAATTCCTTGTTCATGAACGTAGCAAGAGCGCGACGGAGGCGCAGCGATCCCCGTGGTCCTGTGCTGTAAGTCAAGTGATCCAACGGCAGCACGCTAATCTGTCCTCGCGATGGTCAACAAGATTTCTTCAAGCCAACCAGCAAATTGCTCTCACCGTTTCCTTGATGAACTGTGCAACTTCCTGGTGCATTAGGCTGTTCTCAGCCAGGCGCAAAATGACTCTATACCCATTAGCTCGGCCAGATCAAGGTACTCTGAGATGCTACCTACGTCCCATCAGGATTGCTCGGTGACCATGGATTGGCCATGGACTTCTCCCGCGGACCCCATATGTCGCGATGAGCGAAATTGTAAGCGCCTCTTTGGGATACATGACACCGTGAGATTGCCCATTGGACGCGAGCGTCTTGGGTGACGTGGTCCATGCTTCGTCGGTCTCTGCGAGAACAAAATACGGTATGGGTCTCGACAACCAAACTTGCGTCGAACGTGAGCGTAAAGATGAAGCTTGAGTGATTCGGTGCCTTTGAATGACAGTTCTTGCGAAGTTCTTCATTGCCAGTAGAGCTTGCGATTCATACGGATCCGACCTCGGCGACTTTCTAACAAGCCAGACTTGTGGACTCCCAAGTCACCTCGGGTTCTCAATAAGTGGGACCTCGTGACGTATCACTCAGGACTAGTGTCACCTAGATCCCATTCTTAATAGTAGGAAATCGACCTGCATCGGTATTTTCTTCTCCTCTTGTCGAAAAACTTATTTTTACTTCTGCCGTTGAGTCGGTTAATGCCGAACATTCTGTGAAATCGAAACATAATTCTCTCCACGACGACTCCCAGATGCCTTCAACTAGGTTATAGTCACGGAACCATGGGGGTTGAGGGCAACGAAGGGGGCGAAAAGCTTCATACGCAACCATACAACCAAAACAAACCAGAGTTACCGGAAACATCAAACCATGACACAGAATCAGTCAGGAGGATAGATCCGAGTTCTTTTGTGGTGTCTTTTGACGGTGATGGCGACCCTTGGTGCCCGCACAGCATGCCCCTATTTCGCAAATGGCTTGTCGTCATCATTGTCTGCTTAGGAACAGTCTGTGTGTAAGCGCATCAAGACATGTAAACAGAAATATGGTTCCAACTGCTGACATAAAATTCAAGCACCTGCACAAGCTCGATTTATACGGCCACCTACACACAGATGAACCCAGAATTCGGAGTGTCATCTTTGGTAGCAACCCTGGGCCTATCTTCTTTCGTCTTGGGAATCGGTTTCGGGCCGGCAGTCATCAGCCCGTTGAGCGAATCTTACGGAAGAAGACCAATCTATCTTACAACATGGCTTCTGTTCATCATATCAACAATTCCGTCAGCCGTCGCCAGAAACATCGAGACGATTGTCGTTACACGATTCTTTAGCGGCTTTTTCGGCGGAACTTTTCTCTCGGTTGCCGGGGGGAGCTGTGGTGACATGTTCCCTCCCCACAAGATCCAAACGCCGATGGCTCTTGTATCTTTGGCCCCCTTTGCAGGCCCTTGCACCGGTCCCCTTCTCGGGGGGTTCATCAACTACTATCTTAACTTCAGATGGACGTACTACATAATGATCATCTGGGCTACAGTCATTCTGATCATGATATTTGCCTTTGCCCCGGAAACCCACCACTCAGTCTTGCTGCGAGCAAAGGCGGAAAAGCTCCGAACGGAGACTGGAGACGACCGTTACCACGTGTCGACCGAACATTCACTGCCGGCTTCGAAGACAAGAGCTGTAGCAACATCGATTGTCCGCCCATGTCAGTTCCTTGTCTTCGAGCCGATGTGTCTCTGCTTGAACACCTACTCAGCCATCCTGCTCGGGATTCTGTACTTGTTCTTTCTCGCCTTCCCCATGGTATTCCGGAATCAGTACGACTTGAATCTCTGGCAGGGCGGGTTGACATTCTTGGGCATCATCATTGGAATGTGTTTGGCAGCCACCACGACCCAGATCTGGTCTAGAATAAGAGGTTCCTTGCTGGAAAGCCATGGGACTAATGAGCCTGAGTTCAGACTACCACCAGCGATGGCTGGCGCGTTACTCATACCAATCGGCCTTTTTTGGTATGGGTGGACAGCACGGCCAGGCATACACTGGATAGTCCCGATCATCGGGTCATCTGTATTCGGTTGCGGGTTTGTGCTCCGATCATCAGCAATCGCACGAGCTGACAATTAGGCCTTCGCAGGACCGTTCTCGAATTTACTGGAATTTTCACTTTCCTCGTAAGTGGAAGATTTGTCAAAACCGTTTTCATTCGCTGAACAAGTTTTCAAGGTTGATGCCTACAAGCAGTATGCGGCGTCTGCGATGGCCTCGAATGGTCTCGTAAGGTGTACGGTCGCAGGTACGTACAGACATTTAGTTGCGCATATCAATCCTAACCAAAGCAGTCAAGTACAAACGCTGACTGCTCTTGAACACAGCTGCATTCCCTCTTTTTGGCGTTCAGATGTACGAGAAGCTGGGTTACGAGTGGGCAACCAGTCTTCTTGCCTTCTTGACCGTCGCCATGATGCCCTTTCCCTGGTTGTTCTTCAAATATGGCAAGAAACTCCGGGAACGAAGCAGGTTTGCCGTTCGCACCAAGTAGAAGATGCCAGAATTAGAGATTTGACGACAAGTGGAAGTTATAGTGTTTGGATACTTGTAGAAAGAGCTCATTCAGTCAATCTAGGATGGTTACTTTGTCGCTATGTTGAGCTACAGGCTGTCACCTGTCGCCAGAACTCCTTGTGAACTGGGGAGCTCTTTTGAAATGAGCCAACATCTACCTGATCAAATTACACCCTTGAAAGCCTTATTCATAACAGCCAACGCAGAAAGGGTTGGAAGAGTGTAACACAAGTAAACCTAAATTGATTGTTTTCACTAATATGTAGACGCTCTTTTAAGCAACCTCAGCCTGATGCTTAAATGGTGTCTATGTCTCACTATATCTTTCACAATCCTTCTACGAGTTTCTTCCCTGCTTTCGTTCAACAGAAGTGTCTACTTAAGGTGACCATATCCATCTCAAGATCGACTTTGGCCTTTCCCAGCAACCACTTAACTGACACATACGCCCCGCAGACAACATGATCGACGCTGAGAAAATCGACTGGAAGGAGGCTTTCTGGTGGTTCTTCTGGGATGTCTGTGCTAACGACGAAGATGAATCCTATGAACCCGGAACCTACAACGACTTTGTATCTGAGATTATCAGCCGGGAGCGACTTCCAATAAACACCATCAATCATCCGAAATCTTGGGATCATCTGCTGTGGCACATCATGCGGGCTACGGTCTATGACAGAGGCAGGTAGCGCAGCGAAAGCTTGATGCGATAACACTGTCGACTAACTGACTTTTCTTTTAGGTCTCGGTTCCGAATTGTCCGAGGCAGCAAGATTTGTCTGGCTCGAACATCCGCCCTCACCGAAGCGGAGACCTTTCGTGAACTGGATGGACTTTCAGGACACTAGAGCTTGGGACTTGAGAAGCTTCGAGATGGAGCCTGAGCCTAACTCTTCGTGGGTTCTAGGATACCTTGAGAGCCGTGTCTATGGCCGATTGTCGACCGAAAATGGGCTGAGAACAACGATGGCGGAAGCCTGGTCTCGAAATCCCCATCTTGTCAACTTTCAGACCACCTGCAATCTTCCCTTACCCTGGGCTGTTCCTCTGCAGAAAATACCAGAGGAGAAAACTTACCAGATACTCTCAACTTGGCCCTTGAAGGTCGTGTTCGACAATAGCCTTGGCATCGCTCATCTCATCTCAACCGGCAACGGGAAGTTGGACCGCAACGCCGTCAACGAAGCGCGATACTACTTCACCGGCATGCTGCGTTGGGCTCGCGACGTCAGTGTCTCAGGACGGATGTGTAGCATCAGACCGTACATGCAAGGTGGACAAGATGCACTTAATCTTGCTGCAGGCCAGCAGGTCGCTCTATCAAAAGCACTATGGAAGGCTTTAAAGGAACTCAAAGATTTAGGGCACGATAAAATTGCCCCGAAGCCGATTGCGGCTACTGACTCGGTGAACCGTCTGTTACCTTCACCGGCAAGTGCGAAGAGGAGTGCGTCAACACTTGGTACGTTCAGAACGAAGGTGAAGAAGCAGAAAAAGGTGTCATATTTTTGCGATTCGGAGGGAGATTCAGACTAAACTCAACAAACTGGGGAAGGATATTTTGTATCGTACGCGTCAAAGTTGATCCTTCAGGTCTGGACCAATACCTAGTGAATCAACGAACCTTAGGCGTGACAGAAGTGTCCAAGAGCGTGATAGGATCGAGACTAAAGTCCTGAAGAGCCCTCCACCAATCCTCCATTATCATCAGATGCCATCCAGGGCTGTCCAGCGCATGGTACCCCCGTTCTTTCTCGTTCAGTAGCCTGCCCATCAGAGACGAAAGATCACGTTTTGGAAGTCTCGCGTCAATTGCCCATCGAAGCATAACCGTATGGAGTAGCTTGAAAAGGCCGAGCAAGCAGGCTTCGAAAGGGGCTTGATGATACAGCTCCAATCTGACTGAACCCTTGGAGTGAGCCGAAAGTTCGAAATCGACTGAAATACGGCAGATAGTTGGTCCTTCCAGTGTGTTGCAGATTACTTTCAGATCATGGACAAACCACGAAAGCTGGCGTGGACCCTTCACAGGGGAGCAAACAGGGACGCTCCAGGGCTGGATGCCGTGCTTTAGCTCAAAAGCTTTGAGGTGCAGATTGCCGGACCAGAATTCCGATGCAGTGAGTTTGGGAGAGTTGATACCTTGTAGCTCATGAACGGACGTCATGTGCTCAAGAAGTTGCTCCATCGCTAGGGATGTGTCGCCGCATTCGTCCAGAGTCTGAGTGCATGCTTCAACGCCTACCCAATTCACAAAAGGCCGGCTTTTCCCCGGATAAGAAGAGCGTAGGTCGAACTGCAGCCAAGCAGGGAACTGGGCCGCATATGGATCGGAGCGTTGGGATCCTGTAAGCTTTGATTAATTGTGTATCTATTAGAATTCCAATGTTGGATGGAAATGCTTACCGAATTGGACGTGCAACTGACACATGAGATCGCAAAGAACTTCGGCCCAAGAGATCGATTCCAAGTCGGCACCCAACACCATCAGCGGTCGACTTTTCTGGAAAAACTCCAATACGAGCTTGTCAACAATCTTGATCTCCTCGGGTCGTTTCCGCTTGAGGTTCCAGTAGGAGAACAGAAAGTTCCCCACCCAATCGACCTTGTGCGGCTCCATGATGCTGAGGTTCAGCCCAGTCTTCTGCTTTGGGAATTGGAAAGGAAGTAGATGAGCTTTTCAAGCGATATGTGGGAAGCGACGGAGAAAGCAACCATGTAGCATCTGTAGCAGGGCCAGAGAGCTACGGAATTGGAGTGCGCAAAGCTTGCTTACCACTCCTATATGGCGCAGGAACAGGTCGAGAACATGCGAGGGGTTTGGGCCATGAAGTGTCCATAATAATAGCTGGGAGACAGAAGGCATAAGACAGCCTCACCGAATATGAGAGACTAATAAGAGCTGATACGTACACAAAAGGCAAAGTCGTTTGAGGTGTTCAGGTGTTTGTCTCAGTGTTGGCCTAATACCTCATTTCTCAATTGATTAAACGCACTGTTCTGGCGATAAAAAGAACTATCATATTCTGTCAATCAAAAGTACTAAGAGATTTTTACAGGTCACATGGTCCGGTGGCATAAGTAGACAATAATTTGACCCCCTCACATGTGGTCCCATATTTAAACATGCTCGTTAATATCTACCAATTGAGATGGTCTCAAAGTTCTAACGATCAGATGCGACATTTCAAGCGGTCTTCTTCACCATCAACAGGGCTCCGGACCATCCCGTTGTAACCGTCTCCTTGCCCTTTTCAACACCGGCCTCATGCAGCAGTGTCTCAATCTGCTTCCGCAGCATCTTGACCACGTCACGGTCCGTGCCGACCAAATCTGGGTGGGCTTCGCGCCAACGCGTCACAGGGCTCACCGTGATCATCATGTTTTCCACGTCGTCCATGTTCCAAGTCAGCTGGTGAAAGAACTCCGCGTCCTTGTCAACCAACCCATCCTTGTTCCATTCTTTGCGATAAAAGGTGCTCTGATCGAATGCTCGTATCGGATTCTCCACGGTCCAGGGCAGAGGCAGATCCTCATACAGGGTCTCGCCGATGTGGTTTCCTTGGACCATGTAAGGCACCAGGTGCTGGTTTCGGAACTCGTTTAGGACTCCCTGGATGTGCTCGTGGTTCGGCACCGAAGGATGGATGTACATGGAACTGCCACTCCAAATGGCGACGGTGCCACCGGGCTTGAGGACACGGGCTGCAGCGGCCCAGAAGCCGGGCATGTCGAACCAGTGGGCTGCAGTTGCGGCCGTGACGAGATCGACGCTGCTGTCCGCAACAGGTGGGGACAGATTTGATCCCAGCTCTTCGGCGGTAGATACGTCGAAGCGAACAGGCTCCGAGTTGCCAGACAATCCGCCAAAGGACCGGGCCGCGGCTATCATGCCCGCGGCGGGGTCAAGACCGATGACCCGTTTGAAGCGCGGGCCAAGGCCTCGGGCGACGGTGCCGGGGCCGGTGCCGATGTCAAGCAAGGTGTCGAGCTTGCCGCCGGTGGACTTGTGGTGGTCCACGATGATGTCGTAGAGACAGTCTTCGTAGACAGGGCGCCCCTTGGCGTAGACTTTGCCTTGCTCTGCGGTGTACTTGCGGAAGGTGTTCTCCCGGGGTACAGTCGTCGGAGCGGGTGCGGTGCGGATTTCGGCCATTGTGGGTTGGTGTATTAGTCGTATTAAGGTATGGGAAGGAAGATCTTGGGAGAAAGATGATTATTATTTCTTTTGGTTTTGATGCGTATGAAAGAGGTCCGATGATACGGGATGTCGTCAGCCAGTCTTTATATCCCAACGACTGCCATGTGCTTCTGCTGAAGTCAACTCAGATGAAAGGGAGGTCACTGCGTCTGCCATGATCATTGGCAAGAGACGACCAACACGGGCCCACCAATGGCCTTCCAAAGAAGGATGACCAAGCTAACCGGAGCGAATCAGAGCTTCTGCTGTGGCGTTTCCGCTAATCCCGATTCAGGCCAAGAGTGCGAGTCGGGACCAAAGGTCCCCGCCGATGCGCTGCCGGCCACCCGGATCCCGCCCGGCTCCCATGTCGGGCTGAATCCCCTGCATCTTTTAATCATGGGCTTACATTCTCACTCTAGACATCATCCATAACACGCGAGCGAAGGATTTCTCGTCAAAAAGTGAACGGAAGTTCCTCATAGTCCTTTGTTTCTTCTCACGAGTCTGTCTTCATTCTGTGGACTGATTGGGCGGGCTTCTAACCGGAAATTTCGCTTAAAACCCGAAATCCGTCGGCTTTATTGACTCCTGACTGAGCTTCGGGATTGACCAACCCCTTCTTGTTTCTTTCTTGCTACGCATCATGGTCTACTACGGTGCCCTCAGCAAAGGATGCCAGCGCTGTCGAAAACGCAAAGTGAAGGCATGTGTTATCTTAAGTCCGAGTATTTGGAGAGTAAGGTTTGGTTGGACTGACCAGGATAGTGCGACCAACGAAGACCGGGATGCCTCAAATGCGAGAAGGGCAAGACGCAGTGTCCCGGCTACCGGGATCTGACAGATGTTTTGTTCCGCGACGAACGTCAAAGAATCAAGAACAGATTCCATCAAAGTCCGGAGCCGGAGAGAGATGAATCCCTCCTTGACATCCAACTACACAATGTCTGCACAGGTACGGACGTAGGGATAACCGACTTCGTAAGGACGGCTATTTCTTCCGGCACATTATCCACGGGCGTGGATCAGACACTAGAAGAACGGGCAGCCAACTTTTTCTTCGCATACTACACGACCACGGGACCGCCCTTTGCCGATACATATCAGCAATGGCTGGCGCAGACGTACCTGGAAGACATCCCTGTCAATGTCGTCCGAGCAGCCGTCCAAGCTGTGGGAATGGCGGCGATATCCAACGTATACAATGCACCCGACGTGATAATTCAGGCCAAAGAACGATATTGCCAAGCCTTGAACGCTACCAACTTGGCATTGCGCGATCCGACTTTGGTCGCGGCTGACTCGACTCTCATGGCGATCCTTCTGCTGGGGCTCTTTGAGGCATGTTCCATCATGAAGTGAAGTGACGTTGATATCCAGGTTAGGTAGACTAACATCAAGGCAGACTGTCACTTTTGAGAACTGGAGAGATTACCAGACTTGGGCGACACACATTGAGGGAGCCACAGCACTGCTACAAGTTCGCGGCCAAGAGCAGTTCTCTCGAGAATTGGGTATACAACTTTACATGCAATTCAGAAATCAGATAGTAAGTTGAGTGGCATGTAATACATGACACTAGATCTGACTTTCATAGCTCCAAGCTTGTATTCAGCGAGGCGCCAGAGTCCCTGCAGCTTTGGTAGAGGTGACCACCGAATTCGAATCCAGCAGACTCGGGATGCGCTACGTGAATAATCGCCCAGGGTCGTTGGCTCTAATCGGTTTCCGAATCGTCAATCTCCGCGCAGATATCAAGAGCCAGCGAATCACGGACCCCGACGCAATCTGTAAGATCATCCTCGACATCAAAAGTGACTTGCAGGCCTGGGCAGCGTTGCAGACTCACAGGGCTTACTACGTGACTGAGGTCATCGAACCTCGCACCGGAGCGTATTTCAACGGAAAACGCCACGTCTACACCAGCGTCTGGGGAGCGCAGGTCTGGAACAATTGGAGGTCGCTGGGTATTCTGGCCAATGAGATACTCCTGAACTATGTGGACCAGCAGAACACGTATAACGAGTCTTTGAAGGAGACAATGCGGTTCGAAGCTTTTTCAGCAATTCGTGACCTATCGACAGATATTTGCATTTCCACTACTGATCTCTCCGGCTCACCGAGTAGGTAACATCTGCCAATAGAATACTGCCATGGACTGACACTCTTGTAGGAGCGTCGACGATGATTTGGCCGCTGTACATTGTCTCTCAGGAAGAGATGAATAGTGCCGCAGTGCGGTCTTGGGCTGCGGATCATCTGCATGGCATCAAAGTGTCCCTGGGAATCAAACAGGCTGCGGTGTTGGCCGATGCTGCATGTCCAAATTGGAGGGAGCCCGGGCTCATGTCGAGCATCAACATCGGGTCATGATGGACTTGTCACTAGTCCGGTTCGTATGCAGATATGGTTTTGTCTTGCGTGACATGTAATACACCAATCGATAATTCGTGCGACCACATGCCGTTCACTGGATGAACTGTTCTCATCTCAAGTCATTGGTCACATGTTCTATCCTGAGGATGCAGCATCACCTCCGCAAACATCGCTCCGTTCGGCTGCAGGGTCTGAAAGTTTGTGTGTGCCTTACCTATCTACAAACCTTCACCAGTCGGCGACGTGGCAAGTGGTAGAAAGTGGCGTGGGCCTACAACCGACCGAGACAAAGTTTGGAACAATTTCTTTAAGGGTCTTCATGCTGGTCTCATGGAGAGTATCCAATTGGATTTTTGGGTGATTCACTGCAGAGTAACGTAACGGTGGAAAATTAGCTGGCATTTCGACGTTCATCTTCCACCCGTTTCACATCACCCTGACGAGAACCCCGCACCTGTTTTCTGCCTATGATTTGCACCGCAATAGCAGTAGTTTGTATGATTAGACACTGCTCAATTGGCCGTGGAAAGCGGTATGAATGACTCGACGTTTCGGTGCACTCGGAGCTGTGACCCTGTCGCCCTGAAGCTTAAGCTCCTCGGTGTGATCAAGAACGGAAGTGTAAACATACTTCCCCATCTGGAGCTCCCGCATTGCGGCGCCTCCCATTTGGCCCGGATAGATTATAAAACTGAGTGACAGTAGCACCTCAGGTTCGCCAGAAACCGATTCTAGTTGGCGTCTCAGCGCAATTGATACTTACGTGCAATTTCCTCCCGAAATACCCCCTGAACGTTTTCGACGCCATGGTTTACACGATTGCGTGGACGCCAGCGGCACTTTTGCCGCTGGTCCTCAAGCTTGCCGCAGTCTTTGCTGGAGCGCTAGTATTGAAGGTTCTTTGGAAAGCGTTTACTATTCGAAGGAAATTCAGACAAGTGAGGGCGCAGGGTATCGTGAGTAGACACTCCGACCGTCCGGTCAATACGGGCTGACCTCAAATTTGTAGCCCATGCTGCCCCATTCTTGGATCACAGGCCACCTAAAAGTCATGATGGAGTTCCGGAAGGAGTACCCAGGAGACATCAACATTGGAAACTTTCACCCCTGGATCATCAACAACTACAAGAGATACTTTCCCGAAATGGACCACTGCCCGCCCGTCATCTACCTCGACCTGTGGCCTGTTCTCAAGGCGCCCATCGTGGCCGCGTACAAGAACACGGTTGCGGCGCAGTTCACTCAAACGAAGAATCTCGACAAGCATCAGATCTCCCTTGACTTCATGAACCCACTGACCAAGGGCAAGGACATTGCCACTCTGCAGGCCGACGAGTGGAAGAAGTGGAGAGGATGGTTCAATCCTGGATTTAGTTCGAGGAATGTGTCGATGATCGTCCCCGAACTGATTGAGGAGATCAAGGTTTTCGCCGACAACCTGAAGCAACGGGCTGGTCCGAATGGGTCTTGGGGTCCGATGTTCCAGTTCCGGAATATGACAACAGCCCTGACCTTCGACATCATCGTCCGAGCTGTCCTGTGAGAACTACTCATGACTTCAGCGGGAACATGATTTTGCTGACATGATCCAAAGGGACGAACGCCTGCAGGAGCAGAAAAACGCAACCCCAGGTCCGCTTAGAGTTGCTCTAGCAGACCAGCTCAGGCTGATGGGTATCCGGCAAGCCTTCAGCTTTGGCTACCTTTTCCCATGGCAGAACAGAGCCGTTGACCGCAACAACGAGATTGTTCACAATCAACTGTACCCTAGCATTGTTCACTCTCTTGAGTCAGGACTGAAGCCTGCCAAGAAGAAGACAGTGCTGAACCTGGCGTTGATGCATCTTGCAGAGGAGGCCGGCGGTCGCGCTATCAACCCAGCCACTGACCCTGACATGATGGAGACCATCATGGGCAACCTCAAGACCTTCCTCGTCGCCGGCCACGAGACAACAGCCAGCGCCCTGTGCTTCTTGTTCAAGGTCCTTCAAGACCATCCAGACTGCTTGGCCAAGGTTCGAGCGGAACATGACGAGGTCTTGGGTCTGGATCCTGATCAAGCAGCTGAGGTTCTCAGCCAATCACCACAACTTCTGAGTTCGCTGCGCTACACCCATGCCGTCATCAAAGAGACTCTTCGGATGTACCAGCTCGCATCGACGATGAGAGGCGGTGAACCCGGATTCTTCTTGACGGCAGAGGGCAGACAGTATCCTACCGAAGGGTTTCTGGTGTGGGATGGCGGTCCGGGTATGCAGCATGACCCCTCATTGTGGCCCGACGTGGACAAGTTCATCCCAGACCGCTACCTTGTGTCTGCGGAGGACCCGTTGCATCCTGTGAAGGATGCGTGGAGAGCCTTTGCAAGAGGTCCTCGAGACTGCATCGGACAGGAGATCGCTTGGGTTGAAATCAAGCTGGTTGCCGCTCTCATCATCCGCAAGTTCGATGTGGAGGAGGCGTGGGATGAATGGGATGCTGCTCGGTAAGTTTGCTCTTTTGTCTACGAATGTTCGGGATACAGACTCTGACACCTGTTTTCAATAGCGGCATCAAGGGACAGAAGGACATGGTGAAAGGAGAGCGATTGTACGTGGCTGGCGACGGAATCGGTCACCCCAAAGATGGCATGCCTGTTCATGTGCGGCTCAGACAGAAATAGACGCCCAGATCAATACGTCGTATTGGTTGAATATTAACACAAGCACAATCCAGTATCGAGATCCTTGAGCCAGTTGTGTTGATTCGGAAGTATCATGTAGACCTCGAAGCAGAGCTCAAGTTCTCAAAGGTTGATCATCGCTGATGCTACGATACGTGCTCGGCAAAAATAAATACATCGTAATCAGATATTCTTGTTGAGTTGGTGAGCTGTAATGGTGTCACATGGCATTTGTGTGGACTAAGGGTTGCGTTGAGTAGTAATTAGTAGCGCGTATTCACGAATACGCGGGCATGTCAGTCGGGACAGGTCAGGCCGAAAGGCGGGATCACCTTACACGAAAGATCAGTTTGGCAATAGCTTCCGACGCAGGCAGGCCGGCTAGGCGGGACGAAGATGTGACATATTTCAATTCTTTTTTGACTGAGAAGAAACCAAATTGCGAGTTAATAGACAGCCACACAAGGGTGAGTTAGTTGACCGAGCACTGCAGGGGCGTAGGGGCATGTATGAATTAGTACGTCATCGCGCGATGAGGACGACGATCATGAACATTTACCTAACTTGAAATCAAAGGACAAAACAGAAAAGTTACGAGAGGCTCAGAAGTGTACGCTTCAGGCCTCCACTCCAATGGCGCCGCAAGCAGCTCGGTTCAGCTGTACTGGTGGCTTGCAGCGTCTGGTCTCAGTCTAGTTCACACGTACGCACCGCCCACGTTCCAACGATGATGTTGCCCCGCCGAAGCCGGTGAGAGCTTACGAGGCATGTAAAAGCCGGCAAGCCCAATAAGACCTGGAACAGCCTAGATCGGCAAACGGCAGTTTCGGTCCTCGTCTCAAACGATCGCGAACAATTGATTGTTGGTGACGTTGGATCCGGACGAATGGCTGGACCTAGGCTGCAGCAGTTGCAACCAACGGGGATGCGGTGTACCGTGGATCCGGAATGCAGCCATCTTGCAACGGGCGTCAGTAGTCAGTACTTCGTTTCTGGTACATAAGACTACCGAATCCGGAATCGCTGATAGCCTCTTCCGTCATTCTTTCCCAGGTTCCCGGCATCTTTGACGCTCAACCGTTGGGACATAATCGCGTGCGAGAAATCTTGGCTCCAGAACCATAAGCCGACATTGCCTACTTTCTTTCTCAGGTGTTCACGTTTCTCAAGCCCAGCATTGATGCAAAGGGGTCTATCCATCATGGTCCACATTGTGAGGCTCTCGGCCCTAATTCTTTGTGCTGGCCATGGGGTTCTTGGTGATTCGATAACGGTGGAGGGTCCGGGTGTCAAGTTCGTCGGTCTGCAAAACAAAACCTCTGGGTAAGCTCCGATGATAGGCCTCTCATTGCCCGAGCCCTAATGCTTGTGTCGAAACAGGATCAACACTTTCATGGGCATCAAGTATGCTCAAGCACCAACAGGAAATCTCAGATGGAGGGCACCAGTCCTGGTTGAGTACAACAACGATGTTGACACACCTCTGCAACTCATTGACGGAATACGACCGGGTCCTTTGTGTGTCCAATCTACTCCATACTGGGGCCTGGAGGGTGCAACAGCACCGGCTCGATTAAAAAAGCGAGACGACAATGGAGACGAATCCGAAGACTGTCTTTTGTTGAACATACAAACGCCTATGCGACCCAAATACCAGAGACTGCCTGTTCTCGTGTACATACATGGCGGAGGTGGGTCAGCCGGAAAACCTTTGGATGCCTTCAAGTACTCCTGACTGATGAACTTCAAAACCTAGGTTACGTCGCAGGTGGTCAAATGGCAAGCACTGGAGACAGTCTTGTCGGCCAGTCCAATGGGACAATGATCTTTGTAGGGCTGCAATACAGACTAGGACCGCTAGGATTTCTATCTGGAAACGATGTCAAGAAAGACGGGACAGCCAATGCTGGCCTCCTCGATCAGAGGATGGCTCTCAAGTGGATTCGATCCAACATTCACATTTTTGGGGGCGATCCTAACCGCGTTACCATCTCTGGGGGCAGCGCAGGAGGAGGATCCGTCACTATGCAGATGGTGATGTACGGTGGATCAGAGGAAGCACCATTCCAAGCAGCGATTCCAGGTGAGTGTTCGTCAACTTCGTCCAACAAATGAATTCCCGTCCAAAAACGATTGGACGCTCTCTAACACAGCCAGAGTTTCCTTGGTGGACTCCGCTGTACGACAACGCGTGGCAGCAACAGCAGTATCGAGGATTCATGAGGGCGGCTAGATGCTCCTCATTGAAGTGTTTGCGAGATGCTTCACTTTATCGCATTCGTTCAGCTACAGAGACTTTGTCCAAAACAGCCTACCACGATAAGGAGTACGCATACGGAACGTTCTACTGGGGACCAGTGGTCGATGGACACGTTATCTCCGACCATCCTGCTCGCCAATTCAGAAACGGGCATTTCACAAAAGTACCCACCATGACTTATCGAAACTTCGATGAAGGATTCCTGTTCACGAACTCCTCCCTAGAGTCAGACGGTGAAGTCATATCTGATCTCACCTCTCTCTGGCACGACTCGGACGGTTTCTTCGCCGAGACTGTATCGATGCTCTATCCCACGAATCGATACAACCAAACGCATCTCGACGCCTTGACTATTTATCCCGAGGCACGGGAGGCCGGGATTTTCGAGGATCCTCTTTCGGACTCTTTTGTAAAGCGATCCGCCATCCTAGGCGACGCTCTGGTGAATTGTCCAACTAGACATATTGCCAGGTCAGTCGTCAAGTATGGCCAACCGGCCTACAAACTCGTCTTCGATGCAGGCTACCAGTTTCACGGAACTACGGATTCGTACTTATATAGTAGTGTGACTAATGGCAAATGCTCCGCGATAACTGTCTTGAAGAGGGGTTACTGACTGTGAGAACAGCTGATGGCTCGAATGAAGGAAAGTTCTCCTTCCCAGGAAATGCGACCTTGGCCAAGATCCTGCGTGGCTACTACATTTCGTTCGCTCTCAGTCATGATCCCAACGGCGATGGGGATAAGACGGCGAAACCCTCGTGGCCTAAGTATAAAGAGGAAGGCTCTGAAGTTCTTTGGGTTGGATACACAGACATCGAAGGTCGCGCTGATCCGGACAACTCGGCCAATTGCCAGTTTCTACTAAATACACGCGGTACGAATTGCGGCTTAGTTGAGGACTGGTAGTAAGCAAGCTGTTTCAGGGACACTCTGGTTTAGACTTTGGCAGTAACAGTCTCTCTGCCGGCCCTAGACTCGAGAGCTCAGCTTGAGACAGACGTACATAGTGCACAAAACTTGTTCATGCTTGATCGGAAATCATCGGCCCTACGAGTCATTATGCCCATGTGATGATCTAATTCAGTAGATTCCAGGAGATAAGCGCTTGAATGGCGCACGACAGTAGATATCACAATACCAACAGTGCTGAAAGAACGAATCGGGTGTCATCTTCCACATCAACTGGTTTGGAGGGCAATTCCTCAACTGTCGTACCATCGCTGCGCGAGGAGTTGCTCTGCTGGACGAAAGGGGATACAGAAACCCGGCCTCCTGAGGATCCTCGGCTGTGGCCAGACTCCGCGTAGTTGGGCTGGACTCATACCCTGGCTGACACTAAGCACTGGGCAAAGCCCGCTACTTCGTATTGACGTGTCAGCATGGACACTCCAGGGTCTAACGGCATGGAAACGCTCTACTCTTCGGATCTTTCATGTCAGTCACCAAACCCCACAGCTTGCCATGTGTAGAGGCTGTCTTATGCGATCAGCTGGGCTGGGATTCCACGAAACGTCAAGACAATACGCGTACTCAAATGCTTGCTACTCGCCGAACTCATCAAGATGCTGGGGACTTTCGTAAAAGGTATGAGTAAAACCCAAACCAGGACAACAGGCATTCTGCTCAATGCATTTGCGGCAAATACCTAATATTCGCGACTCGGTCGAGTATTCCCGCGAAGAGTTACTTAATGACGTGACTTAGTTTATTGACCTGCATGTTCAACGCCAGATATGTCGGTGAATCGAGTAAGACTTAGCAATATGAAATCCAACTTGAGATATAAGCTCTTGTTGTGGCTTTAACGATGGGCGTTACACAGGTTGACATGATATTCAGCATCCACCAAAATGATTCTTACTGTGTATCTGATCCTACGTTTAAGCTGTCTCGTTCATGCGGCTTCAGCGCTAAACTCGACGATTGTCAACCCCATTCTGCCTGGGTTCTACCCTGACCCTAGCTGCGCTTTTGTCAAAGAATTCGACGAGACCTTCTTCTGCGCATCATCCAGCTTCCTCGCTTTTCCTGGCATCCCAATCACTGCAAGCAAGGACTTGCAGAACTGGACTCTTATCGGCCATGCGTTCTCTCGACACGACCAATTACCCGAGTTTGCAAGCCCCATCACGGAAGTCGGCGGTATCTGGGCACCGACCCTTCGATACAATAACGGGACCTTCTTCTTGACGAGTACTCTGGTCCTCGACTACCTGCCTGTCAACGATCCTTCTCGTTGGCGGAACTTCGTTCTCAAATCGACCGATCCGTACAACCCAGCCAGCTGGTCTAATCCTCTATATTTTGAGGCAGATGGGTATGACAGCAGCCTCTTCTGGGATGACGATGGCCAAGTCTACGTTACCTGGGCATCGCTAGCGGAGGTACGATCTGGGATATTCCAGTCCACGATCGATCTCAACACTGGTCATGTGGGCGAGGCGGTCAATGTCTGGAATGGAACAGGTGGTGCAGCACCCGAAGGACCTCATATCTACAAGAGAGACGGCCTCTACTATCTGCTGATCGCAGAGGGCGGCACCTTCTTGAACCACATGGTCACTATTGCCCGTGCCACGAATGTCAATGGGCCGTACGAGGCGAACCCGGACAACCCGATCCTTACCAACGCGAATTCGACAGGATATTTCCAGGCCGTCGGCCATGCCGACCTCTTCCAGGACGCTGCTGGGAGCTGGTGGGGTGTAGCGCACGCGATGCGCGTCAACCTCGACAACAGGGTCTTCCCGATGGGACGCGAGGCGGTTCTTTTCCCAGTGACCTGGGAGCTAGGCCAGTGGCCTGTGGCAACCCGGGTTCAAGGGATCATGTCTGGATGGGAGCTACCGTCTGGAGATCGCAGAAGGAATATCACGATTGTCGGTCAAGATGTTGCAGGAACGGATGCCATCGGTTTCACCAAGACACATCTCAAGCCTTTGCATTTCATACACTGGCGATATCCAAACCAGAGCAACTACAACTTTTCGCCCGATGATCCGGAATGCGGGTTACAGCTTACGCCTTCCATCGGCAATCGTTCGTCAGGTGTTTCGAATGCGAACGGCGAGGGGTTGAGCCTGCTCACTCGCCGGCAATCTCACAGCCTCTTCACCTTCAGCGTGGACATGACTTTTGCCTTGAACGAGGAAGGCGACGAGGCCGGTGTAACTGTGTTTGTGAGCGAAAAAACACATATGGAGCTAGGAGTCGTGCAAGTGGTGCAAAACGGCACTCCAACTCCCCATCTGCGATTCCAAGGGGCTTCAAACGGCACATTGATTGAGTCCTCATCACTGCTGCTTCCGGAAGACTGGAGGAACCAGGCGTTGAATCTAGAAATCAAGGCGTTCAACACGACTCACTATGCGTTCGCAGCCGGGCCCGCAGCGCATCAGTCCAAGATGATGGTAGTCGCATATGCTCCCGCGGCACTCGTCCGACCGATTTTCACAGGCAAGTTCAGGCACCCGACTTGGAATAGTTCACCAATTGATTGATAAAAATGTCTAGGAGCGCTATTGGGAGTCTACGCAACGACTCATACTGCCATTAGTACTGGAAAGCATGCCTGTGTGAGCAGGTGGAAATACCAAGGCGATGGTCAATTGAGAAGTTGAGCGGCCAAATTATAGCCGAATAATGACACCGCAGTTCTAAGCATGATTTGACATTTGTTCCTTTGAGGCTATCACTCAGCTTATCGTACAAGCTCAGCGCTACGAGACATTTATCGAGCGGAGCCCTTTGCATCGAGAAAGGCTGGAACTTGTCCCGGAGATTCCGCTTCTTGATGGAAACTGACAAATTCTTCCTGTGATATCTCGGTCAATTCTTCCTCTCCCCCGGAGCTCTCGTCCACTTCTTCCTCTTCCTGTGATATCTCGTCCGCTTCTTCCTCTGCCTCAGAGCTCCCGTTCACTTCTTCCTCTCCTTCGGAACCATCATCCACTTCTTCCTCTTCCTGTGATATCTCGTCCGCGTCTTCCTCTCCCTCGGAGCTCTCGGTCACTTTTTGATCTCCCTCAAAACTCTCGTCATCTCCCTGAGTGGCTGCAGGATTGTCCTCAACATCCGCGGCCTCAAACGTCTCCATGAATCGCTGCACTGCATAGTCCACTTGGAAAGACGATCTCAGCTGCGCAGCAGTGACTCCCTCAATCTTAAGGCCGCGGAGAGACCGAGCGCGGCTTACCGCCACGTATGCCTGCCCGCGCTCAAAGACCTTGGAGAGATCGACTGTTACGCGGTCAAGGGACAGGCTCTGGCTCTTATGAATGGTCATGGCCCATCCTTGTGCGAGAGGTATCTGGCATCGCGAGAGATGGCTGTAAGGTGACGTGTCACCAAATGCGATGACGCTGCAGTCAGGTCCGATGACGCGGCGCACGCCGTGCGCAAAGTGCACTAGAGGAACTGAATGCAGTTAACACAATAATGTTGACAAAAGTACGCGTCTCTGACTACTGGGCAGTAAACTGTGGACTCACACTTGTCTCCGTTTTTACTCGCGAGAGCCAGAAACTCGCAAATTTGGTCGTATCTTGTCTCGGCGGCCCGATAGCCGTCCACATCTTGCTGGAAGCTTCCTCTATTTGGCGGGTTCGGCGCGCTAACCGCGGTGCTTGGTACAAACCCGATGACAGTACCCTGCCTTCCGTTGCACAGGCCGCTATCTAGATCAACCTGTGACATCTCGAGTTAGCAACTCGGGCTCTGCGTACAAATGGATCGGGACCTAACGTACATTGGCAAGCAATACAACCGGCATGTTGGCCTTCAGTTCAAGAGTTCGCGCGTAACGATGCTCGTCAAGGTTCCGAGGTGGATCTGAAAGTTCCCCCGGAACTCTTTTGGTCTGATCGATGGCATGGTACTCCCGAATCTGGCCTGGAATCTGACCAAATTTCTGCCTGTTGCGCGTGGCAACCTCTTCACGAGTTGCTTTCAACTCAGTTGCGTTCCCGGTTTCAGTTTCGTGATTCAAAAGAAGATTCACGTCATCTGTTTCGAGGAAACGGCCGAGCCGGCACTTCTGGAGAACCCCAATAAACGCCTCGTCTTGCTGTCGGTGAATCTTGGTAAGGTGAACAGTTTTGAAGTTACACCTTGCCCATGCCGGAGCTTTGAATGCCCATTTATCCTCAGCCTCGAACTCGACACCATGCCCGTTGGGACAGACACTTGAGGCACCAAGCTTTTTCATTCCCTTACCGCATTCCATACACCACTGGAATGGATCCACCGGCGGCAGCTGGCAAAAGTCTCCAACGACAATGACCTGAACGCCTCCAAAGGGTCTGGTGTCTTTTCGCGTTGCGCTCATGACATGACTTAGTCGCTCAAAGAACTGGTTTTCTATCATGCTGATCTCATCGATGATGAGAACCTGTGTTCGCGTGTACCGTAGAAATACCTTTTTACCTTGTGCCTTTCTTACAAGGCTGTTGTCGTTGGTACCGTACTTGTGCAATGGCTTCTTCAAGTCGTCCGGCGTCCAACCAGCATAATTGAAAGTTGTTTTGCCTTCAATGTTGAGAGCGGCCTGTCCAGTAGGCGCGATGAGATGTACCCCCTTTCCAGAGCGATGGAATCGAGCGCAGAAAGCTCTGTTGAGGGCTTTGACCAGAACTGATTTACCGCATCCGCCTGATCTTCATGTCATCTAGTCAGCGAGTGGCTCAGGCGAAACCGAGCGCGAACATACCCAGTGATGAATACGTTGTGACCCTGCATGGCCAGGTCCATAGCATGTTGCTGTTCTGGGCAAAGCGGAGGTTCTGTCGGCTTTTCTGGGGGTACCGTCAAACCTCGATCAGCTTGTTCTGCTTTCGGGGACTCAATCTCGCCAGCCGTTAAATTGCGCAGGCCGGCGTTGGCAGATGGAGCGTTGGGAGCCGGCGCAGTATATCCGTTATTTGAGGCAAGACGTTGAGGTAGGGTATTGGAAGCGGAATCTGGCGCAGCAGTGTATTGAGGGGGTGGGCACGGCTGAATCTCTTGCTTGATAGGTGCCCCGACGGCCGTTGCTCCGAGCCTTCCAGCTTTTGTTGTGAGTGCGGCGTGTAAAGCAGGTGTGGGAAAATGAGAACCGTTATAGACCGGGGGGTAGGGGATAGGTAGGTGGTTCTGAGAATTATCAGGCAAAGGTATGGTAGAACCGCGATAAACCGGAACATGGGAAACGGTTGGGCAATACGGAGCATTGCCGGGCAAAGGAGGACCAGACCAGTGATCAAACGCCGTCGCAGAGTATGGCGGCGGGGGAGCATAATCCTGCCTCACAGGAGCTGCTGCTTGTGTCATATGTCTCCCGAGTTCTGTCGCATTATACTCCTGCCTCTGAGGAGCTGCTTGTCGCAATTGGTTCGTAAGCTCTGCCCGAAGCCTTTTCACCTACCATGCATCAGCTTCAAGTAGTTTTGCTTCGGAAAAGAGATTCCTGACGGCCGCGGGAAAGTCCTGTGTGCCCACGTCTTTGTTGAATATCGTCAGCACACTCCTTCAAGAAAGCAATGCGCATCTCAAACGGATTGCTACCAACAGCCAGCTTTAGAAAACCCCTTCGTTTGTGCCTGGGACTCTGCCCAGTCCGTAAATATTCCGCATTTCCTTCCTCTCCAGATGACATAGTACGCCTTTTTCTTCCCTGAAGCACGCAGGTGAGAAGGGATGCCTCGCGTGTATTCGGCGATAAGGCGATCTACCTCGGCCAGGATCGGATCTTTGGAGGAATTCGCAGACGATCGTCCATTGCCTCGAGAGTTTGGACCACAATGAGATCGGTACGATGTCGCTTGGGTATTTTGGTGGCTCGGTATTGCGTTCGTTGGTTCATCATCGTCGGAAATGGTGATGTACTCGGGGGGAGGGTGGTGTTGTCGCTGTCGCTTCGCGGGGCGATTGGGACGCGACTTGCCCCGCGACCGTTTGCGATTTCTCGGATTATTTATGCGAGCGAGGTAATGTTAATGGAATCAATCCTCTCAAGTATGCGCCTTTGCAGCTAGTGAAGCTAGAGATGCTTACCGGTAAACTCTACCATTGCTTCTTGACTACATAGTGCTGGTCGAAAGGGGCGCCCCCGTACTCGAACCATGGTTCGGTTGGCTGCACGTCACGTCATAAACCAAAAGTCGCCTCCGACTTGAGACGATTACATAAGAACCTTAATTCCCACGCGTGGCGCACAGATACTCGTACAAGGAACGGCAGGCCCAGGCGCCCAGGCCCGCCGCCCCAGGCACCGCGTGTGGTACTTCCAGCACAGACCCCAAAATTCCAGGGTCCTCAGAGAGCATACAGTGGGCCCAGCCGGGCAGGCTTACTTCCAGGTTCACAACGGAATCGGCACTGATCGTCGAGTCGAAGTCATTTATCAAGCTTGAGCGGCGGCTGCGATTCCGAAGCACGTAGATATTGAGCTTTTCTTAACTTGATTCTGGGATCAGCTTCAGGCCCTGTCTGATGATCGAGCAAGGAGTTGAGGCAGTGCCCCGACCACGTTGCTATACGCGTATATGATGAAGCCTGGGACATGCCACAACACGATTGGTACTTCCATAGCAACCCAATAGCCAGAGAGACTGGAAAGCAGTCGTATTTCGTCTCTTTGACATATACGCGGATTATCACAGCCCAGCTCTTAGACCTCCAAAGTCACTCAAGGCTACCTGTCCAGTTGACAGTGATTGTAAGATCATCCAATGTCAGCTGAATCGTCCACCTTCTTCAGCAAGTGGCTCTTCCATAAATACCATCCAAACTTGAAATTTTTTCTTGGGGATTGAAACCATACTATCAATCACTCAATCTTTTGGGGAAACGTCATGATGAAGGTTGATGCAGCCACTCTCTTTCTGATAAGTGCAAGTATCGTGCTGGCTGGTGAACAACTCCCCGCTTGCGCCAACGACTGCTTAGCATCCATCGCAAAAGAGCTCAACTGTTCTACCTCTGATCTCAGCTGTTTGTGCGCCCAATCGGAGTCCCTCTCTGCGAAGATGGCCGGTTGCATCGTTACCGCTGGCTGTGGTTTTGGAGACATCGGACGTAAGTGGTCGATCAAAGTCGATCTCCCCATCATACTTGTTCTAACCTCATTCAGCTGCTGCAATATGGGCACCAAACACTTGCGTGGAAGTCAACAGCGGATCTGCATCTCAGACCGCATCATCAAGGAGTCAAGACACAGCATCTGCCGCCACAACTAGCACCCTTGCCGCTATTCCTTCGGCGACCAATTCAGCAACTCGCAAGGAGCACACATTCGGTCTTGCAGGTCTTGCTTCTATGGCAGGTTTTGTCGTTTTTTGGGTAACGGATCGTTGAATACATACTTGACGAGCTTTGGTTTTCGCATCATACATTAACCACCGAGACGATGCAAGCCTTCAATTTCAGATAAAAATAGCTTGTTGCGCTAGGACAGGCTCGGCGAATACCACACACTAATTGAGAGGTGGAAGCTGCTTAGCAGCGCGCATCCGCTCCCACGAGACGATGTATCCATCGACCGTATCAATCTCCTCCGTGAAACCAACCTCTCGAGACCGGGACAGATCATACTGCCGGTCAAAGTCGAAGTCAACCAACATGAAATGGGTATGCGCCCACCCTTGCTTGTCAATGAGTTTCTCATCGAGACCGTGTTCCTTGGCCAACGCTGTCCACACATCTCTATGGTCTTTGACAAAGTCCTCCATCTTGACTGACTCGGCTCCAGGCCCCTCTCCAACGAGTCCGAAGTGGGCGCAGAGTCCGGGCCAGACCTGGGACCACGATACAGTCTTGCCGTCTGCCATATTGAACGCGGCACCGTTGCCGCACTTGTCTGGGTTCAGGGCTGCGTAGATCTCCATCTTTGACAGGATATCCTGGAAGGTGTCGGAGTGTGTTGAATGGTACCCGTGCTCGTAGCCTGGAAAGTGGACAACCGCGCCTGCGCCTTTGACTGCTCGGTAGATGCTCAGGTAGAGGCCGATACCTTGGGCCATGTTCATTGGGTTCGGGGTGGGTGTGAAGCCCACGATACCATCAGGGCGGACCTCGGTGAAGGTCCAAGGCTTTCCCTCGGAGAGCCTCTTGAGCGTATCGTACTGCGGGTAGTAGAAAACGTTGCTCGCCCAAGGTTCAGGGATCCGGGGATAGTCCTCACGCAGCGGGGCCTTGATCTCAAGTTCCTTGGAAAACTCAAGGCCATAGCTTTTCATAATTAGACTGAGCATATTGTCCTCAAGCAAAAGATTGAATAGAGCGCTTACCCTTTACCTCCTGTTTGAAGGATGACAGCCTGCAATTTGGACGACACTTGCTCAATGGCCTTTATAGCGGTTTCCAAGAGACTGGTGTTCTTTTCCTTCAGGCTTTGAAAGTCGCCAGTCTGAATGTATGCTTGATCGATGTTAATTATTACACCTCAAACTGATCGAATCTGGGACGTCGCAACTTACCCGTGAAGAACAGGTGGGAGACGCTGTCAATGTGTTGAACCTTTTCTTTCAAAGAGCGAGCGACCTCCTCGACCGGTTTGGTCAGATCAATTCCAGAGACAATTGAAAGGCGCTTATCCTCAGGAAGCTGCGCCTGCTGTAGGGTAAGAGGACGGTTGGTCGTGCCGGTGATGCGGCTGAAAGTTGTAGGTGTAGGATAGGTCCGAGCCTGGTTCATGAGAGACCAGCCAGAGATGCCGGACGCTCCAAGAATGAGTGCATGCGCCATAATTGTGGTTTGAAAGATCTTTCCTGGTGTAATCTTATTGTATGAATCTATCGTATGAAGCATTCTTTTACTTTACCTCTATCATTTATAGGTGGTTCTCAGATCAACTACGTTATAGCTGACAAAGGTAGCTCGGGATATGAATTCCGCGTACCGCGCGATGGGGGGACGGCGTACTGGTTACAGCGAAGAGAAGCCTGTATTTGGCCGCGCATCCCACGGTTTCCGTTGTAAAACGCAAACTATTAGGTGTCAAGTCATAATTACCCTACGTCTGATTTAACGTCATTATGGATGTCAGATCTTGATCCATCCTATCACGGTGATCCGCAGCTCCTTATCCCGTCGGCTTCAGGTAGACTGCGCTTGCTTCGCAGTAATATAATTGGCTATGAGCCCTGTGCCGTGGCCTTATTCCAGCAGCTTCTGTGTAACAAAATCTACACGTGTTGTCTCAATTTCCCTGATGGGGTAATTGCGAATGTAGTAACTCCGAATGGGTCTACAGCAATTGAAGTACTTATATATCACAGCATGACGTCAGCACAAGTCAGATAAACGTAAAATATCCTATCTTGGTATGCTACATTCATTCATAGAAAAAAAAACTCCCTTTCTGATAATCTGATTGTGCAAAGGTATTGACATCGTGTAATATGGTGACTAGGGTATGTATGTTGTGGAGGGCCATGGAGAGGATTCTGAGGTATTCTTTGGATGCCAGACCTCACTCGGCCTTCGCTGAAGTTACCTTTACCCACATGTTCTCTTCCACAAAAACGTTGTAGCTGTATGAGTCCCATGGCTTGACAGGGTCCGCAAGCTCAAAGTCAAAGTTGCGCATCAACTAGGTAAATAATGGGGTTAGCATAACTGCAGCATTCGAGTCAACCATTAGAGCGTGTAAGTTGTAGCTCACCTCAAAGAAGGTCTTGAACAGCTCCATGAACGCGACAGGCTTTCCGGCGCACATGTAACGCCCGTAGCCGAATGCCATTTCCACCTCACGCTCCAAGCTGGCTCTGTCGGTATCATCAACCTCCAAAAAGCGCTCGGGCCGGAAGAGGTCTGCATCTGCACCGAAGATGGCGCGAGATTTAAGCATGGCAGGTGCATTCATACAAATAGCGGTGCCTCCTGGAACAAAAGCACCGTGAATGGTTTCGCCTTGGGGAGGAACCGTCTTAGGGTAGAGTCCAGTTGCGGGGGCTCGGATACGAAGTCCTTCATAGATCAAAGCCTATATTGATGATAAATATTAGTCGTTTGGGGGATATTGAGAGGAAGGTCAGAAAACATACCCTCAAGTAAGGAATCTTATTACCCTCATCGTACGTGATAGGTGTCGATACACCAGCTTTGACTGCTTGCCGAATGACATCTTTGAACTTGGAATACACTCTAGCGTTCGTCATCAAGTGCAGCAATGTGATTCTAATCACAGATGCAGTAGTATCAGATCCAGCAACAAGCGCAAAGAGCCCCTCTGCCTCGCATTCTTCCCTAGTCATGCCGTTCTTCATCCAAGATCCCTGCCGCATATTAGTGAAAGTTACGCATTGTTTGTTTTTACATCCAAAACGTACCAACATATCCCGCTGTGGTTTGGAACTGGTTTTGAATCTTTCACCGACGTGTTTCTCTGCAATTCTGTGGCCGTCCTTGTCAGCAGGACCGGTGCAATGAGAGATGGACTGAAACTCACCCCATCATCTGGCCTAACCCACGGCTATCGGTTGGTTTCGGGCCAATGAAACTGAGGAACCACTTGGAGAACATGATGCTGCGGAGAATAGGAGCGTCCAACATGAGTGCGATTACCGGCCAGTTTTTCCTCACGTCCTCAATAAATCCAAAGACATCGGCGTTCGCGTTCAGATGACCAAAGGGCTTTCCGAATGACGCGCTCGTGATGACGTCCATGGTCAAGAAGATTGACAACTCGGCCATGTCGACTAACACTTTGGTGTCCGCATAGCTCGTCTTGAGAAGGGTGATGAGGCTGGTGACCTGCTCGTCGACGCTTGGCTCCAAAAGATCGATCTCGCGTCCCGCGTAGCCAGCTGCCGTCTTCGCCTTCATCTTATCGTGAAGCGTCTTGTCCAGTACGGTGATCATTGTGTCTTGGTAAGGGTTAAAACGGGCGGAGATGTACCAGCCGTCTTTTCCATAGTCGCCACGCACAGCGTTCGCACGACGCAGGACTTCGGGGTCGTCAGTGAGGAGCTCATTGGGTCCCACGCGGACCAGGCGGCTGTTATAGTCGTCATTGATGGTTCGGTATAGCTTCTCTTGGCGAGCGCTGCGGGCGATGCGGATGATCCATAGATAAGAGAATGACCCCAGGAAGGGACCTGGGATGTGTCTAAGACGGTACCAAGCAAAGACAGATGTGACGATGTACCAGGAACCCACCAGGAACAGACCCAGCAAGGCCAGGTTTGCAGGCGATGCTTCTAACGATGAGGAAGGAAGCGCACCCATCATGAAGATCGTGTGACAGGTTGTCCGTTGAAGGATAACGCAAGAGATGGCCGAAAGGATTCCTTCCAGGAGCAGAGGGTCCTTTTGAGGAGGACGTCTCCTCTTGCTGGGGATGAAACATGGTGCAAGACGTCCGCTGAGATGTAAGCAGCGCGTTGTATCGCATTTCCATTTGGTGACCCTGAACATGCCGATCTGCAGGGTTGGGTCGGACTACGGCAATTGTGATGGAAATATCTCTAATGCTATTCGCTCAGCATTGTCGTGTCGCACAAGGGTAGCCACCCAGCTGCAGCTTGTCGGCCGCTCGACGTAGCATTCTGCCGTGGGCTTTAGCATGCATTCACGACGACGACTGCAGGAAATGCAGTGCAGGTCAAGTGAGGAGACGTGGCAATCACATATCATACACTACGCTGAAGATAATGGGGTAATGTGTCCTATTTGGTGCTGCAGACGATACGAACGTTGTTGGTACCTAAGGTATTTGTGGGTAGATAAGCCCCTAGAAGACCAGGGGTTAATAAAGGAAACGCACAAAGTTGATGCAAATGCGCATTTTCGTGATTCTACATCTTTTGCTCATAGGTATGTCGTGGCGAAGATTGGTCACGGAAACATGATCTCAGACAATTGAACCAGCAATTGACAGCGTAGAGAAACCTACATGATTTGAATGTTATCAACCCTAGCAACACTTGTGAATGAGGGAGGAACTTCAGGAGCAAGAGAATGGTATAGAATACGGCTGCTGATCTCAAACGACATAAAAGTTTATTTCAATTGAAAAACTTGAAAGGTGAAAACACCCTCAATTCACCGAGATTCAGCTGCTTGCTTGCCCGAACTGTTCATACATCAACTCGGCCACCTTGACTGCAAGATCCCATAACGTCGGCGTGTGGATCAAGTCGAACAGTGGCAAGTCGACAAAGAAGTACTGCGAAATCCATCCAGTCAGCTCGATGGCGTTCAAGGAATCCAAGCCGATGTCGTCTAGCAACGCGGTGGGCAGAATTTCCGCGTCTGGCTGCGCAAGCAACTCCGACATTGCATTTCCAATGTGCTTGACGATAAGCTCGATCGTCGCCTCATCTTGCAGTTTCTCCGGGTTGGTCTTAGCAAGAAACACGATGGCATCCACCTTTTCTTCGCCAGCTTGTTCCTGTGCGCTGCTGCCACGTTGGCTGTTGAAGCTGTACGCAAGACCCATGCGAGCATCTCTCTTCCACAGAACGTGGGTCGAAGGATCAGCTAGCGGCTTCTGGGACCACAGGCCCAGGACCATTTGGCTCATGTCGGAGGTCGCATCCGGGTTGGGCTGAGAGTGGAGAATGCTTGCTGTCAAACAGTCCAACAGGTCTTGCTCGCCGAGAACATGGTAACCTGCGGCCTTTGCCCTGAGCTCCATGTTGTCTGTCTGGGCAACGACTCCAATGCCGCCCATCACACCAATGTCAATGACGGACGCTGGGAGTCCGAGGCCGTGGCGGAACTTGACGAAAGCATCGAGATACGCGTTGGCGGCGTTGTAGTTTGCTTGGCCGATCTGTCCCGTAATTCCACTCATCGATGAGAAGAGAAGGAAGAAGTCCAACTGCTGATGCAGCAGTGCATTGTGGAGATTGAGAGTGCCGTCGACCTTAGGGCTGACACACTCTCTCCACTCTGTAAATGTCATTCGGGTAGTTGCGTTATCCTGAAAGCTGTTAGTGATGCATCGCACAGTGGGTTGGATGGGGTGAAGAACGTACTCTCAACACCATTGACATCTGGATCACGCCGGCGATGGGTCTGGTGGCCGAGTCGATCGCACGTTTGACGTCGCCCAGATCTGTCACGCTACCAGCAACAGTCTTAACGAGGCAGCCTTGGCTTCGCAATTCCTCAAGGAAGCTGGAAGTCTCAGGTGTCTTTCCTGAAGAGCGAGAAAGGAAAATCAACTCTTTGGCACCGTTCTCAACCATCCAAGTCGACACGGCGCAGCCCAAGCCTCCCAGACCACCAACCATCAAATAAGCGGCATCTGAGCGGAAGCTCAGTCCCGTTGCTGAGGATGACATTTCAAGCTTATTGCGCTGGTCATGATCGGGTGTCCGAAGAACGATCTTGGACTCATTCGAGTCCTCTTGCGAAGCAGCTTGGAATGCTTCGCGACTGTGGTCTGCATCGAAGATTGAGAGGATAGATGTCCAGCTCAACCTTGGTCTTTGAGAGAAGTATGACTTGCACTCCTGGAATGCCCTGCATATTATTGATTAGCTTTTGTCTAGAATTAACCGGGACAGGTGGAGTTTCAGATTAAACACTTACCTTCCAATGAGTTCGGGCTCCTCAACACTGAGAAGTGCAGTGCTAACGACACGATAGGCCTGGCTAGAACGCAAGCCCTCGAGTAGGGCTCTTGAAGCGGGAGAATCAGAGATATCGAGGAAGGTTCCCGTTGATGAGAGGCACTTCAGCAAACCCTCTGATCGATGGCCTGGTAACCGCAGCACATAGTCTGCCTTTGACCCGTCTACAGAAGCCTTGATCTGCGAGATAACTGCGTCATCCTTGCCTACGAAGATGCGACTTTGGGGTACCCGATAATCTTTCTCCAAGACCAATCGGTCCGCATCTGAATCCACGGTTGCATAAATCTAGTACACTGTTAGCATTTTGATCCCGAAAGCCCTTTGATGAGATAAAGTCCTGTGATCTTACTTTTGCGCCAACATTTTGCAGGATCTGTACGAGCGCGAGACTCAGGTGAGATTG
Source organism: Colletotrichum theobromicola (assembly GCA_014705045.1). Lineage (NCBI taxonomy): Eukaryota > Fungi > Ascomycota > Sordariomycetes > Glomerellales > Glomerellaceae > Colletotrichum > Colletotrichum theobromicola. The sequence continues at coordinate 37,059 of JABGLZ010000956.1, read as the reverse complement.
AACGAAATGCAGCAGGACAACCTTGAGACACGGGGTCAGCATGAACCACTTGACAGTAGCCAAGTAAGATAGATCTTACAGCGTCTTTTTGGATTTTTCCAAACTCTACAACCGCCAAGAAGGCTGTTGCATACGAAAAAGGCAAAGAAGAAGCAACTTCAAAAGATGTTTCCTCTTCTAGGTGGAGACATCGTGCAGGCGAGATGTCTACGTGACTTGCAAGGGTACCGCTGGAAAGGAACATAACTCTGTCCCCGGATTTGAAGCCTTGGACGTCCCCACCAACCTGAGTTACGACGCCGGCTCCCTCATGCCCAAGACAAAGCTTGCTGGAATCGACGATACGCTTCACTGTATCCGCATCCTATGGAAAGTCAGCAATCATCGTCCATAGGATAGGCTTATTTGTCCTCGACTTACATCTCTCCACACAGCAGAAGCCTTGACCTCGACTCTGACATTGCCAGGTTGAAGATCCTGCAAGGGGAAGTTGACCCAGTTCAACGAGTCGATCTGACGTGGTTTCTTCGGCAATAGCCTAGATGAGAACTGTGCGGCTCTGCGCGACGAGCATCGAGACAACTCCGCCTGGGCCGTAGTCCAATCAAATCTGGGTACTTGCACAGTACCGTTGGTGATGGAAAACTCGAAGTCTGGACCCAAGACATCATTGAAGCGCCGCAAAGGCAAGCTCTTCACGATTTGTAGCAGACATTGACTAAGGTCTCCGCGATCGCTGACTGACGTGTCCAACTCGACTACAGTGATATCAGTCTTGAGTTCTGAACGTAGTGTACGAGCTAGTCCATGTATCATCGCCGAGTCGGGGCTTGTGCAGGAGGTTTGGGATTGGGGTGTGACCCAGATGATTGGCTTCTTGTGTCCAGACAGAAGCTCGATGAGCGGGGCGAATTGTTCTTCGGTGATGTTGTAGAGGTAAGGTTTGACCAAGTCCCAGAAGAACACCAGAGCATCATCTGCCTGGATGTCCTTGACGCTGAAGCATGTTCGGGTTGAAATTGACGATGACTCAAGAGCGGATCTGAATTGATCGACAAGCTGATGCGGCTGTTGAGGCGAAACGATGCAAACGTTGTCAGGAAAAACGGGCACAGGCAGCTTCAGTATCAGCGGAGCAGCGGCAAGGGCTTTGTCATCCACAATTGTCGTGTCGAAACCACTCTCTTGACACGCCAGCAAGAGTTCCTTACGTGATTGAAGGCTCTTGGGTGCTTTGTCTTCATCTGCGTGGCAACGTCAGCTTTCACCTACTAAATTACCGGGGGGAAAGGTCCCACCTCTTTGAATGTCCAGAAGGATTAGTAGTCCTGAAGGACGCAGAAGATCCTTGCAGCGACTGAGAGACGTCTTCGCAGTTTCATCAAAAGACTACCACAATCAGTATTTGAGGCTTCAATCCAGGTCCATGAGTGTGCACTTACAGAGGTGCTAATGATAATATCGTAAGAACCTGGCTCGAGATCCAAAGACTTGTCATCGCTGAAAGGATCTAAGCATCCGATTTCGAGGCCTTCGATATCCGAAAGAGTCTCCTCGGCTTCTTTCAAGGCCGTGGAGCTCAGCGTTGCGTACGTGTACTTGGAGAAGTACTGTCTCCCTTTCTCTGGTCGCAAGTGACTAAGAAGAACCCTTGTTGTTGTGTCTGAACCAGTGCCCACCTCCAATACCCGCAACTGGGGGTTGGTCAGCTTGATAATGTTAATTGCAGTTTCAAGCGAGTTCTCGTCGTGAAGCTCATGAAAGGGGTAGAAGCTGGCATGGGCATGCCAACGAGCGCGGCTGAGAAGAGGCAGCTCATCAGTACTAGCTTGTGTAGCAATCTGACTCCCCTGAACTCCATTCATGCTCATGACTTCTTTCCCATCATCCGTGTATGCGAGCAGTGATCCAGAGAGCTCTCCAAGTGGCGAAGAGTTCGATGTGGCTGTCGCCCAAAAGTTCCCGGTAGCTCTTGAGATGAAGATCTCTTTGACAGAGCTGGGCATGGAAACATATTTGGCCTTTCGATGCTGGCCATGGCAGCCAGCTGTGACGAGCGTCTGGAAACATTGATCGAGGGCAGTGGGATGTATGAGATAATCTGACGGATCGTCCATGGGATGCACATAGGCAGTTGCCTCTCTGGAATACGGGCTCACGCTGATATTGTCAAGACCCCTGAAGGTAGGTCCGTACGTGAAGCCGCGGTCCTGGACAGTGGTGTACCAGTATTGAGGAGAAAGAAGACGTGGAAACTCCTTCTTCTTGATACCATGTCGAGGACGGAGAGGGAATGGTCCGGCACTGACTTCGGCACTGCAGTGCTCAGTCCATACATCGTTCTTCCAGGATGTGATCTGAACGTGGAAAGAAGACTCATCGATCCGTCGCAGTCTAGTGTGAATCTCCGTCGGGTTTCCGGGTTCCAGATGTAGAGCTGAAGTGACAGAGAAGTCTTTCGCCGAGAATGCTTCCAAGACACCGCCAGTGACTTGACGCAGAGCTTCCTCCGCGATGGATAAATAGGCTGCAAAGGGGAAGATGATCTGGCCGTTGATCATGTGGTCTCCTAGCCAAGGAAGATCCTCGACTTGCAATACCTTTCGCCAGGTCGGTTCCAAAGCGCTCGTCTCGAAGTTCTGTCGACCCAGAAGATCATGCATAGGGTACTGGCAGTCTCTGTAGGCCTTGAAAATGCGATGCTCCTCCTGAAAAGACTCGTCATGGGCCCAAGTGTACGTGGGAGTATCAGTGAGTGGCTTGCCTGGGGGCGTGACAGCTCGGTGGTCGAAGGACACGTTCTCGCAGAACAGCCTGCCGGCCGTCCTTTGCATGTTTTCGTTGCCGTCACTGTGATGCTCCAATGTTGGTACATGACAGGCGTTGATGCTTGGGAAATCGTCGAGGATCTGCTTGATGGGGCCTTTCAAAGCTGGGCGAGCGCCGACCTCAATGAGGACCGGGTTCGTGGCTTGGCCATATGTTCTCAGGAGACGCCTCAAAGATCCATTGAAGCGAACAGGTTGGACAAGACTTTTGTGCCAGTAGGAAGCATCTAATGCCCTGGCATCTGTCACGCGCTCTTCTGTGACACTTGAGAAAAAGGGTACCTCTGGCGCCTTGGACTTGATCAATGGGCGTATGGCCTCTTCATAAACCTTTCCGTAGACCTCCATGTGTGCTGTAGTTTATTTAGTATTGCGAAAGGTTTACTGCATCGAAGGGGTCACTTACGAGAGTGATAGGCACGATCAACGGTGAGTTGCCTGGCAAAGACGCCATCTGCCTTGGCCTTAGCCACAACTGTCTCAATGACAGCAACATCGCCTGAGACTGTTGTGCTATTTTGGCTGTTCTCGCAGGCAACAAAAGCACCTGGTTCCAAGTACTTGGAGACATCCTGTGAGCCAACACCAATAGCTGCCATGGTTCCCTGCCGTGGTGTGCCCATGGACTTGGGGATGTGGCCTCGAAAGTACGCGACCACAATAGCTTCTCCCGCAGTCAGAGCACCAGCCGCAAATGCACCTGCGATCTCACCGCTCGAATGACCACAGACTGCATCAGGATGAATGGACCAGCTCCTCAAAATCTCCGTGATTCCGATTTGAACGGCAGTACTGCAGGGCAAAGAAAACTCGGACTCCATTAGGCGGCTTTCACCTTCTTCCTTGGAGAGTTCAACTAATATTGTCAGTTACCAAGCCCGATTTTGACGATTTGTAAGTGCTCACGCTCAATCTTCCACGATGGTGGCTGAGGCAAGCGACTGAGGGCTACGTCCAGCCGCCTGATGCATTGAAGGAAAACGGAGTTAGATTCAATTAGAGTCTTTCCCATTGTTGGCCACTGAGCTCCCTGGCCATTGAAAACAAACACCGTTCTTCTCGCTTTCGTGCTTGTAGTCGACCCCAAAGATTCAGATTCCGTGAACTGTGGTCCATTGCTGCCATCACGGGCAACCACAAACGACCTGTAGTTGAGGTAACTTCGTCGGCAGCCAAGCGTGTAAGCTAAATCAGTAAGATTAGCTTTTCTTTCAGATGCATGCCGCTTGTAGGCTTCTTCAAGCATTTGAAGAGACTGAGGGTTCGATGCTGAGAAGAGCAACAGATGAGAGCCCTTTCTAGAGGAGGTCGGAGCTGATCTAGACGCATTATTTCCTTCGTATGCTTCCAGAATGGCCTGATTTGCTTAGCAAAAAACCTCTGAAAGATAAAGTTCCAAACAATTACTCACGTGTGCGTTGGTGCCTCCAATTCCGAAGGCATTGACACTGACTCTCTTACGACGATCTGATGGGAATGGTTGAGACTCTGTAGGAACCTTGATTCTCCCATCGGCCCATGGAACTTTGAAAGGCTATTAGTGATTTCAGCCTAAAATACACAGGGAATGACCTACTCTCAGGATTCGGAGTCCTGAAGTTGATATTGGGGGCAATGATCCCCCGCTCAAGCATCAGGACCACCTTGATGATGCTAGTAAGGGCTGCAGCTCCCTCACTGTGTCCAGTGTTTGGCTTAACCTGAAAGAGTGGTTGATGTGTCAGACACGCCTGGGGATTTGCAGCCTTCTTCGAGTAAAAGTCAACTTACACCACCGATCAAAATACCTTTCTCGCCAAAGACTCTTGTCACCGCCGAAACCTCAGTGGGATCTCCTGTAGGCGTTCCCGTCCCATGGCACTCGAAGAATGAAGTCTGGGAATAATCCGTGATACCGGCAATGTTGTAGGTGTGCCTAATTAGGGCTTCTTGTGCAAATGTATTGGGATTCAGCAGTCCCGGCTTCTTACCATCGTGCTGAGTCGCAGTAGAGCGAATGATAGCCCGAATAGGGTTCCCGTCTCGCAGTGCATGTGAGAGCTTTTTCACGTAGACAGCATTGATAGCTTCGCCGCGGCCATAGCCGTTGCAATCGGCATCAAACGTCTTGCAAACGCCATCTGGCGAAAGAACTGTACCCAGAGTGCCGTACGACGCTTTTGTTGCTGACGCTGCTGAGAGAAAGATGTTGCATCCAGCAATGATAGCTGAGCTACACTCACCACTTTTCACAGCTTGTTCGGCTAAGTTGAGAGCCACCAACGTTGCCGAACACCCAGTTCTTACGGTCATGCTACAAAACATGTCAGCCATCCGCTACTTTCGCTCGAATGTAGACATAAGACGTTCATACCTGGGCCCGTGAAAGTCATAGGCGTAAGAGATGCGATTTGACAACATGATATCCCATTTACCAGCCGGGTAGGTACTGAAATGTTGAGTATCGCGATCCATCTCCGTGCCCCAATCTTCCATGAATGAGCCAACATAGCAACCGACATTCTTCCCTTGCCATTCTGTTTCGCCGGCGTTTTCGAGGCACTCCCACGTAATTTCGAGAAGCATGCGTTGGACTGGGTCCATTTTCTCGACTTCTTTGCGGCTGAAAGGGAAGTGAGAAGCGTCGAAACGATCGAGACCAACATGGTCCATGAAGTACGCTTGCTTCAGTTGAATTGTTCCCGGGCGCTTATGCTCACTGTAGTAGCCCTTGGCGTTGAATCTGCTCTTTGGCACAGGTATCGATCCACATCGCTTGTTGATGAGGAGGTCCCAGAACTGTTCCGAGTTACTGACACCACCCGGGAGCCTCATTGCCATGCCACATATCACCACGGGATCATCTTCAGCCACGCGGGCTCCGGTGCCGCTTCCGTTCGGATCAATGTTTCTCATGATGGCGATGTATGCACTGTCGAAATGCAAGAGAAGAGTCGCGGCCTGGAAGGATCGTTCCCTAACGCTCGTTATCCCTAACAGAAACTTGGTTGAGTTGCAAAGTTCATGTATGCCAGTAATACGTAAGCTGTCCAGCCCTTTGTCTCTGATATTGAGCCAAACAAGCTGAACAGTAGCTGTCCTGGTACGGGTCAAGCAACATGCCCACCCCTTGGATAACACATCAAACTGACTCAAGTCAAGAACCTTATGATTATCTTCCCCGGGCTCCGGGCATATAGGGGTTAACCCCCCTCCCCTGTCTTCTATGCTAAGCCTTAGGATCCATATGGGTCTCATAACATCTCCTGATGATCCTAGATGCCAGACAAAGCCCGGTCAACCCGCTCACACCTTTCCCCACACGTTCTCCAGAAATTTCTCCAGAAACCTCCGAAAGGGTCCAAACTCTATTTTTCGGTGGTTTTCAAACTCAATTCACGTCACCCCAGCGCTCAGCATTTTTGATCAAGCCCCAGCTTCGGCTTCGAAAAACCGGAGAGCAAGCTTCGTCGTCGCCGTCAGAGAATAGATCTAGAACATTGGTCAAGGCCTGTCTCGAACGGAGTCATCCAGAATCAACTCACATGTTCTTGCTCAAAAAGAGTCAAATGAGACCCCTCAATTTCGAACATCCTAGTGATCAGGTCGTCCGGGTAATCCTCCCAGCCAAGAAAACGCTGCTCTCTGAGTGAATTAAATCGCAACGCATGTGGGTTCTCGGAGACTTCTTTCCCTTTCGCCCGGAGAAGGACGACTGCTGGTAAAGCCGCCGGCGGCTGCCACATTGGCGGTTTCCACGCATTCATCATGGCTCCGCTCTGCACTATGGACTTCGTTACCTTCTCCCGGACTGCCGGGCTCCGGATGGCGGAGAGGCCCGGCCACGCGCTTCCGTCGTCTTCTGCCTGAGCCAGGGAAGGGTAGATAACTTCCATGAGAAGCACGCCTTGAACCTGCAGCGTGCTGTGGTTTCTCAACTCGTACGCTAGTTGAAACGCTATCAAGCCACCGAATGACCATCCTGTTAAGTTGTGTGTGAGAATCGGTTTGAGACCTTGTGCATTCAAGACTGCGGCACGTTCTAGATGCACTCACCTCCTAGAACGACGTTTCCTCGTGGAGTTGTCTTCTCGATGAGCGAGACATAGTGCTTGGCCATTTCCACCACGCCGCCCTCCCATGGCTGCGACGATGCGAAACGTGGATCCTGACTGCAGGTGGCATTAGTATTACTCATAACAGTTCTCGAATGTCATTGCTTCCGTACATGCCATAGACATCGCAGTCCAGATTCCCAAGCTTCGTATAATTGGCTATCGTTCCACTTCCATCGTGGATCAAGTACAAGGCAACGTTGTTGGGTGAACTCGATTTGATTCGTCGCTTCTGAAGAGTCAAGGGATTGGAGGCCATGGTTGCTTGGCTGACTAGAACCGCAAAAGGTAGTTCGCGTCTGTTTACAGCACACAAGTTCGTCACAATACATGTCTTATATCCACCTTTCTCACCCCGTGCACTCATCCCGGTTCCACAGCTCTTCAGTTCCGACCATCGCTCCGTCTCAGCATAATTATGAGGTAGGTTCTTTTGTGGTTCAAATAATGGAGACAGCTTTCATCCAAACTCTTGTATAGTAATGCGGTACTGTCGTACTCGTACGAAGTATGTGCGAGCCTCGGCTCTTTGTGGGTCTTGCCACGTCGAAAGTTGAATACGGCGTATGTAAACTTGACGAGAACGAGGACACCCATCCGGGGGGCCAAAGTTTAATAAACCAGCACCCTCAATTTATCTGATGAACAAAATACCGAATATCTGGGTTCGGTGATTTTATTTCCTGTCCACATCGGGTTACACCCGGCTCAGTCGGATCGTCTTTCTGGAGAAATCCGCATGTTGCTCGTCCCTTCACGGATCTGTAGCTGAGTCAAGAGATGGATACGACTTCCTGTTTTGCTTGAGATCCCAGTCGCCAGGTCCCTGCTGCCGGGAAGCGGCCGGAAGGTTGTCTTTAGTTCAAATGTGACCCAAGCAGTGTAGTCTCTGCTCCGGTTGCAACTCTTCCCTGGCAAAGCTGGCCATTATGGTCGGCGACCGCGTGGCATATGCGATCAGGACCCTGGAGAGAAAGGGACGTGACACCTTGCCTGCGAAGGCTTAATTTAGAATTCCTTGCCTTGTCTTACAGATTCTGAAATTTTATGTAAAAGTACCCACGTAGCTTTGAGTTCTTCCGTGCGATTTGATAACGTGGGCAAATGTCACTAAGCCGTTACACCCTGCTTCAGATCCGGGAGTGCTTGTTGACACTCGAATTGGGCGGGTCGAAGGTAGTCTCTTTTCTTAATGGCAACAACACCGAATGATCTCCAATTGTTCAACCAGTTTTGCCGTCAGCAGCAGGTCACTCTACCTACACCATCGAACTCTCCGCCCTCAGAGCTGTGGTAGCCATCATCATCGCTGTCATCCCATTGCGGCTTTCAGCACACTCACACAGCCACGCAAGTTTGGCAGCCCGCTCTCTAGATAACTGCCCATCATGGTTCTGCAAGAGCCCATCGCCGTTATCGGCTTTGACCTCATGTTTCCTGGCGATGCCAGTACACCTGCAGGCTTCGCAGAACTTCTCGCCAAAGGGCGATCCGCCCACGGCGAAGTTCCTAAGGATCGTTATGATGTAGATTCATTTTACCACCCAGATGCTTCCCGGGCAGGATCAGTGAGTATTCACTTGGCATAGACTCTGGAGATTTCATTCTGCAGAGAGACGTGAGTTAACATTATGACAGATGAGTGTACGAACAGGCCATTTCCTGAAAGAAGACGTATCGAGATTTGACGCACCGTTCTTCTCGTTCACAGCCACGGAAGCAGAATGCCTAGACCCTCAGCAGCGGATGTTGTTGGAAGGAACCTATCGAGCTCTTGAGAATGGTCAGTCAACCTAACATCGGACGATCTTTGCATCGTCTTAGATCATTACTGACTTGAGGAATGACTAGCTGGCATCTCTTTACAGGGTGTTAGCGGAACCGACACCTCGGTGTTTTCTGGTGCATTCACTCACGAATACAGAAGCATTCTGTTGAAAGATCTTGAGAGGGAACATCTTAAGTATGCTCCACTGGGACTAAATGCCCCAATGCTTGCAAACAGAATCAGTTGGTTCTATAACCTCAAGTCCCAGAGCCTTACAGTTGAGACTGCATGCTCGAGCAGTCTTGTGGCCTGTCACTTAGCGACCCAGAGCTTAGACAACAAGGAATCTTCCATGGTGAGTTATCGGAGCTAAGTTCAGTTATGACTATGAAAAGCTCTGACACATTTACAAGGCGATTGTGACGGGCTGCAATCTCATTCACAACCCCGACATGACCAATCACCTGTGCAATCTTGGAGTTCTCTCACCAGACGGAAAGTCTTACAGCTTTGACGAGAAGGCAAACGGTTACGCCCGTGGTGAGGGTATTGCCGTTGTCATTCTCAAGAGAGTATCTGATGCTATCAGAGACGGCAACACTATCCGCGGGATCATCAGAAATATTGGATGCAACCAGGATGGCAAAAGTCCCGGTGTCACGATGCCAACCGCAGAAGCGCAGTCGAGCCTCATGAACCGTCTATACACCGAAGCAGGTCTCGATCCTGGAGCAACCAGGTATTTTGAGGCACATGCCACTGGTACTGCCGTAGGAGATCCCATCGAGATGAGCGCCATCAACTCAGTTTTCTCCAAGCACCTGTCTGCTGAAAATCCCATGTATGTCGGTTCTGTCAAAACGAACGTAGGCCACCTTGAGGGTGCTGCAGGTCTTTCTGGCTTGCTGAAGTCCGTTTACATCCTCGAGAGTGGTATCATCCCCAAGAACCTATGGTTTGAAAAGTGGAATCCCAAAGTCCAGCTTGATGAGAGCTTATTCATGGTTCCCACGACCGCAGTACCCTGGCCAGACAACACACCTCGAAGAATCTCTCTTAACAGTTTCGGCATAGGAGGTGAGCCGTTGTCTATTAACCGAAATTTTCTGTTGTTCTAGAACCAGTGACTGACATCAGTTCGCAGGAACCAATGCGCATGTCATTCTTGAGGACGCTCGGTCATATCTCGAAAGTCATGGACTGACAGCACCACACTCTACTTCACGTCGCTCACTTCTATATGAGACGAAGGAGGAGACTGCGTTAGCTTCTTCAAGAACGCAACCTCAAATCAGGCCACAGCTGTACGTTTTGTCAGCATTTGACCAAGCTGGAGTGAAGAGGCTTGCAGACTCTTACGTGCGCCATTTGGAGGCTCGATCATCCACCCTCGATGAAGCTTACCTCGATGACCTGACTTACACGCTCGCAGCCAAACGAAGCAACTTTCATTGGAGAGCAGCTGTGGTTGCGAATGATAGCGAAAGTCTTTCTGCGCGCTTGAGAGAGCTTGAGAACCCCACTCGGTCGAACACCAAAATCGAGATCGGACTCGTGTTCACTGGACAAGGCGCACAATGGCTCGGAATGGGGCGCGAGCTGCTAAGATATACCGTGTTCAGGGAAAGCATTGAGGCCGCGAATGCATATCTCCAAAGTCTGGGATGCTCTTGGTCACTGACAGGTAAACCGCCAAAATCTCCGCTAGCGCAAGGTTCATCTTCATTAACATCATAGCAGATGTACTATCCATGAACACGGAGAAGTTGAACATAGAGACTCCTGCTCTCAGCCATCCGACTGTTACTGCTCTACAGGTTGCTCTCGTCGACCTTCTCCACAGCTGGTCGATAGCACCACATGCTGTGATCGGCCACTCCTCTGGCGAGATCGCAGCAGCGTATGCATCTTCGGTCATCTCTAGAGAGAGTGCTTGGAAGATTGCTTACCACCGTGGACGTCTGTCTTCCACAATCAGCACGGGGGCTATGATTGCAGTTAGTCTTGGACGCGATGAAGCCAGGACTTACGTCGAGAAAGTCAACCAGCAAGACAGCGAGGGTCATGTGACGATTGCTTGCATAAACAGCCCAAAGAGCGTCACTATCAGCGGCAGTGCCAAAGCAATTGACTTGCTATCATCTCTCCTGGACTCGGATGGGATCTTCGGCCGAAAATTGAGGGTCGTCAATGCCTACCATTCTTCTCATATGAACCCAATTGCGGAGGTGTACGCTAGAATCATCGGAGCTATTGAGCCGGGAGTGTCACCGAAAGCAACATCGGCACCCAAGTTCTTTTCTTCGTACCTGGGAAGGCAAGCGTCAGCTCAAGACCTACTTGATCCGGCGTATTGGGTTGGCAACTTGCTCTCGCCAGTGGAGTTCAGCAACGGCCTGCAAGCCATGATGAACGACTCGGTGGATGATTCATCAACATCGAAGAAGGCAGCGATTGGTCTTCTCGTTGAAGTTGGCCCACATTCAGTTCTCCAGTCTCCCATTCGTGATATCCTACAAATCACACCTGGGGTTAAGGACGTCACTTACACCTCTATGCTCATTAGGAATCGTCCAGCCGATGGCACAGCGCTTGAAGCGGCAGGCTATCTGTTCTGCCGAGGGTATCAACTCGACATGTCCGCTGTGATTTCCAGCACTGCTGGCAACACTGCGCTCAAGATGCTCGTTGACCTCCCCGCCTACCCTTTCGACCATTCAACGGTTTACTGGAACGAAAGTCGACTGAGCAAGAACTATCGGTTCCGTAAGCATCCACGCCATGACCTCCTGGGTTCACCAGTCCCGGATTGGAATCCATCAAATGCCATATGGGGACATTTCATTCGAGCCAAAGAGAACCCGTGGGTCAAAGATCACGTTATCACGGGTAGCACACTCTATCCAGCGGCCGGAATGTTGGTCATGGCTATTGAAGCCTGCAAACAGTTGGTTGATCCTGCTCTTACGCTGGCGGGCTTTCGATTCAAGGACGTTTCATTCCATACTGCTCTCGACGTGCCTGAAGATGCAGAAGGGATCGAAACCCGTTTCCACCTTCGTCCTCTCTGGGAGGGAACATCGAGTCAATCAGCGACCTGGAGTGAGTTCGAACTTTGGAGCTACCAGAACGACGAGTGGAGGAACCACTGCCGTGGTTGGATTCAAGCCGACATCGACTCGAGCCACACCAGTGTGGACGGTGGTCTGGAGCAGTTGAAGTTCGAGGAGACCTGTGCAAAGGTTGTGGAAGATTCCGACAAGACATGTCTCGATCCCCTTACTCATGATCAAGTGTATGAGGCTTTCGACTTGGCTGGCCTGAACTATGGTCCTTCTTTCCGAAACCTGTCAGATGTTAGTGTTGGACCGTCTACCCTGGCAGCAATGACTCTCACATCGCCGGATCTGGTGCCTATAATGCCGTATGGCTTCACACACCCTCATGTCATTCATCCGACAAGCCTCGACAGTGCCATATCGGGTGCCTTCATCGCACTGCATCGGGGTGGCGCAGAGGGCGACATGCAAGCTGCTGTGCCGACGTCGATCAAGGAGATGTGGATTGCTGCAAGCCAGAATGAGACCACTCCGCTGCAATCTATGCGACTGTCTGCCGGCACCATAGACAATGGGGCCAGGAAGTTTGAGGCCGAGTTGATCGGAGTTGATCCTCAATCCCGGAAGCCTCTGCTCACTGTCAAGGGGCTGGTGTGCACCTCTATCGCCCACGGCGAAACGGCCTCATCCGACACCAACACGTGCTATAATGTCGACTGGAGACCAGACGCCACTCTTTTGAAGCAGGAGAATGCTTTGCGGGGGCTGAATATCTCGGATTCGTTGCTCGATCCAAATGAGTCTGACATCTGTTCCGACACACATGCCCTCGTTTATGCATATCTGAAGCGTTATTTGACGTCACAAAGCAGTGAGGACGTTGATTCTACGAAGGGCCATTATCAGAAGTATCTGGCTTGGGCTCAGCGCTACATCGAGAGCCGTGAGAGGCGTGCACTCAAGGGCGAGCATCTCGATCACTCCGACGGAACCATCGCCGCTCTGGAGACCAAGTTGGACAACTCAAGTGCTGGAGGACGATTGACGGTGGGCGTTGGACGGGTGCTGTCCGACATTCTTTCCGGTGAACGGGATCCGCTCCAAGTCCTTTTCACTGACCAGCTCGCCGAGAACATCTACCACCGACCCTACAGCTCTGCCATCATCGGGAACTACATGCGTACCCTGGCACACAAGAACCCGCACATGCAAATCCTTGAAGTCGGAGCTGGGACGGGAGCCACAACCGGTCCCATACTCGAGGCACTCACTCGAGATGGGAAGCCCCTCTTTGGGCGGTACGATTTCACGGACCTCTCGCCTGCCTTCCTTGCCAAAGCCGAGCAGAACTTCCAGAGCACTGCACACAAGATGGGCTTTGCCACACTCAACATTGAGCAAGATCCTCTGGCCCAGGACTTTGAGCGAGAGCAGTACGATGTCATCATTGCTTCAAACGTCATCCACGCCACCAGAAGCATCCATGAGACACTGCGCAACATACGCCTTCTTTTGAAGCCCGGGGGGAAATTCATCCTCTTTGAAGTCACCAACTTGGATACATATGGCAACTTCTCGTTCGGGTTGCTTCCGGGCTGGTGGCTGAGTACGGAAGAGTATCGCAAAGATGGCCCACTCCTGACAGTTGAAGGCTGGAACTCGCATCTCAAAGACAGCGGCTTCGGTGGCATCGATCTCTGTTTCGATGATGGTCTCGCTCCCGCAGAGTTCAACGTCATGATCGGCACGGCCAAGCCGGCAGAGCCTGAAAAGTCTGAAGATGACTCAGTTAGCATCATCATTGACGACCGGTGTGCTTTACAGCAACATCTAGCGAGCCGACTGCAAACTGCTGTGTCATCTTGTGGCTCCAAAGTTTCCGTTGAGATTGTCAAGTTGGTGGATTTGCGCACAGCCAGTCTAGAGCGAAAGACGTGCATCTTCCTCCCAGAGCTCTATGAGTCTGTTCTTGCCAAACCTAATGAAATGGTTTTCAGCGGGATCAAAAATATGTGCGGATCGGCTCGTGCTATCTTGTGGGTTGTTCAAGGGGGAGGTGTTGCTCCAACCAACCCCACGGCCGACATGGTACTCGGGTTTGCGCGAACCATGAGAATGGAGAATGCAGCCCGATTCATCACCTTGAGTCTTTCCAGCCTACCTCCCGTGGAGGAATGTGGGCATGCCGCCGACACAATTCTGCAGTTCCTCAACGACAAGCTCCTCGCTTCTGACACCTCCCCTCTTGTCGACAATGCTTTTTGCAAACACGATGGACTCATCATGATCCCACGACTCGTCACTGGTTCCGGTCTGTTCGGCAGCAATGACTCTAAGGCACTTTCTGGCCGCAACGCTGAGCCGGTGCCCACCGTCTTTGGAGCCAGTCCTGAACGAGCATTGATGTTGGAAGTGGCAACTCCTGGACTTCTGGATTCAATGCGCTTTGTCGACGATGATATCTACAGCCGCCCTCTGGTTGATGGCGAAGTCGAGTTCCGTATCATGGCCGCTGGGCAAAACTTCCGGCATCTTCTGCATGCCCTAGGTCAACTCCCAAACAGTGCCAACGGTGCCGAAGCCGCCGGTATTGTCACTCGTACGGGCCCAAATACCCCCTTCAGTGTTGGCGATCGTGTTTTCGGATGTCATCAGAGGCTTTTTGGTACCTTTGCTCGGGGTCCTCACCACTGCTTGGCACCCATCCCGTCTCAACTGTCCTTTTGCGAAGCGGCGGCTATCCCGATCGTCTTCATGACCGCTTACATGGCACTCTACGACTACGCGCGCATTCAAAGAGGCGAAACCGTACTGATTCACTCAGCTGCCGGAGGCCTCGGCCAAGCGTGTATTCAGCTGGCGCAGCTGGCGGGCGCCGAGGTGTTCGCAACTGTCGGCTCCCTCGACAAACGAGATCTTCTCGTCAAGACCTACGGTATACCGGCCGACCATATCTTCTCCAGTCGCGATCTGAGTTTCGCCCGCGGTGTCATGCGTATGACCGGCGGAAAGGGAGTTGACGTTGCAGTGAACTCGCTATCCGGGGCCGCGTTGCGTGCCACTTGGGAATGTCTGACGTCTTTTGGCCGGTTCGCCGAGTGCGGCAAAAAGGATGTCTTGGCTGCGGCAACGCTTCCGATGCACCAGTTCCTCAGAAATGTCAGCTTCCGTCTGATCGATCTCGAGATGATGGTCATGGAGAAGAAGGAGCAAGCCGGGCGCTTGATGAGAGATGTGATGCAGCTCGTGGCTGAAGGTTCCATCAAGAGCATTCAGCCACTTCATGTCTTCCCGTACTCTCAAGTCCAGGAGTCTTATAAGTTCATGCAGTCCGGGAAGCATTTTGGAAAGATTGTTCTTGAATCACGACCAGACGACGTGGTGATGGTAAGCAAATCTCTCTTCTTGAACCGTTAATCATCTTGTCAGGGCAATTTTAGCTGACTTCAACTAGGCCACACCGTCGCAGAAAGCATCATGGACCTTCAGTCCAGATGCCACCTATGTGATATCCGGTGGACTGGGAGGTATTGGTCGCGGGATTGCAAGGTGGATGGCCAAGCGCGGAGCTCGAAACTTGGTTCTTCTTTCGAGAACGGGTCCCACTCGAAAGTCAGCTCAAGCGCTGATGGCCGAGTTGAAGTCAAAGGGCGTCACGGTCTTCTGCCCAGCAGCTGATGTCACAGATGCAGCAGCGCTCAGAAAGGCGCTTGATGATGTCTCCGTCAAAATGCCGCCAGTCAAGGGTTGCATCCAGGCTGCCATGGTGCTTAAGGTACGGTCACCCTCGAATTCGCTTCCATTCTTTCGAGATTCTTACACTCTGACTAGGCTACGCTATTTGCGAATATGTCCGTGAAGGACTACATGACTTGCGTTGATCCAAAGCTTCAAGGCTCGTTGAACTTGCAGCAGATGCTGCCTTCAACCATGGACTTCTTCGTCCTTCTTTCATCTTTCGCGGGTCTCATCGGCGAACCAGGCGAGGCAAACTATGCTGCTGGAAATACGTACCAAGACTCTCTCGCTCGCCATCTGGTTTCCAAGGGCCAGAAGGCTGTTGCCATTGACCTTGGCATGATGGGTTCAATTGGCTACGTCGCTGAAAGCCTTGACAGAGCAGCGCAACTGGAGCACATTGGTCTCGATGCGATGAGACCGCACGAGCTATACAACATCCTCGAAGAAGTCTGCGATCCTAACCTTCCGGTACCCTCTGCCTTGGAGTCACAAGCGGTATTCGGTGTTCCCAAGTTCCAAGATCCTCGATCGCTGAATGGCAGGACCCCTCTGTGGAAACGAGACCCCATCTTCATTCATCTTCGGCCGTCAGATGACAGCTCTGAGCAAGTGAATGGCGATCTGGGAGACGAGACCCTGAGCTGCCGGCGTCTCCTTGGCTCTGCCGAATCAGCTGAGGCAGCAGTTGAGGTCGTCGTGCAGGGGCTTGCTCAAAAGATCTGGAGCATACTCAAGGCGGATGTGCAAGTTGATCTTTCTGCTCCACTGCATTCGTATGGCGTTGATTCTCTTGTTGCGATTGAGTTGCGGTCATGGATTGTCAACGAGATGGGTGCGGAGATGACCATCTTTGAGTTGATGGGCAGTGGTGGGTTGGATGTTCTTGCGCCCTTGGTTGTTAAGAGGAGTGCTTTCGTGTCGGTGAAGGCTTGATCGACCCGGTTGATACTTTAGATTTTGATTTGCAGTATCTGGTCTAAACGCTAGAGGCTTTTGCTTGTTAATTCTAGCTGTTATTCATATTGACCATACTGTGCCTGCGTGCCCTCCACAACTTCAGGCCTCAACTTCCATCACCTTTCAACTAGTACGACTTTTGATGTGTTATGTTTATATCTAAGACATTGCGTCTAAAGTTGCTATTGTAATCTTCTGCACAAAGTCTGACTTTACAGGTACACGATGGTCTCCCTCCCACTCAAGCACACATGCCGACTTATCAGAGCAATAACCACTCAGAAGCTTCCTCCCCAAGGGCAAGCCAGGATCGAGCAGCCCGTGAACGTGTATCGTGGGTATTGTCAATAATCTCTTCGCCTTGTCTTCTTCAAACTTGAACCCTTCAGAGAACAGACCAAGGACTTGGTCGGCGTTCTGCATGCCCTCACCTTCGCCTTCTTCACTAAGTGCTACCAACGGCGCAATACCATGCAGCAGTAGAGCGAACTTCCACCCCTTGTAGCATCTCTTCGACTCGTTCGGATGCGGCGGTTCTGTCGGGTGAGCTCGTAGCTGTTGTTCGAAGAGCAAGCTGGCGCATAGCTTCGCGCCTTGGCTAAAACCCAGAAGGCCGACCCAAGGGCCCGTCGCACCCTTGCCGTCATCGTCGTCCATGGCCTGGTGCAGACTGTCTTCAATGGCTGCGATCACTCCTTCCTTGTCCGTCGCGATGTTTTCCGCGCCAGCCCATGGAAGCCATGTTCGAAACGGCCCGCAGTCCTTGTAGAGTGGGAGCACGTTGGGGCCAGCATCGCTGATGAAGGGTGCGTTCGTGAAGACAAAGCGGAAATGCGGCCCAAGTTGTCTGATGAGAGACCGAGCTTGCGACTTGAAGACGAAAGCATTGGTGCCGCCTCCATGCAGACAAAGAATTCGAGGTAGGTGCAGACTTGAGTCGATCATGGCGATACGGAGAAGGGGACTCGGAGCGCTGATTTTGAGCAATGGAATAGCGCACGCATTCCCACCATGAATTCTTTGGAATTGACTTTTGGCTTGAAGAATTGTGAGCTCTCCCAATTAGGTATGAGTAGGCGACTGAGGAGGTCGGGCCCGTTGCGAGTCCCTCATCCTTACCTCCCGGGCATGGAAACTCACGCTTGTGGATAGCTGAGACGGACAGGAGGGGTGTGATATTATCCGTGGAGATCGGACCGGAAGCCGGTCCTTAACGCTTTCGGCTACTCCAGGGTCCCTTGACTTCCGAAGGAACCGGAGGTTTTTCAAATGTCTCCGGCGCATTGTCGCATTTTCTCCACGTGCAAAGGCAGGCAAACAACTGCCATCGGATTCAAGGGACTTGCCTGCTTTTGGTAAATCATCGATCAGATACTTCGTCATCCCAACGGGATTATGGTCCGTAGGGCTACTATGTGTGTGGCGGCAATCGGACACAATGAGATGAACCCGTTCGCTATGATATGCCCCGAGGTGTGGGAGATCATTCTCGAGCAGACATCACTGATCTTATCGGGCACATGGCGTCATGTGAGAAGGGAAAGGACACAAATGACAAGTCCAGACTGATGAATTCCGGGCACTCAGGTTTTCTATGTGCTCAACATCTACGCAGCCACTGCTTTGTTCTTTTCCTGGAAGACCTTTACCAAGTCTTTGCCATACTTCGCTCTCCCAAAGTCCAAAACATGCTGTCCAAACGTTTTTTCCGGCTCTTTTTCACCTTCCCATTGGGGGATTCCAGCTGCTTCAAGCACCTTCAACACCGTGTCGTCTTCCGGCCTCACGAAGTATGCCACACTATAACGTACAAAGTCTCCTTGTTCTCCCGGAGCCGGAAGGACTCGGTGCTTTCCCGAATTCAGGACGCCGTTGCTGAACTTGGTCATCGCATCGCCGAGGTTGACTATTGCGTAGCCAGGAACGGGCTCCACATACGTCCAGCGCCCCTTTTGTGACAGTCGCGAAGTGCTCCAGAACTTGCTGCCGTCTGGGTGTTCCGGCTCCCACATTTGAAGGCCGCCTAGCCAGTTGAAGAGAATGGTGATGCTGCCGAGATCTGTGTGTGAAGTCGTGGCGATCTGGCTCTCGGGGTCTCGAGTCTTGTCTAGAGGCGGACTCCGGGTCAGGCGCAGCTGGGATCCAGACTGCTGGTCGATTCGATGTCGGTTCTGGACTTCGTTTTCGCTGAGTCCGAGTTTGGTTCCAACCAGTGTCAGGAGGAACACGCCAGTTTCGTGCGCTTTGGTGACGAAAGGCTTCAGTATCTCCTTGTTTTCCACAATCGTCGATGGGTTTTGGTTCGGGCTGGGTGCGTCGTTGACGACGAAGTCTTTCGATATGCTCATGAACTCGACCGTATCTGGCGTTCCTTGTGCGTCGGTCTTCTGAGCCCCAGCACTCTTGTAACCATATATACTGCCATTATAAGCCTGGTGATGTTTTCTCTTCTCGTCTAGTGGAAGCTGAAAGGTTTCCTCGGCTAGTTGAGCCATCTGGAGAGCGCCCGCTTGAAGAGCCTCGCCTTCCGGATGGTCACGAATGTTGAGATAAAAGAATCCATGCTTCTGACACGCGTCAAAGAGCCTGTTCGCTTCTTCATCGTCATCTTCTATCAGCTTTCGTAGGGAAATCTTCTCGATCGGAGCTGTGGGCAAGTCTGTCGGAAATGGCGGGTAGCTTTTGGGGCTGAAGCGAATGTTGTCACTCGCGATTGAGCTCGCCATTTTTGGAGACAGAGCTACTGGAAGTTGGGTCAGCAGCGACCAAGGGTTGTTGAATGTTGACTAGCTGTTGACGTCTGGAAAACGCTCCGGCTGTGAGATAAGATCGCTCTGCACCGTCCACGTGTGCCACGCGACAATGCCCCTGAACGCAGAGCTTCCCATGATCATTCGATTACCACCCTGGAATGATGCCGGGTAGCGCTTCCGTGAACACAGTGAATCATTTAAAGTTCATGAAACCTCCGACTGCCAAAATTGCTCCTTTCCCTACTGTGTACACTGTACAGAATCTATCATCGCCTTAGCGGGGAAGGACGAATGATGAATGGACTTGAGCTCGCCCAAACTTGTTGCACCATATTCAAATGGGCATCATGAGTTGGGAAGTCCTTTGCATCATTGCCAGCTTTTGGCTTTACGGTATTCAGAGTACGCTGAGACGATAATGGAAGCCATAGTCCAGTTATTAGATATGTCAAGTGAACTCTTGGACGACTAAACGATGTCGCTACAGCCAAAGTTCTGTATAGACTCATGTCATAGCTAATTTGGAGACGACCTCCTTGGCTACAGTATCCTTCTCAATCCTTAGTTCCTCAGCAAGAGCCTGAGCGTTGACCCTCCTTTCGCTCCCCTCACTTCCCCTCATCTTCTTGAGAATATCTCTGAATTCTTGTTCAACGCTTTCGGGCGTTCCAACAATGTCGGGCCCTCCTCGTCTTGGTTTGCCTCTAGCACTACCAGTACGGATCTTTCAAAAGTTAGTCTTTAACGTACTGCTTTTCTTGGACAGTTAAGAATACGTACCTGCATCACTTCAAACGCGACCGAGTTCTTCCTCGTGGAAACAACTGCCGTATTAATGGCGTTGTCGCCTGGAGCAAGAGGCCAGCCAATGAGCGGAATGCCCTGAACGAGGCTTTCCACCGTTGAGTTGAAACCCCCGTGTGCAAACAACCACCCAATAGACGGATGTTGAAGAAGTGCCTGTTGGTCAACCCATCTATCACACACATGGCCAACACCACTGTCGTTGATCCGGGTGATTTCTGATGGATCAATGGCTTTTCCTGCAAACATTCCCCCAAGAACCAGGACAAAAGGATACTTGGACACGATTAGAGCTGAGACCAAGGCCTGGAAATTTGCCCTGTTTGTGGGAAACACGAGAGACCTGGGTCAAACGACAAAGGTCAGTATGGGGTTGTCCGTTATGGGAACATTAAGGAAGAAGATAAAAATTACCCGAATGAGATCAGAACAACTTCTCTCTTGTCGTGACTGTCGAGAAAAGCACGCAGACTCTCGTCTTTCACCATCAACTCGTTCTTAGACCAGCCCCTAGGTGCTACCTGAACACCGACGGGATATACAGTCGCATAACTCTGGCAGGCAGCAATGGTCTCACCCTCTAGAGCCACGGACGAGGCACACACTACGCCATCTGTTGCCTTTGCCAGACTAACAGTCTCTCTGAGCATTGATGACACGCCTACAAGAAAGTGTTAAGCAGGATGAGCGCCAAGTAATGTAGATTTGGGGTGGAGAACTTACCTGCTTGCAACGGGACCTCGCCGAACTCACGCTCATAGTCGTACATGTCCTGGATTCCCGGGATTGAGATGACAGTTCCGTTGAACTCATCAAACCCATTCTTCGCTATGCACACCTAGGTGGCGATGATTAGTAGTCTCATCTCATATGGCCCAGTTCACAGCCTCAACAGCTTATGAAAGACACATCTCTCCTACCTTTTCGATGATCTCACCGCGCTCTCTGCCTTTTCGCAGCGTATCGTCGGCGACGTACTTGTCGACGATGTCTTCCCAGTCGCTGAATCCCCCTCTACCCGATGGCGCAAGGAACGAATACAGGCGTGCGGCACTACCAGCCCAGTACATGTATGCCTTACAGTCAGGTCCGACGATGCTCCTGACCTGTGGCAGAGTATGGAGTGATCCATTCTGGTCCAACATAAGGGCCGTAGGCTTTGGCCAAGCCTGTGTGCCATCACATGCCTCTTGCAGGGTCTCTATCCAGCATTTGGATAGCTGAGCAATACCCTCTGCAATGGTGTTCTTCCCCACATTTTTGGAGATGCTAAGTGGAAGGTCAGCCCTGACATGTTTGAGAAGCCCAGAAGTGTGGATGATTACTTGGGGTCACCGAAGGTCAAGAGACGGAACCGGTCTTTGGGGAAGTCGGGGAATCTACGGGTGTCTACATCGGGTACCCATGATTAGTAAAGTTTGATGCATCTTGCCTGACTTTTAAAGGCACTTTGGAGACTTTGCGTACCGATGAGGCTATGCGTCACATAAGTAACAACCAAAGATGGGTGTTCCTCAAGCATCTGAGTGATGAGGGCGTTGGCACTGGTGATGTGGCCCCATACGGGGAACACATACCATGCATGGTGTTGTTGGTACGCCATGAGGAGGTTTAACTGAAATTGATCAGATCAAGCAGTGGTGGCTGGTGTTGGTAAAAGCACTCGATGAAAGGCGGATATGGTGCATTGCCCCTGCGCTGAGTAGACTACAAGATTCAGCAGCACAACAGCGTAGGCGATGCCTGTTGCCACCCTTACAAAGTCAGATGTGTCTTAACATTGCGTATTTCTGACCAATCTTTCATCTCATTGATTTCATCTGCAATGCTATTGCCCATCCTGAAGGTACCTTACGGCTCCTGGTTGGCAACCGACACTGTGGAAACGTCCGAAACGTCCGACACGCTGCAGCAAAACCTCCGAACTAATTGTGGTGCTATCCAGCTGATGCATTCTCCATCTCTCTGAAAAGCCCACTTGGTTCCCAGTATACTTTTTAGGGCCAGGGATTCCCAGGCATCCTAAGACGTCCCTTGGTCTGATCCACCAATTTGGTGTCGAGGCTGGCGAACAGGTGAGCTCTAGGGTGATAGTCCCATATTAGGTTCGAGGCGAGTCAATACCGAATCCCGGGAGTCTGATTGAGTTTGCATCCAAGCATTCAGACGAGCGTTTTGTGCATGCGAGAGTCACGTAACGAGTCTTCATCAAGGATCACCGCTCAGGAGGAACCCGCATCACAGAGTTAGCTTCGAGGCGACAGGACGCCGGTCCATCGTACCCGTCGGACGTATGCACGGATAAGTCGGAGGCAATCGTAGTTCAGTCCGGATGAAGAATGCCAATCTTGCCTTTCCATCTCGACTCATGTCCTCTATCGGCGTATCGGGATGAGACGGGATGGCATGAGCATGGAGGAGGGGAAGCTGGGGGGGCGATCCTATCACCACATCGTCAACCATACCCCCATCTAAAGTACTTGGGAATAGGTGTCAATTTTGGAGAGATCCGCACATCTGCTGTATCCGGTCGCCGAAGTAAACTCGCAGGTCCTGAGTTAGTCACTGTATCCAATTGGAAACCTTCTCGAAGAATCATGGAGGTGAAGCCGCTCCGAGGTGTTGGTGAGATTTCGCAAACGACAGGTTGATCGTCTCATTCTGACCACAGTCGCAGGAAATCTGGAGAAGTTTCTCATCCATCAACATCTCGTCAAGTTCTACAACAATGTGCAGGTTGCTTGCATATACTCCCTCTCACACACGGCACCTGCATTCGTCGACAGCGACATCAGGCAGCTGATTTTCACCGCCTTGGGAAAGACGATAGAGCGTCATCCCATTCTTGGTGTTGCCTTGGCAGATGAAGACAGCACCCAGCCGTCGTTCAAAAGACTCGACCAAATCGATCTTCGAGAGATCGTGCACTTCTTCGAGGCAGATCCCGATCTCTCGACTATTGACACCAGAATTCAATATGAACATCAGAAGCCATTTCTCAGAACTCAAGATCTTCCGCTATGGCGCTGCGAAGTGATCAGGTCGCCTGGTTCAAAAAAAGTCATCACCTTTGCCCTCTCCTTCTCCTTCCATCACGTCGTTGGGGATGGGCTGTCGGGAACAGCATTCCACCGCACGTTCCGCAACGCGCTGAATGGCCTCACGGCGTCAGAGGAGACGAGACCTAACGTTTCCTCTGAACATGAGATTGTTCAGGTGCCAAAACTTGATCTAGTCCCTCACTTGGAGGAGAGCATGGATCTCCCCCTCACTGCCTTCTTCATGTTGAGCAAGGCATTCAAGGCATATCTGTATTCGTCGACAGATCCTATGGAATGGTCAGGGCCTACGATTCAAGACATGCGCCCTCCGGTGAGCAACACTCGAACTTTTCACCTACCCCAAAGCGTAGTGAGGGACTTGCGAAATGGCTGTAGGAAGCATCAAACAACCATCACGGCACTCGTGACAGTTCTTATAGCACGAATTCTAGGTGTCTTATATCCAACTCACTCTCGCTTCGCCGCCTCAGTGCCGTTCTCATTGAGGAAGTTCTCCAAGCATTCACCGGATGACATGGGCTGCTTTACGGCAATCGCGGAGCCGTACTTCTCTGCTGAGAGAAGCTCTCCGTGGGGTTATATCTCATGCCGGTCAACTGTCACACATGCTGCAGATACCGCCGCGGCAGACGACCACAAGATCTGGAAGGCTGCCAGAGAATGCAAGGATCTCATTCACAAAAGGAGCTCCTCGTCAGAGAACCTCTCGGTCGGTCTGACCAAATTCGTGAGCGATTATCGCCAGCACTTCTTGGGCATGCTCGGAGGACGGAGACGGCATGCCTTCACTGTTACGAACATCGGGGTCGTGGACGGTGGGATATCATCAGTGGCAGGCTTGGAGGAGCAGAAAGTGACATTTGATCGTGTTGTGTTTTCAGTTGGAGCCTCGACGAGTGGCTCGCCTTATTCAGTCTGTCTTGCTTCTGCCAAGGACGGCTACATGTCCATTACTTTGAATTGGGAGAAGGGGGTCGTAGAAGACTCGTCTGCGAGTGAGCTTTCAGCATCCTTGGAGAAGGAGCTGAGTAGGTTGGCCGAGGTCGAGCGAGATGTGTAGAATAAGCTGTCCATGTTCATCAGCTGGAACAAAACCTTGAGGGTATTCTTCATCTGCTGATCACTAATTGCTCGTTTTCGGCATCATTCCATCTCGCTAGATCGTGACTTTCTAGAAAACTCGATCGGAGATTCGACCGTAATACGATCCCCTCGGCAGAAGGCCTCGAACTTGTGAAAGGCGGTGCCGTCGGCACCACGACTCAGGTCACCACGCATTTCTACAGACGAAAAGTCGCCTGATGCTAGTCTTGTTACGTGCTCTTGACAGGCACGGAAAGCTTGAAATATGGGCTATCCCAGTCTACTTTTTCAGCTAACAGGGGCAGTCTCAATTAGACAGGTCCGACGTCCGCTTTCCCCGGTCCGGTAAGGAGGTACTCACTCCCTGTTGTGGGAATCCTAACACCGCTTTTTTTCCCCTAAGCAGGTGTGCCAATCTAAGGGTCGACTTCAACCCAGCCCACGGCAAGGAAGCAGCAACATGAAGCCAATCACAGAGGATATTGAGATGTCCGCTGCTGCTTCGGAGAGCAGCAAGTCCAACAACGACGGAGTGGAACCGGAGACCCCTAGAGAGCCCGGCCGATGGCGGAGGCGTTTGAATCCGTTGAAGTCCCGCGTGGTCCCGCAGATACCCGGCCAACGAGAACAGACATCACGAGAATGGTCGGCGGGCCTGTTGAGCAAGATAGTATTCCGCTGGCTGACGCCTCTCATTCACGTAAGCCTGACACAAACTCGACTGAGACTCTGTGAGTAACATTGTAAAACAGCTTGGCTACCAACGGCCTTTGGAGATAAACGATATCTGGTTGGTGAACCCTGACCGGGCTTTACCGGGCCTGGAAGAGAGATTCGAGGGCGAGTTCAACCGACGCGTGGCGAACGGAGCGCCGCGTCCTCTACTCGGTGCACTTTTCACCACGTTCAAGCGCAAATTCATTCTGGGCGGTATCCTGCAACTCATCGCCACGATAGCTCAGGCTGTGACTCCATTCTTTCTGAGGTACATCATCGCGTTTGCGACAGATGCGTTCAACGCTCAACGAGATGGGAGACAAGGACCCTCTGTTGGATACGGCATTGGATTGGTTATTGTCATGACGGCTTTACAAGGCATCATGGGGGTCTGCACCAACCACTTCCTCTTTGCGGGACTCTCAGTCGGCGGGGAGGCCCGCGCCATCCTCATGTCGAGGATCTTCGCCAAGTCGCTCCGGCTGTCGGGTCGTGCAAAAGCTGGAGGTTCAGCCTCCCCCGAAGCCAACACAAGCCCAGAAAGCGAGGACGAGAAGAAGAAGCAACAAGAAGACGAAGGATGGAGCAACGGGCGCATCATCAACTTGGTCTCTACCGACGCATCCCGGATCGACCAGGCGTCCAGCTTCTTCCATCTTGCCTGGTCGGCGCCGCTGTCCATCGTCATCACGATCGTTCTCTTGCTCGTCAACCTGGGATACTCTGCACTGCCTGGACTTGGGATGTTATTCGTCTCCGTGCCCCTCTTCGGAATGGCGACCAAAGTCCTCTTCGCGAGGCGAGGCGTCATCAACAAGCTCACGGACAGACGCGTCAGTATCATCTCGGAAGCCTTGCAGTCCATACGCTTCATCAAGCTCTTCGGGTGGGAGCTGAGCTTCCTGCAGCGCGTGGAAAAGGTGCGGAAGGACGAGGTGAAGTCGATCCGGGCCCTTTTGGCCCTTCGCGACGGCGTTCAGTCGATTGGGATGGTGATACCGGTCTTCGCGTCCATGCTGGCTTTCATCACGTATTCGACAACGGGGAACCATCCACTGACGCCAGCCCCGATATTTTCCTCGTTGGCGCTCTTCAACCAGATGCGTTTCCCTTTGAGCATCTTTCCCGTGGCGGTCGGCCAGGTCGTTGATGCGCTAGCCTCGGTAATGAGAGTCCAGGAATTCCTTCTGGCTGAGGAGGCGAGTGAAGACGCAATCCAAGATCACGGCAATGATAACGCCATCGATATCAGGGATGCGACATTTACCTGGGAACAGACGCGGTCCAGGCAATCAAGTGACGGCTCGGCCATAGACGAGAAGCGTGCCGAAAGCCCCAGTGCATCAATGAGCCAAGACACCTTCCAGATACCCGAGCTCAACCTCACCGTCGGCCGCTCAGAATTGGTCGCCGTCATCGGCAACGTGGGCTCAGGGAAGAGCTCTCTTTTGGCCGCCCTAGCAGGCGAGATGCGCAAGACGACGGGCACAGTAATGTTCGGCGCTACGAGAGCGTTCTGCCCACAGAATGCGTGGATCCAGAACGCTACCGTGAGAGACAACATCATCTTTGGGAGGGAATTCGACCGCGGTCTGTACGATAGGGTCACACAAGCTTGTGCGCTGCTCCCGGATTTCAAAATGCTTCCAAATGGAGACAAAACCGAGATCGGTGAACGTGGGATCACAGTTTCAGGGGGCCAAAAGCAGCGCATCAACATCGCCCGCGCCATCTACTTCAACGCGGACATCATCCTCATGGACGATCCTCTATCAGCCGTTGACGCTGAAGTTGGCCGTCATGTCATGGAAGAGGCCATTTGCGGGCTGCTCGCGAATAAGTGCCGAATCCTAGCAACGCACTCTCTGCACGTGCTGCACAAATGCGACAGGATCATCTGGCTGGACGGAGGGAGGGTAAAGGCCGACGGCACGTTTGACAACTTGATGGACCACAACGGCGAGTTTGCCGAGCTCATGACCCTTGCCACTACCACTGATGACAAGTCGAAGAACATCGATGGCGAAGACCCGTCTGCTCTGACTGCGGACAAGGAGATTCACATGCAGAAACTTGAGAAGACGGCAACCTCCAAATCGACTACTTCTCAGATTGCTCTGATGCAAGCTGAAGAACGCGCCGTGGAGGCCGTGTCTTGGGACGTTTACGTCGGATATCTCAGGGCCGCGGGCTCTCTCATGATCGCCCCTCTGGTCATCTTCTTGCTCACCGTCGCGCAAGTTGCGTACATTGCCACGGGACTATGGCTTTCATGGTGGACTGCTGATCAGTTTTCGCTCACTCTGAGCGGCTGGGTACGTTTCATATCCCTCTGTTGACATCTTGCTACATTTGCTCACACGACTTCAACAGCTGGGGATATACGCAGGACTCGGAATCGCCCAAGCGATATCAATCTTCGCCTTCTTCGTATGCGTCTCCATCTTCGGAACCAAGGCAAGCCGACACATGTTCCAGATGGCAATGAGCCGGGTCCTGCGGGCCCCGATGGCCTTTTTCGACACCACCCCTCTCGGAAGAATCACCAACCGCTTCTCCAAAGACGTCGACGTGATGGACAACAAGCTGACCGACTCTCTTCGGATGTATCTCATGACTATCGGGAACATCCTTGCCGTCTTCGCGCTAATCATTGCATACTTTCATATTTTCGCAGCCGTCTTGGTGCCCCTAGTTCTCATCTACCTGTTCGCTACTTCATATTACAATTATTCAGCCCGCGAAATCAAGCGACACGAGGCCATCCAACGATCGCACGTGTTGGCTAAAGTCAGCGAGGCCATCTACGGCCATTCGACGATTCGCGCGTACGGCGTGCAGGGCCACTTTGTCAACACAATCCAGCGGGCCATTGACGACTTCGATGGGGCGTACTTCCTGACCTTTGCCAACCAATGCTGGCTCGGTCTCCGGCTGGACGCGATCGGTCTGATCCTGATCTTTGTTATTGGGCTTCTCATCGTGACGTCTCGCTTCAGCGTTCATCCCAGCATCGGCGGTCTGGTTCTGTCGTATATGCTTTCGATCATCAACATCTGCAGCTTCGCGGTGCGGCAGATGGCAGAGGTGCAGAACGATATGAACAGCACCGAGAGAGTGTACTACTACGGACACCGTCTCGC
Source organism: Colletotrichum theobromicola (assembly GCA_014705045.1). Classification (NCBI taxonomy): domain Eukaryota; kingdom Fungi; phylum Ascomycota; class Sordariomycetes; order Glomerellales; family Glomerellaceae; genus Colletotrichum; species Colletotrichum theobromicola. Next base: position 9,050 of record JABGLZ010000956.1, on the reverse strand, counting down.
GGAAGAACCGCCCGCGCATCTCGGGCAGGTGCCAACCGACTGGCCGTATGCCGGAGAAATCGTCTTCAACAACGTCCAGCTTCGTTATCGCCCGAGACTCCCACTGGTTCTGAAGGGCGTCAGCATGCGGGTGAAGGGGGGTGAACGCGTCGGCATCATCGGGCGCACAGGGTCCGGAAAGTCAACCATTATCCAAGCGCTGTTCCGCATCGTCGACCTGGCAAGCGGCTCAATTTCGATAGACGGCGTCGACATCAGCCAGATCGGCCTCGCAGATCTTCGCGCCCAGCTCGCCATCATCCCGCAGGACCCGACTCTGTTCCAGGGCACCGTCAGGTCCAACCTGGACCCGTTCGACGAGCACAGCGACTTGGACCTGTGGTCGGCGCTGCGCAAGTCGGGCCTGGCGGACGAGACGGGCGCCAACGACATCACCCTCGACAGCCCCGTCGACGAGGAAGGCCTCAACTTCTCCCTGGGCCAGCGGCAGCTCATGGCCCTGGCGCGGGCGCTCGTGAAGGACTCCAAGATCATCGTGTGCGACGAGGCGACCTCCTCGGTGGACTTTGCCACGGACGAGAGGGTGCAGCACACGCTGGGCAACCTGAAGGGGAAGACGTTCCTCTGCATCGCGCACCGGCTGAGGACGATTGTAGGGTACGATAGGATCTGCGTCATGGATCAGGGCCGCGTGGCTGAGCTGGACTCTCCCATCAACCTGTACGATCGGGGGGGCATCTTCAGGGACATGTGTGAGAAGAGCGGGATTGGCAGAGGCGACATCCTGAATCGGGGGTAAGGCTGACTCTTTGACAACTTCTTTGAATATATTCTTTTTACATTTGCCGAATGAATTTGGCGTTGTCCATATGAGAAACCGCCATGACCTGGTAAACTTGTTGAGACCTGTGCACAAGTCCGCCGTAGAACACCCTATGAAGTCCGCCAAACCCCACAAACTCCGCAAACAGCGTGCTCGTCCCGAGAGAACGATGCCTTCGTTAGTGATCGTATTCGTGTGCAAGCGGAGTCATTTGCGGCAGCAATTGAGATCGTATCTGCCGAATCACCAGATCCAGGTTAGAGGTTCATGGTTCTTACAAATTTGTCTGAATGGACCGGACGAAGGCCGGACGGGCTGCCCGTATAGCTACGCCATAAGATATAAGACGGATGAAAAGGCGTAAAACTCTTTAACAATCTCAGGTCAGAATCGCTACTCATATTCATAGTTGGACAATACTCCAGACACAATGGCCAAGACTTCAGTTGCAATTGTTGGTGCGACAGGCGAGACGGGACACTTCATCATCGACGCCCTCCTCGAATCCAACGACTTCGTAAGTCAAACCCAACCAACTCGTCCGCGTACTGGAACAAACAAAACTTACCACCCCCAGGAAATCACCGCCCTCGCTCGGCCCTCCTCAGCGACCAACCAAAAATACACCAACCTCCGCTCCCGCGGTGTCAGGGTCATCGCCGTAGAACTCACCGGCCCCGAAGATGCACTCGTCGAAGCCCTCGCCGACATCGACGTCGTCATCTCCACCGTCTCAGTCGCCTCCTTCAAGGACCAGATCCCGCTCGCCAGAGCCGCCAAAAAGGCCGGCGTGAAGCGTTTCGTGCCCAGCGAGTTCGCGATGGTGATCCCGCCCAAGGGGGTCCACGACCTACAGGACATGGTACACACCAAACTCCCCCTTCTTTGAGGTGTCCGGTCGGTGGATCGTCTCTGGAGACCAAGAATGCTGACATCCTCAAAAAGAAGACAGACGTCCTCGACGAGATTAAACGCCTGCACCTCCCTTGGACCGTCATCAACGTGGGCTGGTGGTACGACGGCTTCCTGCCCCGTCTCGCCTCGGGCCGGACAGACTACGTCCGCCCCGCGGGCCTGCTTCCCGAGCAGAACTTCGTCCCGGGCGACGGGGAGGCCGTCTGCTCCATGGTCGACGCGCGCGATGTCGGCCGCTACGTGGCGCGCATCATCCAGGACCCCAGAACGCTGAACAAGCAGGTCTTGGCGAGCAACTTCGCGCCAAAGCTGAATGAGGTGTACAGCTTGATGGAAGAGATCGCGGGCGAGAAGATTGAAAAGACCCACGTGAGTCAATCCTTTTTGTTTGAGGTCTGTCTACGTTAATGACTGATATCTTCTAGCTATCCGCAAAAGACATCGAGAATCAGATTCAGCAGAGCAGAGAGAAGATTGCGGCCGGCCAGGCGGATTACATGACGCAGGTGGGATTGTTCATGTCGCAGTATCAATACTCTGCGGGTATACGCCACGACAACACGCCCGAGTATGCCGAGTACTTGGGATACTTGCTCACGACGGACTTGTATCCGGACTTCAAGCAGATCACGTACCGGGAGTTCTTTCAGGAGGTCCTCGACGGCAAGGCAAGAGCAGCCTACAGCCAGTGAGCTCAGGATGACAGGTAGTATGTAATTGACTTCGCATTGAAATCCAAAGAAAAGCCTTTCTGGCTTGAGCTATCTGCCTACTCTTCTGTCCAGCCAAGGCTGACACGGGATATACCTGATCCAATAACACCAACCCATGCCCTCCCTCATTGTCCCGTCATACCCTCATATCCATCATATCGACATGCCGTCATAATAACAATTCATGATGCGTTCTTCTTGGTCTTGGGAGGTGGGAGAACCAGTTCATCCCGCCCCATAACTTCGATGGTCCGCTCCTTCCCCTTCCAGAGATACCTGACATGAAGCGCCTTTCGCCTCAGCGGCGCTGGGTCCCAAAATCCCAACATCGACCCCTTCCTCACCCCCGCCGGGATCTTCAACTTTCCATCCTCAACCAACGCCGCAACGGCCAACGTCACGTCCGCAACCTCCTCCAGGGCCCAGTCCGCGCCCTCCTTGACCCCAAACTTGGCGCTCAGGATGACGAGCCCCCGCCGCTGCCGCTCCGCGCGCTGCCTGGCTTCCACAGGCCCCGCAAGTAGCGCTGCAATGTCGTCTGCCGCGGCGCGCTTGCGGTTGATGTACGCCTGTAGATCAATCTCCATCGGCGGCGCGCGCCTGCGCTTGGCGAGGAAGTGTCTTGCCGCGAACGCGACCAGGGGGACCGCGCTGGCGTAGAAGAAGACAGCGGGGCTGTACTCTGCGCGCGGTGAGAGGAGCAGCGGGATGCTCAGCCGCTGGCTGAGGCGGGACCAGTAGAGCGACAGGTGCAGGCTGTGCAGGCTGACGCCGAACTCAAGGCCGAGCTTGGAGAAGCGGCCGACGTTCCAGAGGTTGCGGACGGCGAGATAGCGGTCCAGGAGCGTGTTGGAGCACAGTTCCACCTCGAGCCGCGTCGGCTTCGAGCCCGGGAGAGGCAGGTCGCGGCCATAGCGGAGATACGCCGCCGCGGCGGTGGCTGTGAGAGACGTCGAGACGGTCCAGGAGGCGTCGTTGTTGGCGCTGCTGCTGTTGTTTTCGTAGTCCAGCCCGCGGATGCCGCATTCGCCCCTCGGGGAGTCTTCGTGGCCTGCTGAGGGCACCCGTTCGGGAGAGGTCGTGTACCCCACCTCGAAGCTCGCGGAGGTCTTCATGGGGAACTCGGTGAGCAGCTGCGTCTTGCTGACCTGCGAGAAGTCGGCGAGGAACTTGATGGTCTCGCCCGGCCACATGCTCCAGTCGCCGCTGTCGGCGAAGGCGTAGGCCGTCCCGGCGCCGAGCCAGCGGTGCACGCCGACCGCGATGCGGGGCGGCTCGCGGTACCACGGCCGCCCCGAGCGCAGGCTACCTTCGAACACAACTGGGTTCGTGCTGTTCGGGAGGTGGATGGGGTGGGACACCCGCGCTGTTAGTGATGATTCTGGGAGAGCCTCGCTCTCCAGTTCGACTGTAGTTTTTGCTATGTGGTCTTCATCCGTTCGGTGGATGATGTCCTGGCGGAAATTGAAGCTGATCATGGGACATGGTCGCTGCTCTGCCAGTTGAATAATACGCTTGCGAGGGATCGTTAGTGGCAGCAAAGGCTGATACCGATCTGCCAGTAACGGTAACGGTACTCGATAAATCTCTTCGACGATGCCATACACAGACCCCGTCAGGGTCAGCTGCGGCGGAGGAAGATACACCATCGACTCTCTCGCCTGCTCAACCCCCTTCTCCTCGTTGACCGCGATATACGGCAGTCTTTTCGACACGATCGATCCACACTGGCCAAAATTAAACGTCGATCCGTCGAGCAGACGCCCCCAGGCCGGCAACCCCACGGTGACGGAGTGACTCAGCGTAAAGTCAAGCGGCGTCAGCGCGGAAGTCTGCCTCACGGCCTTGGACACGTCGAAGCGGATGCCCAGATCCGACGACGTCTGGACCACGTCCGCCGCCCGCTGCCGCAGCTGCTCCTTCAGCGACAAGTCGTAGGCGTACCGGTAGTCCCCATCGTCGGTGGGAAACTCAGGCGGCGCGTCGTGTGTCAGGTCGCGCAGCTGGCTCGCGTCGTAGAGCGCCCGCCGGTGCGGGTCGATCAGCGTCTCGAACCCGCGCTGCACCTGGCTGAACCACGGCTGCGCGACCGCGTGCAGGTTCTCCGGCAGCCCGTCCTTGTGCAGGTAAAGCAGCAGGCGGTGGTAGGCCTTGCGCACCTCGTCCGGGGTGAGGGTCGGGTCCTTGGGCAGACACAGCAGGTCGTAGTAGTCGCCCTCGATACCGTCGGCCTCGTGCGGTAGTAGCGCCGCTAGGTCGCCGACGGTGACGGTGCTGTCATCGCCGCCGGCGAAGTCGTCCATCATCTCGGAGGCGAGGGTCATGCGCTCGAGGTAGGAGGAGGCGTCGTCGTCGCCGAACTCGTACTCGCGACGGGTGGCGGCGAACTGCTCATTGAGGGAGAAGCGCGAGGCCGTGGAGCGCAGGCTCAGGTTGCTGTGGTTCGCGGGCGGGTGGAGGTACGAATAGTCGGACTCCCCCCAGACGGCGGAAGATCGGGCGGAGGAGTTTCGTGAGGGCCCCGCGCCGCCGCGGGTTCGGAGGACCCGGAGGCTGCCGGGGCGGCTAGAGGAGTCGGCCATTCCTCTCTTCTTTTTGCGGTGTTTTTTGCGGAAATTATTACGGAGACGGAGGGGAGAGGGGAATTGCGACGGCGGCTGCGGCGGCGGCGGGGTTGAGCTGAGCTGGACGACAACGACGACAAAGGAGAGTGACGAGGAGGTGGAAGAAGAGGGAGAAGCAAAGGGATAATGGGCGCAAGGCAATCGGAGGTAGGAGGAGGAGGAGGAGGAGGCGGGCTGGTGATGATTATTACTCACACTTCTCTCGGCCGACCCTCTTGTTTACATTGTTGGGGAACAACAGTTCGTTCGTTCGTTCGTTCGTGGCCATGGCCGTCAAGCTGGGCGGAGATCAGGGGGGGTAATTGGTGCTAATCACACATCGCACAGGGGTCCATCCCGGGAACGGCGTCATGTTCTGCTGTCGTTTCTTGGGTCGCCCAACATCGGTTTTGGGCGGTTCTCGAGGTTGTTCGTCCGGGTGGTGACAAGGGTATCCCCGAACTCAGTCAGGCTTTGTTGGTGGAAGGAAGGGAAAGCATGGTAATGCTCTGTGTTCTATGGAGATTACCTAATCGGTATTGGAGATGATGGCTTTAGGGCCTCAAGCTGCTGCATTGTCGAGATGTGAGTTATGGAGGGGCCCCAGATGGAGATTTCTTTCAACTTCAAAGACATTGTATTTGACGTTGACTTTTCAAATCAAGATATCTGCGGCAATGGTGAGCTTTCAGCTGTGTGGCGTCGTTGTAATGAAGCGGATGCTATGCTACGGCCCCACTGCGCCGGCAGAAGAGCCGGAGAGCCTAAGTCCCATGGGTGTGCTGCTGTCTTCCAAGGTACCTTCAGTCATCTTTAAGAACTTGGTCTCAGTGACATTCTCATCATCTACTTGGAAAACATATTGACAAAAAACAAGATGCAACCTTCATTGAATGTTTCAACATCGACGTCGACAAAGGGAGATAAGCTGAATGACCCTAGGTAAACATGCCTAAAGCGTCAGCACCAACCCCTAAAATTGTCCGTCCGTCCATCAGCCCTACGACCCTCACTTCCATTCCCGAAATCTCCTTTCTAGACGCCCCCACCACCAAGCTCATCATGAACACACAGCCAAGATGTCAACTCTCTTCTTGACCCCACGAGACCGCTATCCTTCCGACTCGAAAGCCCCACAAGCCTGTGGTAGCTGCAAACGACAGAAGCGCAAATGCGACAAGGCGCTGCCGGCCTGCGGGCTGTGCACCCGCATGGAGCGCCGCTGCGACTACGTCGAGTCCGCCCAGCCCGCCCCAACAGCCGATGACCTTGCGGCGCTGCAGCTCAGACTCGCCGAGCTCGAGGGCCGCGTCAACGACAGCGGCGGCGGTGGTGGCTCGTCCGGCGTTGCTGGTGGTGGGGTCTCCAACGGCTCCGGGCCGAGTCCCGGGTCAGACCCCTCCGTCGCGGGACCGAGCATCAACGGCAACTCGCCGGCATACCCCGCCGTTGAGCCGCTGTGGGAGCAGCAGACCGCCGCCCAGTTCCCGCCAGACGTTTTCCTAGATATGTCAACTTACGAGTGGCTGAACCAACCAATCCCAAAACCCTTCATCGAAGTCCCTGCCGTTCGTCCCCTTTCTCCCTCCCCTTCCCGGGCCCCTATTTCTCTAACTAACAACATCACAGGAAGTCCTCCAACACCTGGGCGACGGCACGTCCGTCCAGTCCTCCATAGCAACATACTTCGCCACAATCCACCCCTGGCTCCCCATCATCTCCAAGAAGCGCATGAACATGGGCGTCGCACTCAGCCAAGGCGGGCCCGATCTCGCCATGCTCTTCCTCGCCATGAAGCTCATGACAACCCACCCTTCCTCGCCAGACAACAGCAACATGCCCGCCGCCCGGATGCCTCTCTACCGCGCCGCCAAGCGCTTCATGTCGCTGCTGGAGAACGGCGGCGCAACCTCCCTCATGGCCCTGCAGTCCATGCTGCTCATCGCCCACTTCGAGTACGCGCACGGGATATACCCCGCCGCGTGGATCACGACGGGCTCGTGTGTGCGATATGCCGACTTCCTCGGCCTGCCAACCTTCCAAGAGGGGAACTTGCTCCTTAGCTCGCCGGTATGGGAGTTTTCCTTCACTGCGGACATGTGAACTCCAGCACAGCTAATATCACTGTAGACGACCTGGACCGAGCTGGAAGAACGGAAGAGGACGTGGTGGGCGATCCTCATCCTCGACCGCTTCATCTGCATCGGCAACAAGAAGCGCTACCTCTCTCCGGACCCCGCCGATACCGAGACCCTCCCCGCCGACGACGAGGCCTGGGTAAGACCTCACTCCCTCTCCCTTTCCTTCCCGTTTGACCTGCTTCACGATACTGACTGCCACACCCAG